>OY751331.1:8063160-8648122 GCA_963564715.1 Catocala sponsa
TGAACTGTATACAAACCACAGACCATGAAACTTTGCACGCAACATCATTTGCTACCGTGTAATAAGATAGCACCTTGCACGTGTCGACAAATCCTAACTGCCTAACTAATATTATAAAAGCGAAAATGAGTTTATTTGTTTGTTTGTTACCTTTTCACGCCTAAATGACTGAACCGATCATCCTGAAATTTTGAATATACGTTGTCAGGTGTACAGAAACGGACATAGGCTACCTTTCATCCCGAAAAAAAATACTGTTCCCGAGGACAACAAACAATAATAACGTTCTTATGATAATAGATGGCGCCACGTGTCTTTCAAATCATTATTGAATTATATTATTACAAGCAGAGTACAACCCAAATTGATTGTCAAATTCTAAATTAACGCGAGCGAAGACGCGGGCAAAAGCTAGTTAAATATAAATCAAATTAAAGTGAACAAAGTTTTATCAAAGAAATACATTAAATTGAATAAAATTCGAGTAACCACCACCCTCTACCACCAACACAATCCCGCATTGTCCACGTCCACTTAGCTGTACAAACTAAAGTTAAAAAGTACGAAGCGCCCCTCGCACTGGTCGTTAACAAAGCATATAATTTACTTCTGTTTGTATAACCGCCACGATCTCAGATTAAAACGATAAATAAATACTTAACGCTTTAATCCATTTGCGGTACGATCTAATTCACTGATTATAAGAAATGAGAAGAATGGACGCGACAAAGAAACGGGCGGCCGAGAAATTGTGTCGACGAAAACGGCTTGATACTTGTTTAGAAATTAATAATAATAATAATAATAATTCTTTATTTAAGACAACATTGATCCATTGTGTTAGTAACATTTTCTTAAATAACTATGTTAGTTTTATTCTAATGTTTAATTATTTTTATTCTATGCGCCCATGGGGGAGGCAGTCCGCGCAGACTAATAACCAGGATAGTTATCTGATCATAGTCCGCACGAAGTGCCTCGTCCACGGTGCGTGTAGGTCCTCTGCAATTATTTTCAGGATGCTATTGTTACTCGCCCTTATCCTTGTTATCAGTGATGCGATCTTATTTCTAATAATGGCCTGAAATCCATTAGTTTCAGCCTGTGCAAACATCTCTGATGCACTACAAAAACGGGGAAGTCCCAACATCATCCTGAAAATATTATTATATTGGATGCGCAGGGTATCTAACGATCTTTTGGCATACGCCATCCACAGGCCCCCGGTGTACATACCCTGGCAGTATGCTTTAAAAAGTGTAGTTTTGACTTGGTCTGTACACCGGGAGAATCTGCGAACCAGCATATTACCGCGGACTGCCAGAGCCCTACGCTCCCGTTCTATATCGACATCGTCTTTAAGGTCGTCGGTAAGTATATGTCCTAGGTATTTAAATTGATATACCCTCTTCAGGCTTGACCCGTTCAGGCTTATGGGTGGTATTTGTTCTGGACACCTACCGGCGGCCTTAAAGACCATGTACTCACTTTTCTTAATATTATAGACAAGTCCATGGGAAGCAGCATACCTCTCACACACAGATAGCATCTGTTTAATGGCATTTGCAGTCGGCCCCAGCAGCACGTCGTCCGCGTAACTGATATTATTAACTCTAAGACCACCCACCGAGCATCCGACATGCATGCTGCTGAGCTCAACTATGAGATCGTTGACATATAAGTTGAAGAGCCCTGGAGAGGATATCCCTCCCTGTCTCACACCGCACTCCAACCCATATGACTCCGATAATGCCCCTGACCATCTAACAATATTAGTTTGGTTTGCATACCAGAATTTAAAAAGCCGTAGTACTTCTTCCGGTACAGCCCTGTCCGCCATCTTCCTCCAAAGCACCTCATAGGAGACGAGATCGAAGGCCTTGGAGAGATCAAGAAAACAGGCTTATACCGGCGTTCTGCGCTTAGTGTAGTATTGGACAGTATGCTTGAGACTCAGAATTGCGCTTTCAGTAGAAAGTCCCGGTCTAAACCCGAACTGAGCGTCGTGTAGATCTATGTATTTCTGCAGTGTAGAATCAAGCAGACTGTCCAACACTTTAGCTATAGTTGTAGCTAGGGAAATCGGGCGGTAGTTCACACTGTCCGAGATATCTTCTGCCCTGCTCTTGACTAACGGCACCACGGTGGTTTTCATCAATTCAGCTGGAAGGTAGGAGTGACTGATACACACATTAAAGAGCAAGGACAGGACCCTCGGGAGATGTATGCCCGCGTATTTAAAATGTTCGATACTCAGCCCATCGTGTCCCGGAGACCTACCCCTGCTCATCCTCTTAATAATTGATCGAACCTGATTTGCCGAGAAGCTTAGCAGCGGCTCTGTCCCGGGACTCGCGTGCTCAGCATCACCAGTCTCACCGGAACGACCAAGCACAGGTGTTACTCGGAAATGTTCCTCAAACATATTAGCGATCTGTCTCGGTTCACCTATCCCGTTCACAGTGGCCGGGAGGCAAGGCCTAAGGTTTAGTCTATTTGTGGATTTCCAAAACTTTCCAAAATTTTTATCAGCTCTATGTTTAGCAATTTTGTCCATTTTAAGTTGTTCTTGGTTGTTTTTACACCACTTTAGCCTCCCCTTAAATACTTTACGAGATTCATACATTTGCTCGTACACCACACCAGATGACGGTCTGTCATGTAATACCCAGAGGTCGTACTTAAGCCTTGCTTCCCGGTGAGCCTCCCTCACATGATCGCTCCATCCACACAATACTCTAGCCTTTCCCCTGTTCTTTACTTTACATCTTTCTTTAGAACAGATAGCTGCTTCCCTCAGGACCTGCACTATACGACAATATAAATTATCTATAACTACTTTGTGATAAGTATTGCTGCAGGAGCCATGGCCACACTCTATAAATTCTGTTGGAAAGTCGATGTCTCGAAGGCCACTATGGCACATATTGTGATATGTGGTTATCTGAGACTCGTCCCTCTCGCCCCATATAACATCGTTTGGAGGTATATCGAGTATTAGTTTTGTTCTTATAGCCTCGATATTGACCTCTATACACAGTGGTAGGTGGTCGGACACAAATACTTCCTCCAACACAGTGGCATTTACGACCGTTTGCCAAGCCGACTGAGTAACCACACAGTGGTCTAACCAACTTCTTGACCCATGATATATATCCATGTACGTATAACTACCAGACTCAACGCCCAATTTCTCAACATCCGCACACACCCAAGACCTGTCTTTACAAAAATTACTCAATTCGCTGTAGAAGAGCCTATTAGGGTGAGCATTGAAATCGCCCAATATGTACAGACATTCAATATTATTACTCTCCTCAATCGCACTTATCTCACTTAGTACTTCAGTGAAAAGGGGCAAATTTTCGTAACTGTTTACCGGCATATAAACAGAAAATACCAAGATGTTGCGCCCACCCACTGTCGCCTTGATAGCCGCTAATCGAGTACTGCTACAATCTATGACGGCAACAGCATCAAGGATCCCTCTTCTCCAGGCGATCGCAACCCCCCCGTAGGGCCTCCCTTTTAGAATGCCAGATTCAGAAGAGATTGCAGTCTTACCAAAATATTCAAAATCAGATGTAATTGTTCCCAATAGTGGGATATCATGTTCAAATAGCCAGGTCTCCTGCAGGCAAACTATATGAGACGATTTACAAATCGTTCTTACATCATCAATGGAGTTTTTAAACGAGTGGCAATTAAATGTAGCAAGTTTAAAATTATTATTTCCATTCATAACATTATGGTTGATTAACTATAACATAACTACTTAATAAATTATTTTGGTCCATACATAAAGTGCACAAAACGCCTAAATGTGATACCTGTTGGCCAAAAATCGTCTTTTAAAAACAAGTCTAATTTAGATTTACATACAAATAGAAATTAATGTTTTGTTATTGTTATTTATTTAAAGTAAATCGTCAGGCAAGTTGTTGACAAAATGAAAATCATATTTTATTCATATATGTAACTAGATGTTCCCGCGGTTTCACCCACGTTTATCGTTACTGCGCCGGCCCCGTGGGTCATTGCGTAATGTTATATAGCCTATAGCATCCCTCGATAAATAGGCTATCCAACACTAAAAGAATTTTTCAAATCAAACCAGTAGTTCCTGAGATTAGTGCGTTCAAGCAAACAAACAAACAAACTCTTAAGCTTTATAATATTAGTATAGATTTGCAAGCATCATAGACTGGACTGCTACACAGAACTCTCGAGTTTGATCCCAAGGAACGACATACTTTTAAATATAATAGTTTATTATCGGTTGCCTTAACGATTAAGGAAAACATCTTAAGATAACCTGAATCTTTGAGAGTTATACATAATGATCTCGAAAATAAGCAAAGTCAGTAAGTGCCTGCTGGAACCACGGCTTTACTCTTTTCACGCTAAGAAGAGGCCTGTGCACAGCAATAGGGCAGCATTTCATTACTTAATACAATCTAGCTATTAACAACTCATGCAGTATGTTAGCGACATTTAACGATATTTAACAGGCACTTTATGTAACAATATATTTGGCCTGGCCTTAAATTTAAGTTATTTACTAGCTCATCCTGTCCCAGAAAGCTTCCTATAACTGTTTTAGTGCGACCGTGAGTAGACTGTTTGGATAAATTTTAACTAGATTGCGCTAGCAACCTTAAGCTATAGTTACTGTTTACTACAAAACGAAAATATGGCCAAAACTAAGTTTTAAAAGAAAGTTGTAACCGAAAGACATAGCAGGTAAATACATCCTGTACAAAATACCTTGTTATGAAACTGCCATCCAACCTTCACTAATTGAAAGGGTCTGCTAACAAGAAGAATATGAATTGCCTTCATACCGTCTCAGCTTTACCTTCGCCAACGACAAATGTAAGACGTGTTACCGTGTATGTTCAAAATAAAATATTTAACAAATCATGCAAATGACGATTATCTATATGACAATACCTGTGTTAGATGTGAACGGGGGAAAGACAGGTTGTAAAAATCCAATAACTAGAACGCAAACTACGCGTATCTACATACTTAGTTATTATTCCTTGCTATGGGCATCAAAATAAAATAAAAACGTAATAGCTATGGCAATGTTTTACTTATTACGTTTAGGTTAAAGAGTAAGTTTTCCCTTTTTATATTTCCTTTGGAGCCAGAAAAGCAGTGGCGTACTCAATAATAAGCGACAACAGCCGTTTATTGATATCGCTGCTATGACGTTTCAGAACTAAAAGAGCACAAGTAACTAAGCTTAGTGTAAAAATAAAGGAATAGAAACGGTCACTGTGCCCTTTGGTAGACATGAAAATCTGTTCGACAACCGTTACAAAATGTTATTATTAATCCGCTCGGGGCCACCATTACGTAGGCAAACCCAATTAATACACGAGGTTTCCGTATACAGTCTGTACCCAATAGGTAATATAACGTCATAATCGGATCCAGACTGGTCTAAGCAGAGATCCGAGATCCGAATCTAAATAGCAATGACTAAATATAAACAATCATCTGTATTGCAATCTTACAATCTGGAGGCCTACCATGACCAAAATCCGAAGAGACTTCGTGTTAGGTATATTCTCTATACTTCGTTTATCCGAAATTTCAAACAGAGATTTTCATGGCAGTCCTACTGGATCCGAGTCTAGGTAGGGATGACTCGAGACGGATACTCAAGTTATTTGTCTTGCAATAAAATACGTTTCAGCGAGGATTCCGTAATTAATTTGACTAAAGGCCAAGAAATCTATTACGATACCACTAAGTTACTATGTACTACGAACTAAAGGAGACTTCAAAGAGACAACACGAACGTGTTGTTGCAGCAAACGCATGACTCTGACTAAGTGAGTTAGAGAGCATGCGCTCTAACGCGTGTTATAAATAATGTAGTTGAGCTGTCTCCTAGAGAATATGTATTAATAATAACTTTATTTGTGCTATTCAATGCATTTTTTGAGCAAAGAGGATATGTGGGGTTCACCCGGTAAAAGATGTAAGTGCCAGGTCCTAACGACAAAACCTACATCGGTATGCCAACTGGCGAGATGGCAAGCAAGGCAGCGGCCTTGAATGGTGGGTGGATCGCTGGACCTGAAATTACTTCAGCGATCCACCCACAGGAATTCCCTCCTAACACAAGCCTTCAATCGAGTTCGCTAGCTAATTATGTTAACAAAAACATCGGTAATATGCAAAAGTATCACGACTATTTAATCTCTGAAACCATTGTTCTGAGGTCAGAAAGTGTCAGCGATCAATTAATTCGGTTTATTGAGAACAGAAACAACACCCGCTAAAGTGAGACACAGCTATTGGAAATAATTATATTATCTACTGTTATTTCATTAAACAGGATACTTCAATATAATAATAGCCGAGACAGTGTGTATATAAATATGTTTACTACTTGTGCTGCCGTACCTATCTTCTTCTCCCTAGTCTTTATTAATCCCTTGTCACTTGGGGTCGGCTTTCTAGTCTAACCGGATTTGACTGGATAACAGTTTTTACACGGAGCGACTGCCATCTGACCTCCGCAATCCGAAGGCTAACGATACCCTAAGGCTAGACCAGTGTCAGGATATTAGAGGGCACTGACTTCCCAATAACGACTGCCATAGATGTTCATGGCAGCCGGGACCGACGGCTTAATGTGCTCTCCGAGGCACAGAGCAGGCAATAATTGTCAATCAATACGCACATAATTTCGAAAAGTCATATAACTTCCGAAAGTCAGAGGTGCGCGACGTGGGTTCGAACTCGAGACCCTCTGCATTGCAGTCTGTTGGTCTCCCACTGAGTCTATAATCATAGAATAATGTTTTATATATAACCTTCCTGAGTATAACCAATACAAAAAGATTTTTCAAATCGTCGAGTGTTAAGGCCTACAAATAAATAAACAGATTCTTCAGTGTTATAAACTTAGTATATATAGAGCTATTGATGGCTCTGTAAACATTTCGTTTACGAAGTTTGGTAACAAAAATCTAGTGGATACTTAAATACTAAGTACTACTTATTCATCTGCATGTACATATGTTAATGTTATTATATCATAATAACATTAAATTCATATTTTAATTATATACCTAATATGTATTTAATAACATACATTTCGATAGATTTAGCAAAATATACCTATTGTATTTAGCTTTTCTATAAAGTATTGAATAGATACATCAAAAAACTTGTTACGATATTATAAACTCTTAGATCGAGTTACCTAATAACTTAAAAGTTACCTACGTAATCTGTAGATAAGTACTTTAAAATCAAATATTTTACCTACGGTTTTTATAAGTCATATTAGTAGGTAGCTAAGAGATGCAGGTACCATTATGTGCACGTACGCTTTCAAAAATAACATTATCACACAAAGACTTAAAATGTCGTGTTAAGCTAACTAATTACCAAAATAATAAATCAAACCCAAACAAGAAAAATACAAAAACGGAACTCAAACGAGCCCACTTGACTTTTACCAGATTTTTAAAAAAAGAAAAATTTGCCAAACCAGCCACAAGAATAAGAAGTAATAAGCAGTTTTCTTTCGCGCCAAAATTGTCTTCCATAATAGCGTCGGCGGGAAGATAGCGCTCTCGCCATAAAAAGAGATAAACGACCGTTCTCTCTATTATTTTTGCTCTTTAACAAAGGCAATGTGTGCACCTGCTGTTGTCTCTTTCTATCACATAGGTTTTACACTATAGCTATCTCGTACACGAGTGAAAAACAAAAATTTGTCCCAGCACCCACCCCCGGTGCTAATGTTCGCGGAGTGGCGAAGGAAAGCGGCCACTTCTGCCTCCTTTACAATTTACTTGGAAAACCTAATACGTGTCAATTAAAATTTTATTAAAACCACAAATTGAGCGTACTTGAGTGTGTATGTTAAGATTTTAATAATATTTTAATAATGTCGATGATTTAGTAAGAGATTATTATATTCCTTTCGAGGAAATTGACGATAATTTTAGTCTAATTTGAAATTTTATTAAGTCTCTTTAATTATATACAATGTTATGTATTGAATGAAGAATTACGAAGCTAAAGTTATGTATTTTAACTTGCCTTGTATCAATTAAGATAATAAACTTTCTCTGGAAGATATTAGGTATACCTACATGATGGTACGGGCCTAACAAACGATGATATCTTAAACAATCAAGAGCTATTTAATCTAACAAGAAGCTTTTGGTTGTTTAAGGATTTTCTTAATTTAGTCAAGTGAGAAGCATTGAGATGAGAGATATAAATTCTTTAAATATATGTAGCTCAAACTACCAATTTAATGTACCTAAGTAAAACTGCATAGATACCTTTCCTTTATACCACATTATAGGACCTACAAGAATTAACACCACCCATCCATTACCTTAAAGATATGCATGAAAAATCAAATTCACGTAAACCAACCATAAAATGAACATAAAAGTTTGAATAGACTACAAAAAATTTATTACTTCGGAGTGTGAGTGTGCGCCTTTGTGAAGCCAAGTGGCTTTTGTGTCGCTATTCTGTGGCAACAATGGCGCCCTGTTTTGGCGGGAGAAAAAGGCGGGAGCAGCGTTATCAGCGACCGCCATTATGGTGGCTTATCAGCGACACTTCCTGCAAGACTTCGCCCCTTTTTCTTTTACGGTCACGTCTGGCTCAGGTGAAGATAGTGGCTTCAGTTTCAGCTTCTTGTTTCGTTTTTAGATGGTTGTTTGGTGGGCGTTTTGTTGACTAGATCTATAACGTAGCTAAGTGTACAAAGTTTCCAGTTTTGTTTGACTCGACAGTGTCTAAGTGTTAATGTTGATTTCAAGTCTATTTTAACGTTAGTAGCAAGGTCATTATATTGTCTAACTACTGCTCGTTATCATCCCTTTAAAATCACCGAAGCCCTACTTAGTTTATATTTTTGGAATTAATGTTTAGTAGTTTTCAACATAATAAAATTCAATGCTTCGTTTATCAGTAACAAGAATAGTAGAAATTTGCTACACAAATCTCTAATAAATAATCTTTTACTAACTAAGCGTGTTTCCCCAACTGGTGTCATTTAAGACATATTTGGTGATTATCTCGTCTTTTATTAATGTAACAAATATTGTGAGTTCGATCCCTGCGCATAACAATATTTTTTGTTGTCTACACATGCTTACTTAGTAGTTATTTATTATATTTATACTTAGTTGTTCCGTTTGTTTTACTTCATTTTCAAGCGTCTTAAGCCTGAATGTTTAATCTGCTTGCCTAAAGTCTAAACCGCTAGTGGCAGTTTGAATAAAAAAATTATAACAAACGATACTCATACTACTAGTTTGTAACATACTATACTTCATGGGTTAGACAAAAGTTAATATACCTGGTTGTTTTTGATGATTAAAAATTCGGTTTAGGTTAAAAACTCCTTTGATTGTTTCACAAGTCTAACTACCACATTCATAGGTACATGACGTTGCGGTTTGCGCGGTGGGATAGGAAGAGACTAAGGATTTCAAATTACTACAATCTTGGTATATTTCTCTCACTTAATTGATTCACTATGCACGACGTAAAGAGTGTTTGCTTGCGACGCAGAACCTGCACAATAATCACCAGTGCGAAAAATAAGGAATGCGAAAGATAGTGGCATTTGAAACTAATTAGAGTTAAAGTACACATTTATAGCCAAACACCTTAAGAGTTTCAAACCCCGCTATCCTCATGATAGCGGAGTTTGGAACTATTACTCGGGAGCAGCTTAATATGAAATCTCAATGTGTGTACACCTATTAATACGTGAAGAGAAAACTGTCTTCTGTTTACGCGAATGTTATTCATTGAAATTAAACTACTACCTATATACGGATTTTATCACGTTGTTTATTTGACACTTCATTACATAATTTAGAAACTGTTACACTACTATTACTATTCAACTTTACTCATTTTTAAGCTAGGTAGTAGTTTAATTTCAATGTGTACGTCTATTTAAGAATGTTGCGTACACCCGTGTGACATTTGGCTTAGTTAAAGGGAGTATGCCGCTTTCGGCACCAATTTTTTCGGCACCTATGGTTTCGGCACCTAAGCTATTCCACTTTCAGCACCAATAGGTATTTTATTCGACATTCGGCACCAAGCAAAAATACCTATTGGTGCTGAAAGTGGAATAGCTTAGGTGCCGAAACCATAGGTGCCAAAAAAATTGGTGCCGAAAGCGGAATACTCCAGTTAAAGTTTAAATGAAGAAGGTACCTACACATCATTTTCAATTTACGTGAGGCATATGTAGGTATGGTAGATCTTTAGTACCTACTAAATAAGTACGTGTACTCCTTCCCTCGATTATAATGTAATTTTTACAATATCATATTGTTATTTATTGTCTTACCACATTTATCTATCTATAACTCTATAGTTTAGTTAAGTGAAATGGTTAAGCTGAAAGTCGTCATGTGGTGTGAAAATGTGTATATATAACATTTTGACTGACGACGTCATATAAATTAGCGCCAGCTGATTGTAGAGTATTCTGTTCTTAAATTGAAGCAAAGTAAAGTTAATTAAAGTTATTCAGGAATGTAGTAGAAGCACTGTCTAGCTAACATTATTTACAATATCTTAACGAATGTCATTAATCGCTGACAGGTGACTAGATAACGACGTAGGTATTATCGCTTGATCAAATGATTATCCGTTACTTATACACAATATTATTGAGTAAAAGATCGAGTAGGATATCTTATCTTAGACTACGAATTAGCTTTCTATCGAGTCTATGCCTCTATCTATACTAATATTATAAAGCTGAAGAGTTTGTTTGTTTGAAGGCGCTAATCTCAGGAACTACTGGTTCGAATTGAAAAATTATTGGATAGTTCATTTATCGAGGAAGGCTATAAGCTATATAATATGACGCTACGACCAATAGGAGCGGAGCAGCAATGAAAAATGTTGCAAAAACGGGGAAATTTCTCTTACCTTATATGAAACAGACGAAATTGCGCGAGTCAGCTAGTGTGATATAAAACTCTTGGCTTGTCTCGTTCCTGTGTTAATTATCACCATCATCATCATCATCAGGCTATAATATCCCCCAAAGAGCGCCATAGCGCCCTGTCTTCAGCTTGCCGCATCCAGCATCTGCCTGCAGTCTTTCACAGATCGTCATCCCACCTGGTCGGGTTTAAATAATTATATCGGGCATTATTTAAACACGCTCCCTTCAGCAGTAATTTACACTGGTCTCGTGAAGCGACCTGGTGTTACGGTTCTGTCTTGTAATTCCCAAACAGAGCATGCCTATTAAATGAAAACACCTAATTACATTAGGTCAATATCTATCTAATAAAAATATTATATGACACCAAAAGTCCTTATGAACTCGAAACCTATAAATATTTGATTATTCACAAAAAGTATGAATACAGTTCATCGCCCTAGCCAATAAAATAGCACCTTACTCGCTGTGTGGGGCTCTACCGATCTTCAAATGCTCACTAAATACACCATTCGGGTTGTCAAAATGTAATATAAAAGTGCTTTCAATAAATAAGATAATTTAGGGGGTGCGGTGGCGAAGCGAGCGGCGCGGGGAGGGAAGAGGGGCACTGAATGAGCTAATTAAGGCACCAAACGAAAGAAAACGCGAAGAAAAGCTGAGAAAACTCGGGGAAAACAAGAATATTCCGGGCAATGATGAGAGGCGGACTTGGGCTGTTTTAGTGGCGGCAAAATGTTGGAGTTAAGTTTTTTATTTTGTATTATTATTTAATAATAATGTACTCGAGGTCGAATTTGGGCCACGGCGGACAATCTTAACGGAGACTGGCCATCTGCGCAGGAGACATTATAGTGCAAGTATGTGTGCAAACATAAGTGGATAATCCGACACGACCGGAGAGAGATCAGGCGCAGGACCAACGGATTTACGTGCTTTCCAAGGCACGGGGGTGTCTAACTTCCTAACTCCGGGTTCGTATTGAGATTTCTTAACAGAAAAACCCAATTGCTTTTTGTTGGCCCGATCCGAGATTCGAACCCAAGACTTCATGTACAGCAGTCGCATACACTACCGTTACGCCACGGAGGCGGATTTATATTACATTCATATAGGCAATCTGGCAAACAGGTGTGTTTACCTGCTTTCCAGAGTGGCGAGTAAAGACTACAACTTTCTACTAGCGACCTAGCATGTGTTTCAAAATTGTTTTTGGATATACATTATTTCATGGTGATATACTCAAACTGTTAGGTATATTTAGTACCCAGCAAACATTTTACTGTACGTTATCGACAGATAACTAAACGTTGTTTCGATAAAGTTGTTGGTAGAGAACGCATTCGTCTCGTACGGACCAACAATTAAATATATTAATTCAAGTAAAAGATGTAAAAGAATCATTTGTGCCAATTATATTCTCGCTATGTACTGATTACAGTATTGAAAACATGCTTAAAGCGATAAGAATTTATTTATTTATTTATTTATTTATTATTATTAATTACAACGGTTATACACCAATAACAGTAATTAATTAATCTCTTATGATCTAAATAGATTAAATTATCATTATTATTAAAATTACAACAGTCATATCAAAATTATAAGCTATTAAATACAGATAATAATTAGATTATACAACATTATTCAGATGCAATGTCTTTCACAAAATTTCAAACATGATATAATAATTTGGTTGAATCTATCAGTCAACACGTCACAATCGGGTAGGTCAAGAATTAGGGCATTGATTGCGCCGTGCATGCGACACAATGGGGAATGCGCACGCGACACGGTGCGGCACGGTGCAGTCGCAAACAATCTGGGACGGCGGTTGGGCCGGTGGCGTAGATAATTGTCGGGGACATAAATCGCACATAGTATGTTGTGTAATTCTGGGCAATCAATCGCATTCCGCAGAATTTTCAGAGCAGTGATGACCTGCGTCTGAGACCGCCGGACAGCTAGGGAATTATATCCTAAACTACCAAGCAAGAAATCTGTAGGGTACATAAATGGATAATACCCATGATTTCTCTTATATAAGTAGCGTATATATTAGTATTCCCTATTTAAAGTTAGTCAGTGCGCAACGAATACATTCCATACAGACCTTCGAGCGTATTGTGTTTTTTTAATTATTTTAGCATAATATATGTACCCAAAGTGTACATTAATGCTACAAATAATACAATTTTGAAAATAAATAGTGTATAATTAACAACTCCACAAGTTTCATCAAAATCCATTCCGTAGTTTTTACGTGAAAGAGTTATTTTTCTCATACATCCCCAGAAACTTTCGCATAGGATTACACACGTTGTAAATTAATAAATTAAAAATTAATAAGAAGATGAGGAACAACCCTCCGCCTCACCACTGAAACTTTTCCGGACACTAAGTCGTCATAGCACTCCCATTTTGATGGTCTTTTGCAATAAGCCCTGTAATTGCAGGGCTCATTGCAAAGGCTATAAACGCCCAATAGTTTACATGATTTTTATTCAGGACCGTTACGGTCTCTGGTATTGAATGAAGATTGATGGTTGTTTAATCATTAAGTTCCAAAAATATCAAACTATTGAACTCGTAAGTTATTTGTACTTTCCGTACGATACGTCGATAAAAATATTAAATTGGCGACTTCTTCAAAGCCTGATATACCTTTATCTGAAAATTAAGCGAAGTCAACGAAATAAGGTCATTTTCGCTGTATTGGATTTATATTCAGTGAACAATCCTAATTATATAGGTCAGTGGGAAGACCAACAGACTGCAATGGTCTCGGGTTCGAACCCACGTCGCGCACCTCTGACTTTCGGAAGTTATATGACTTTTCGAAATTATGTGCGTATTGATTGACAATTATCGCCTGCTCCGTGCCTCGGAGAGCACGTTAAGCTGTCGGTCCCGGCTGCCATGAACATCTATCAGACGTTATTGGTAAGTCAGTGCCCTCTAATATCCTGACGCTAGTCTAGCCTTAGGGTATCGTTAGCCTTCGGGTTGCGGAGGTCAGATGGCAGTCGCTCCGTGTAAAAACTGTTATCCAGTCAAATCCGGTTAGACTAGAAAGCCGACCCCAAGTGACTTGGGAATAATAAAGGCTAGGGAGAAGAAGAGAACAATCCTAATTAGAACATATCTCTGTGCGTACGGCACCAAGGTAGTTATTCTGGAGTAGTATTTATTTGGGTTATCTATTGTGTTCCCTAACTGTTTTATCCATAACCTAAAGCGCGATAAATTTTTTTGTCCTAATCATCATTGGTCCGAATAATAACTTGCCCGAACTTAATGTCACATAATATCACATGTCATAAAATTTAAATCCCTAAATACATTATGCCCTAAATTTGTTTATCATAAATATTACAATCAATAATATAATGTACAAGACTTAAAACCGTTATCAATAAAATTTATGTCCTGAATCCAAATTATTTAATGTTTTTAATTAAGACAAATTTGTACTTATTACAAAATATTTTACCAAATCGAACTGATAAAATATAGTAAAGATGCAAAAGCAATATGGCTTTTGTCACGGCTCCGGCGCTGCGGTTCTCCGGCGGTCCCACGCGAGCTCATCGTCGCAGATGGCTTTCGCTCACCACCGCAGTTTCGGCATGCATAAAAAAGAATTGTTTCGACTTGTAGGACATATGTGTAACTTCGGGTGGTGCTTTATTTTTAGAACCTTTAAATTAATTTTCAAGTGATTATCGATTCGAAGTCGTTGATATTTTTGTAGACATGGAGACCAAAATAAAATAATAAAAGCTACTAACGAAAGAAATTGTATAAATGAATTTTACGGTGAAGATGCTGATAAGCACCACAATGATAAAAAATCATTGCTGTGAGGTCGTGTTTTCTGGGAGTTCCTGTATTTTAAATTGTTTAGGGCTCATAATTTATCAATCAATCAATCGTGTATATGCTCGAACATACATCAAAGCTCAACTTATATACTTCAGTACCTATTTACATCGTCGGACAAGGTGTTAAGTACGACTAGTATTATGCTTTAATGCTAAAACTATATGTAATAAGCGTATATTACCTACTAATAAAATATATTTTACCTTGAGAAAATATTTAAAAGAATTTCCATTATTTCAAAGCGGCCTAAGTCCGTCCCTCGCCAAGAAAGCGTCCGTGTCCTCGAGTCTGAATGGTCCGCTAACAAACTCTTTCACAAAAACACAATAATTACTTTAAGCCGAATAAAAAGTGCTTTCTTCGGGGCGGACAAGGGCCCTAATTTCACCTCGCCACCTCTCGACTTCTGCTTTTGGACCTCGCCTACAATACCGCTTTACTTTCTTTTATTTATAACATTCGCTTTTGGAATACTGATGTGTTATGAAGCTTACTTTGACAGGAAATTGGCGCGTTTATTAGTGTATCTCTCACCTTTTTATATACTGTACTGGGCAGAGATTACCGCTTATTATGAGAACAGTTAGATCATAGATTATTAGTTTATGACCTAATCATTTTACATAGTGAATATTACAATGACCACATGCGGTTTGACAGGCTACACGCTTGTTCAAGAACATTATGGAACTTTTTATCATATTTACTTTGACAACACAATATTTACTAGCATAGCTGCAATCAAGTACCTACATAGATACAAAAAAAATTATTACTGTCCCGTGAGTGCCTTTAAAATCACTGAAATACGTTGAGACATTAGTGATAGTGATTAACAGATATGATCATTTACACAACTACTCCTTTTATTTCCCTTTCTATTTTTCAAACTATTTGTGTGTTAATTCCTCATATACCTATCTTTGTATTAGCTGGATCTAATATAAGTATCCAGAGTCTGCTAAAGTTAGAACGTTACTGGGTTCAGAATACTCTTACCATAAGAAATATTTTACGCATTGATCCTATAAAAACAGTTGCTTTTCTGCAAGCGCAAAAAGCACAAACCATCGCTAATCATGTTAACAGAACAGCGATTGCTAAAGGAGCTTTTGAGATTGGAAACACTACTCAATGAATCTCCAAATCACTGTCGTCACTATCACTAAAAAACACCGACACTTCCATTTTTTTATAAAATAAACTGTGTAATCTTTTCAAAGCTTTACGATCCAAGAATATGCTTGGATTGCAATCTGCAATCTTTACACCGATCGAACCAAATGTTAAAATGGACAGACTTAGAAGCCTAAACTGTCATTTTCAAACAGAGGTTAATATTTTTTCCGTAATCTGTCCTCTCAAAGATGAATTGACTTTCTAGATAACGAACTGGAAACTTTGGATTGGTTATTGGCAACCAATATACGAAAAAGGATTGACATTTCAATCTTCGATTGCAAAATTTCGATTAGGATTGATTATTAACAACGGCCGTAAGACAACACAGCACTTGTTTGTATGACCGCGATATTCAATAGCCTGACCACATTAATTTCAACCGTTACATTAGGTATACAAAGGAATTGCTTAGGTATAAAAATGTGAAGAAGAAACTACTAATGAAAACAATCTTCAAGAGTTTCTAGACTGTATGTGACATATAACTTTCATGCTATTATATAGTTTAGAGCGTTGGACTGCCACTAAGGACTCAAGTTCATTCGTTCTACTATTCGAAACTGTGTGTGCGTATTGAACAGTTATTTTATTGCTCACTTTAACTGTTGAGAAAGTATAACACGAGAAAGCGTCTACCTACCTATATCTGATAATTCTCGACGATGTGTGAACTCTGCAAATGATCACCCAGCCAGCGTGGTGGACTATGACCTAACCCTTCTCCTATTAAGAAGAGACCCGGACTTGGCAGTGTGACAGTGTATTAACTAGGCTAATTTTATCATTATACTAGATTTTGACCGCGGCTTCGCTCGCGTAAATGTAGGTTAGGTTAGTAACAGTTTTTTTTTTATATTATACCTTACCTTATGTTCTATTCTGTACCCCTAACAACGTATAGGTATGCGAAATGTGATGATAATCGATTGTGAAGTTAAAGCATGAAAGTGTAATAAACAAACAAACAAATTCACTTTAGCATTTATAATATTAAGTTAGGATATTAAACAGTTACACACGGGTATAACTGACATTAATTATTAAGAAGCATTTTTATGTATAACTGCTTCTAAATAATCAAACTTTTTAGCCATTTATATCATAACATAACTGTATTGAGTAGCGCGAACGTGAAGTAAGTATAATTATTATCTCGGCACCAGGAGTCGGTAAATTCAGCTTTAATTCATTAAACAACTCGTTAACAAACGCATATTAAGCTATTAAACGCCGCTCAAAGTTTACAAGATGTTACGCCAAGGAGGTACGATGTGGAGCGTGGTTGCTACTTGATGTGTCACTTGGCATCAATCCACTAACATTAGGTATCCCATACTTTGACGTTATTAGGTATAGCAATGCCATGCTGCTGCACAATACATACTTTTATTATGGGAGAGGGAGAATGTTGTGCGAATGAAATGTGTGTAACATTTCATTCGCACAACTTTCTCCCTTGTGGGGATGCTAATTCCAAAATACTAAGCGCAGTGGCTAAACATAGATAATAACAATCGTAAGGTCCCAGATGCACTGAGCTTTGTTTTGTGTATTGCAGAAAATTTTTACTGCCAAGAAAAAAATGTCACGCACACGATACCACCATGTCCATAAGCGGCAGCCCTGTCTCTTTGAGCGAAGTGGCAAACAGTCTCGTCTAATAGTTTATTTTCTATTTCTATTAAAAGAGACGACTCCTGCACTGTGGTTTAATCCCAGCCTTGCAACAGAAAAACAAAATCTGTCTCTACACACAAATAATTGTCCCGTGTGGAGTTCCAACTCACAATACTCAGCGCGATAGTAGCGGTGAAGCGACCACTAGCCCACTACGTCATCTGTGCAATAATTGGTTAATGTGTTTACCATCATACTAAACATTCCGAATCATTTCCAGCCAGCCCTAATCCATGTGCCGCGAAATTTCTCGCGACGGCGCGCGGCTTGCGTTCCAAATCACCGCTCAATCTAAATTATTGTGCAACTTATGAACTAATCTTAATCAAAACTGCCTCAACGCCTGCGGTTAAGTTTTTCAATAAAACACGCTTATCTAACGAGCTGGTAAAGTACCTACACTTAATTACAGATGTGCACAAGTTTTAAGGAAGTGTTGACAAGAGCTTGAATTTAAGGATTTGTGTGAAAGATATATAACATGAACTTCGTAGTGATAAATGTGATAATGCATCTTTATAATTTATGAAAACTGAATCTTAATTTAAACCGATTTATTATGTCATTGTAACAGTGCCATCTAACGCTAAAAGGAATGAAGGCTGAACTTTGAAATAAGAATAGATACACTTCAATGTTTAAACAAACTGAGAATAATAGGCAAGTGTTCCGTGCTACTACTGTTACCGTACCGTGTACCGTGTACCTACTGTTCCGTGCATATAATATAATTACCTATCCAAGAGAAAATATTTACCTATGCTGTTTTCTTTTGTTTTTACCTATGTTGTTTCACTTACATAAAATGTGTGCTATTAATACTTTAAGTATGTCTGTAGCCAGTTTAAACGTCCGGGTCAATGTAAATAAATAATTATTAACTATAAACAAAATATTGTACTTAGACAGTTTAAGTTTAATGTACAAATCAGCGTGCGAATAAAATAATAATCATTCGCATATTTTTTGTTAACTGTTGTTGTCATGCTCAAATAGTTCATTAGCATAATTTAATGGTACATCAGTAATAAACAAATAAGTAAAGTCCTCCAAATTCAATGCAAGAAAAGTTATAACTACTAAATTATTTTAAAAGCGACCTTACTGCCATCTAGCTTCAAAAACAAACACCACCGTCTTGCTTCGGAAGCCATCTCGTTTCACGTTGTGATAGCAGCTAATTATTCGCCGTTGATGGGCAAACTTTTATCAGCTGTTCGTTAACGTGTCTAAGCGTCTGCTTAATTAGCAGTGAGGAGTTCCAGGAGATTGAATAAGGATAACATCTAATTGATTGCGCCAGCATTGCTAAGCGATATTGGAATGCGATTAAAGTTTATCAGATTCATATGCAACGAGATATCTACACATTATTTATGTGTAATATATAAGGCAGTTAAATGCAGTTTTATAATGTTTAAATATAATTTTATTACTTTTATATTAAAGGTACCTAACTTTAGGGTAAAATGTACATAAATGTACCTATAGGTAAGTTAGATTTGTGTCTTAGGAAAAGCATTTATCACTTTTTGTATAAATTACACTGCACAACAGCATATCTGATGATTGGGTCACGTTACATGATATTAGTCCAACTTATAATGACAATTTCAAATCTGTGACTGAAATTTCTCTATCAGGTCTAGTTAACAAAATATGACACATGGGTCTTTTTATAATAAAACACAGTATATTTAAAGATTATATATATAACTAGCTGTCTCGACAGACGTTGTCCTGTCACACAAGAGAAAAAACACAAACATATCTAAACCATTCTCGAATCCACTTAAACACACACAAAAAGTTTCATCAAAATCGGTCCAGCCGTTTAGGAGGAGTTCAGTGACATACACATGTACAGTAGAATTATATATATAAAGATAAGCCCTGTATTATACTGTCCCACTGCTGGGCACGGGCCTCTTCTCACTGTGAGAAGGGTTAGGCCATAGTCCACCATGCTGGCCTAGTGCGGCTTGGCAGACTTCACATATCTTCGAGAACATTATACAGAACTCTCAGACATGCAGGTTTCCTCACGGTGTTTTCCTAAACGGTTAAAGCAAGCGATAATTAACTATTTAATACGCATATAACTTCGAAAAGTCAGAGATCCGCGCCTTGGGTTCTAACTCGAGACCTCTGTGTGGCAATCCAACGGTTTCCCACTAAGCTATCGCTGATTAATTATTAAAGATTATCTTATTTTATTTAGTTCTTAAGTTGAACAAATCTTTCTTTTATTTGACTTCCTTGCTGAAGCTGAAAATAGAGAGCTGAGCTTATTATTATTTTTATAGGTATACTCTCCGCAAATGAAACAAAAATGATTCGGATTATTCACACAAACATGTCTTGACGATGCCATATCAAATTATATTACGAAAACTTAATATTGTCCTAGTTATCAGCAATGTATACAAGACTGAACAATGTCTTTGAAAATAAACAAACTTAAAAAAAAAAACATCAGTAGGTACCTACTACAAAGCGAAAATAAACTTAATGAAACATTTAATTCAAAGGTTAGAAATGTGTAACAATACTCTTTTACAGATTTCCAATTTCGTTTAAAATAACTTACCTACGTAAATATTAAATTATTACAAAGTCTTAATAAACGAAAAACTTTACTTCTGTGAACTGCCCTCCTAAACATTAAAACCTATAACATTTGAGGGTTGCCCTCGATTTCCCTGGGATCCCATCATCAGATCCTGACTGGGTGCGAATAGACCACCCTTGGGATATCTACTTTCTAACAAAACAGAATCATCAAAATCGGTTCATAAACGACGAAGTTATCCGCGAACACACAAAAAAATATATATACGGTCGAATTGAGAAACCTCATCCTTTTTTGAAGTCGGTTAATAAGGTTGTAACAGGTGTTTAAACCTTAATTTTCAAAGGCATTGTTCAGTCCTGGAATTCATGTATGAACTACGAATCCAGGGTCATCATCATCAACTCAACCGAAAGACGTCCACTGCTGGACATGACCATGAGTCCAAGGTATAATTAATAAAATGAAAAACCAAAATAACTGACAATTGCCATATATAAATCCCCATCCACGAAACAGTATAATTAATTATTAACAAGAATGATATATAAAATCATCAGGTTGGCGTTATGTTTAATAAAAAAGTGTATCTACTAATTTCGAGCATATACTGAGAGACTGTATTACCGAGAGATACTTTTTATTGGTGATGATGAATTCAAAATTTACTATAGTTTGTTTGGAGAGATATTTTGCGTAGATAGGTATTTAAATGTAGTAAAAAAGTAGCACCCATGACTTGATGACTAACCAAAATGGGTTTAATAATTTTGTCTCTAACATTTCGATTGCATTTTTATTCAGCCTCTCTCACGTCGTCATGTCGTCGTATTATTGTTTATTAATTCATTGCTTCAGTTACGTTAACTTGCATGTTTTGGTCAACAGACAAATAATAATTTATCTGTACGGAACTAGATAGGCGTCAAATTTTTAAGTTTGTGAGAGAGACAGACCGTAGGTACTGATCCTATGCGTCTGGTCTTTTTTCGGATTCACAGAGGTCACCCGATTTGGCTGTTAATATTGTTTACGTATCGACTAGAATATGTTGATATTGATAAATCGATAAAAAGAAAATGCTATATTTTAGTAAAAATAATGTACCTATAGTAATTTGGCCTTCGTGGCCGAAATTCGTTATAGAGAACATTATTAAGTTTTACCGATGAAAATAGTATGGGATATAAATAAATAGACCAAATAAAAAATACAGATTTATTCATAACTGTTAATAAAATTAAAAATTGCAACAAAATATACAAACAAACCAATAATGTGCGCTTATAATAAATATCCCTAGCACCTTATATAATTACACTAGCTTCATAACATCACAGCTTAAGCTTATAACAAAACTTAGTCGACAGACTGAGCCAGCTACACAATTACTCTCAGAGCAATTAAGTAGAAATTATGTGTGATACTATAGGTAAGTATGTGATCATGATTAAGGTAAAACTGTATTGCGTTAATTTAAGTTTAGAAAATGCATTATAATGCGTTCACTCACTTACGGTTCCACACTCGGTTTGCTAATTCTTGCATCAAAACTGAACATAGTATGCTTTTATTTCATGCTTCTATACGTTCGTGTTGCATTTTTTATTAACGCTATCATGTATTTACTTATATTCTTGAAGTTTTGGACAGGCCTGGGTTTTACCACGGTTTAACTACGGACATACGTGAAAACAATTTACATGTATGTCCGTAGCTAAACCGTATTTTAAAACCGTAAGAGCGTGAATGAACATATTTCATTATGCAATATCTGTCGGCGGCCTTTATAAAATTGGGTTTTAGAGGCAACATACATTACCTAGCGATCTATAGCAAGCTCTTGAACTGGCAAATTATTCGATACTCTCGAATGTCGAATATTATGTCAATGTGAACATAACTTATCATATTGCAGATAAAAATATACTACTTATATATCTAGTACAATTCTCTTTCTGAAACTATTGATTATATTGTCACAATACATACAGCTATAGATCTGACAGCTATATCAAAATCTATAGGGAATTTAAATGGAAAATCCTGTAATCTATTGCTTTCGACATTTTAAGGTTATAATCAACCTCGCGCGGACTTTATGCGCAAACTACTAGTATAGGCTACTTGCATTATGAATATTTATTTTCCAGTGTGTATTGTTTTATACCTTTCTCATACTGAGAAGAGGCCCGTGCCCAGCAGTGGGACTGTTTAATACAGGGCTGATATTATTATTACTGTTTTGTTTATTGAGAACATTGTGTCCATTTTTACCAGAGCTAACCTCTCTACGTGCAATAGTATAAAGATTATTTTATACTAGCTATCCTTTTGATATGATTACATACATAATTGTTCACGTGTGAATACTGTAATTAGATTCTATTAAGCAAGTGTGACTCTCTGCTTTTGTGGAAGGCTTGATATTACTTTTTGTTCCTGCGTTAGACTCTCTCCTCTGAATCTTCTGTATCTGAAAACAAGAAGTTGATTTTAAACATATGCTATTCGGATGTCTATAAAAAAACTTATTACTAATTACTACTATTACATATACTAATCAAAAACCACAATTTTATTATATTATTATAAGTCCTAAAAAGAATGTTATGACGCTCTAATCTAGCAAAAAATTGCTCAATGTTCGAATCTGAAGTTTCATGACAAGCGCGAATTTATGCCCTGGCTCTCTATAAATTCGAAAGCTAATATTGTATACATATTATATTATATATTTTTCTAATTAAACTATTTTTAAAACGAGAATTGTTATAGTTGATATCGTAATAATATAATTATTTACGGTGCATATCCCTATCGAGTTCTGGCAAGGACAAATATGTTATATTTATTTTATTTCAATAAGAACTTACATCATATCATAGAACAGTCTCTGTTCCTTGGAGAGCGAGGGCTTCGTCTCTTGTAAGGCACTCTCGATGTCTTCCCTGTACACGACCACGGAGTCCATCGTCTTGTCTTCATTCTCAATCTAAACCAATTATGCCATAGATTAACATATTTTAAATATTACACTTGTGAATATTTACGGAAAAGCGTGAGAGAAAATTTTAAATTACTTTTTGTCCTGCATTTCTATCATGGAATGGTATATAGCCCTTGACGCACCGCTAAACACTTGAATGCCGGTGTTACTCTCCATACATTTTCTCAAACCACTTTATATAATTATAACTAATTATTTGCCGCGATTAGACTACTTAATGCATAAAGAATTTTTCAAATCTGATAAACTGATAATTCTGACCCCATAAATCTAAACTTTAAAATTTTACTTTTTTATTATTTTAGTGACCTCTATTTTCTCTTTTGGCGACGTGAAAGTAAGTTTTTGAATATATTTGTGTAATAGCCTTTGCCCGCGGCTTCGCTCGCGTTAATTTAGAATTTGACAATCAATTCGGGTTGTACTTTGCTTGTAATAATATAATTCAATCATGATTCCAAAGACACGTGGCGCCATATATTATCATAAGAACGTTATTGTTGTTTTTCTCGGGAACAGTAATTTTTTTCGGGATGCAAGGTAGCCTATGTCCGTTTCTGTACATCTGACAAGGTATATGCAAAATTTCAGAATGATTGGTTCAGTGGTTTAGGCGTGAAAAGGTAACAAACAAACAAACAAACTCATTTTCGCTTTTATAATATTAGTTAGGATTAGGATTAGAATATAATCCGTAGTTTGGATTGACAGCTTACATATACGATGAGTAACATACCACAAACGATAATATAAGCAAAATAAATGATAAGACTTACCAACTGTTTCTCCAATCTAGTCAGCTGCGCGGTAACCAATATTGATTTAAGATCCGCTGGCGAGTACCCCTCAGTGACTTCGGCTATTTCCTGGAGATCTACTCCATTATCCACTGTGACATTCTTCGTTAGAGTGCATAGGACTTCGTAACGACCTCGCTGTCAATAGATAAAAGTATATTTGTAATTCAGTTTTGCAGCTGTTAATTTTATCCATCCTGTTTAATACAGGCTAGACTACTCGTGGTGGACTAATTCTTCTCAGTATGGCAAGGATTAGTCTAGCACGTTAGCCCAGTCAGAGTGCATACTGCTTTGAGAATATCATGGAGACGGTTCGATATTCTAGTATTCACAACGTGAAACCCAGCTATAAGTAATTATTTATGGGTGTTATTTAAATGGTTAGCATAGTATTGGTATTTTTGTGAACAGCTGTGAGCCGAAAATAAAGCTAATTGATCAGCAACTCATGGCCAGCAAACTTTAAAGAGATCAAACTAAGTCGACGGAGCCCCGCTTCGGGAGGCTCCTATTTTTGGGTGGGTTTAAAAAAAGGAACCTAACATAACCTAACATTGCCGAGACGAAATGCAGTGATTTGAGTCGTATAGATGCTCGTTATGCTGTGCAATATTTGCTGACCAATTAGTATTTTTGATGATCATTATATTTAATCTCATTATTTATTACACACACAACTTCGAATAGTCAGAGGCGCCTGCTGTATGTTCGAACACAGGACCGCCGCTGGTGGAAATAGTGGCGGGCACACCTTTGGATGCTTACTAAGAGGTACTTTATTTTCAGCAGTAGCTGATGTATAGATGAGATAATATTACTATCACAATGAATAATGTGAGTGAGAGAATGACGCCACGAGCCTGGCAATGATGACGTGAGAGTACCTCGTCCGGCAGGCGGCAGTAGATGTGGCGCTGCAGGCGACCGGCGCGCAGCAACGCGGGGTCGACGAGGTCAGGGCGCGACGTGGCCGCCAGCACGGGCCCGCGCGCGCCGCCCTCCGCGCCGTCCAGTCGCGACAGCAGCTGGTTCACTACACGATCCGTCACACCCGTCGAGTCGTGCCCACGTCTGCACGGATAACAAATCAGGGCTTATTAAATTTGTATAGCGCCTTCATACAGACTAGTAAAGTTACGAAATATCGCAAGAGATGGCGCTATGCACAATTGCAGACTACTCCATACAGTCGAGGCTCGCAAGCCAAATTTACACTACGAAAAGTTTACCAAGCCGGTTCGGCGGATCCTCTCCTTGTATTAAACAAAAGAACCTCTACAAATTTATAAGTAACGTTCTAACGGTAATGTTCCTTATGAATCATGACTTAAACTGATAAAAGATTTAATTTCGTACCTTCCTAAAGAAATAATCATCTGAAATATACAGAACGTAACACAAACACACACTCACACACACACACACATACACCCTCACACATACACTCACACACATACACTCACTCACGCACGCAGACAGTCATACACACACAGCCCGTACATTTAAGTCTTGTTTTTTTCTCTTTTATAAATGTAAATTTTCTCTTCTAGTAGATAATAATTTATAAATACTCGAATGACTACATTTGGCATTATATAATACCTACAGTTCTGAGTGAAGGCCTGGTGATCCGTAACAAAGGGTTTCACTAGTATGGGCTCCAGTCTCTCACAAAGGCTCATAATTCTATAAATATTTGTTTTGTATCAACTGTGTCTTATGTATATTGTTGTAAATCTTTGTGAAGAGAGAAATAAATAAATAATAATTATTATTATTAATTTGATTTCACACCATTTAAGTTTTCTTCAAAATTGGCGTTGTATCTGTATAACTTGTAAATATTGCAATATTTTTTTAATGCGTTTTTGACCGTAAGCTCCTTTGTCATGGATAGAACATACTGGACACTTACAATAGCACTTACTTGGGCGCGAGACTGTCGAACTCATCGAAGAACAGAATGCATGGCCTTTTCATGTCCGCCCTGTGTGAACAAAGATTAATTAAATGTTAATTAAGTACATATTTTAAATAAATCATACTAGTTTAATAAAAGCTATCACTTTAACAAGACATGGCAAAATTTTGTGTGTCAGATCAGTCAGAATCAGAACGCCGACTTAATTCAAGGCTTGAAAAAATAGAGATGTAGGTTTGCTTTCTTGCAAAGTAACAGATCATCTTGGGAGCAGCAATAGCTCAGTGGGGAGACCAACAGACTGCAATACACAGGGTCTCGGGTTCGAAACCACGTCGCGCACCTCTGACTTTCGGAAGTCATATGACGTTTCGAAATTATGTGCGTATTGATTGACAATTGTCGCCTGCTCCGTGCCTCGGAAAGCACGTTAAGCCGTTGGTCCTGCCTGCCATGAACATCTATGGCATTCTTTATTGGGAGAGTGTCGACACAAAGGATTCCACTGGGTCGAAGTGTCGCCGGTCTGCACTGACTGGCCCCCACATAAGATAAGATAAGATAACAGATCATCTTTATTTATGTAATTTGTAACGACGCATATTTCATTTATAAAAGATTATGATTGCCTTTTAATTATTTTGATAAGATTATCTAAGTTCTTACAACAAATAAAGGTATTATTAGTACCTATAGCGGGAAAATGTGTATTTTCTCAGTAATAGAGAGCACTATAATTAATAATAATAGTTTATTGTCTCATAGAAAACAAGCAATACATGGATTGAGGCCCTAGACCCACACTAGGATTCCCTGTGTTGTGGGATCTAGTTTAATTACAATAAAATATCCTATTTCAATTGTAGAAAATACATACTTGTTTTATACAGGCATCAAACCGTTAATAAGTATGTATTGACTCTAGCTATATCAGTACACCGTATTTGTTTACTAAATCATCACTAAATATTATAAAACAAAGTCCCACGCCGCGTCGGTTCGCGATAAACTCAAAAACTACTGAACGGATTTTCATGCGGTTTTCACTAATAGACAAAAGTGATTCATGAGGAAGGTTTATGTGTATAATTTGTGAAGGTTTTGTACTGCCCGTGCGAAGCCGGGGCAGGTCGCTAATATATGACAAATAAGAAAATAATGACCTTTTTCTTTTTAGAGTTCGAAAAAACTCTTATACAACAGCTTTGTCCGTCCGTCTGTCTGTCTGTTATACAACTTTCAACTCAAGAACCGTAAGAGCTAGAGACTCGCGGTCAACACCATTCGACTCAGCATAGTCGATATACTTACCCCCAAAATGACTATGACCTTTAAACTCTGACCTCAAGGTCACGTGGTATCACGTGACCTTTGCATATTACTTGAACCATTTTTTCGAACTCTAAGATTTATGGCAATTCATTGCCGTTTCTCACTTGTTTATCTTTATGCCAGTCCTGTCAAAAGATACTAACTTGTCAAATATATCTCTAACGGCCTTCTCGCTCTGTCCGATGTACTTGGAGAGTAGCTCGGGGCCCTTCACGGTGAGCATGTTCATGTTGGTGAGTCGCGCAAGGCACGAGCCGATGTGTGACTTGCCCGTCCCGGGCGGACCGTACAGCAGGATACCGCACGACTGCGACGGGAACAGGGCTGGGTACTGTGTGGAATATAGACATACATAATATACATAAACTTATGCACGTATATCCTTAAGGGGTACCTAAGGGTGTACTACACACACATTTTCCAGTCAGCTAGCTTTCTAGGTTCCATACAACAGTGTGTCCCATAGCCTCTATTAACATCTGTAACATTGTCTAACGCAAGCTGTCACGGAGACTTTCTTACATTGGCCCATGCATGCATGATTGCGTATCTTTCGAGATTATTTTAACGGAAAAATTCAATAACACTTTTTGGTAAAGCAATGCGAAGTAAATTAATCGAATGGATCGCGGGGTCGTTTCTTATAGTTTCGGTAGTAATCCCAAGTAAAGTTTACTAAAATATAGAAGGAGTTTATTTTTTTACTTTAGACTATAGATATGTATATGTATTTACAAAAAAAAGTATATATGTATGTTTATCCATTGTCTAGTACCCATAGTAAAAGCTCTGCTTAGTTAGGGCTAGATGGTGTTGTGTGTATATATAGAATATTATATTATTTTATACTAACTATTATCGATTGAAATTAATATTGACAACTAGTCGAAGCGGTAGTGTGTTACATAAAAATGGGATTAAATATAATGACCACCAAAAATACTAATTGCACACCAAAATATGCTTAATAAAATACATAACGAGCACCTATACGCCTTAAATCACTGCATTCCGTCTCGGAAGGGTTAGATTATGTTAGGTTGCTTCTCAAACCCACCAAAAAAATAGGAGCCCCGCGAAGCGGGGCGCCGTCGACTTAGTTTACGTCGACGTATTTTGGTGTGCAATTAGTATTTTTGGTAAGTAAGCATATTTTGCTGTGCAATTAGTATTTTTTTGCTGTGCAGTTAAATACTAGCCCATAAAAATGTTCTAAAAAGGATAACTGTGACCACAAGTTAACGTTATAGCAGCAAGGATAGTTAAAAGAGCCCTAAGTAGTAACTTAGGGCTGTCGTAAATCAGTTATAGAACAAAACCTGTAAAAAGTGCGAGTTTAGTTATACAGTTTTCTTACCATTAAGGGCCAGAAGATACACTCGGTGAGTTCTTGCTTGACCTCCTCTAGACCTCCCACGGGACCCCAGATATCGAACTCGCTGGCTTTCTCCTCGTCTTTCGTTACATCCTCTATTAGACGAGGCTTTGGATCATCAGGGTGGGCTTCTAGAATATTAACATAATGTTAAAATACACAAGCAAACTAGAACAAGAACTCAGCAAAAAAAGCAAGATGCAATTTTCTAGCCTGGCTAAGAAAATCAGTACACTTTGTGTGGCAAAAACGTAAAACAAGTTCAATACAAAGTGTACTTACACCCTAAGTAGGGTGTAAGTACACTTTGTTATCATTATTTATGTGTTTTTACTTTATAGTTCTAGTAATGTGACTGTAACATAAGCTATTTTTTGCTGTAACATAATTATATTATAAAAAAGTTGCTTAGAATACAGTTTGTCCCTTCAACTACCTTCATTCAATATGACTTCTTTCCGTAGCTTCGTTTTAACGTGTTAAAACGAATTTTGGTTAAGTTTTAGTTTTAACATGTTGTACACACATACGCATGCACTTTGATAATAATTGTCAATTATATGTTAATATCTCTGTTTACACTGTAAATATGCTTCTAACTGCCTCCGTGGCGCAGAGGTAGTGAATGCGACTGCTGTGCATGAGGTCTCGGACTCGAATCCCGGGTCGGGCCAGCAATAGGGAACTAATGTATCAAAATAACAACTTACTTTTCTTTTTGACAGCTTTAAATATTCTTTTATTGAGATAGTCTGTGATATCTCTGACGGAACAGCCAGCGGTGTCCGTAGCTAACTTGATGACGTCATCGTCTTCTACCAGGAACTCTTGCCGGAGCTTGTCGTTCAACATGTGCTTGAATAGCTCACATCTTTCTTCCTAAAATAAATATTTATTATTTAGGTATATTATCATGTCATTGTAAAACGTAATATCTTGCTGGTCCCGTGGATAAAGCATGTTGATTAATCGCTCTGATTGAGATCCTGGTTTTGATTACTGGGTGAAGCTATCATTGTTTGGTCTTTTATTAACGAAGCCCTAACAGCACAAAGTATAGACTTGAGACATGGTGCTACGGAGAAGCTCTTAAAAGGATGAACCTATGGGCCTCTAATGCAGTTACCGAAACGCTATCGGTAAACGACAACAGTCTCGCCTCCTATTATGTAGGACTTAAAACATAGTCGACGAAAAGCTGGTGTATATATATAGCCCAGCCAACCCCTTTGAGGATATACAGCCATGAGTTTTTGTATAGTATATGTAGTGATATGTTACCTTTTCAAGTTCAGGTACATCAAAATGCGCGGTAAACATCGGCTTGCCGCTGAACTGTCTGAGCGTGGGATGCAGCGCCTTCATACTGAGTGACGTCATCAATACGCACACACCCGAACATGTTTGTAATAAATGCTTTATTACTACTGCTAATCTGAAATTAAGATTACATATTATAGAAAAAACATAAGGTTAATAACTTAATACTCGGATTTTGAACGGCTAATCAACATATCAATCCTTACTAATATTATAAATGGAAGGCACTCAACAGGTTGCGTACCCAGGTTGGCCGATGTAAAGACAATCTGTCAAGGTGGGGATATATAGACACAGGTTCGAATGCATGTGACTGCGGCGTATCACCACAGACAATGAGGCATCTGTTGTTGCGCCCCATGAGCCCAGAATCGTGCACACTGGATGACCTGTACCAGGCTAAACCAAATGCAATCCGCGTTGCCGAGAAATGGTCGAAAATTATATAAAATGTGTTGCCATCGACACGATAAGTAAGTAATATTATAAATTCGAAAATAACTCTGTCTGCCTGTCTGTTACCTTTTAACGGCTAAACCACTCAACCGATTTAGTTGAAATTTGGTACAGATAGTTTAAAACCTGGGGAAAGACATAGACTACTTTTTATTCAAGTAGGTACCACGCGGGCGGAGCCGCGCGCAAAAGCTAGTATAGAATAAATATGTAATAATAAATATAATTATTACTCCAAACTAAAACTCTTGAAGGGCCACTGCATGTTGGACCCATGTCCACGTGTGAGCCTCCCAAAGGGCCGGGTTTTCCCTAACGCATTTGGAAAATACCCGTGAAAGAGAAACAAATAAATGTGTTTAAATAAATAAACAAAGGACACCACCCATTTTGGTCCCAATTTGAAAATGACGGCCAAAGAAAAAAATTAATTATTCTGTTAGGACTTGTTCTCCTTAACATTTTTTATTACGGCACCAAAACTGTGGGACCTTTGCCTTCGGTTTTATTTGAGTTCAAAAATCTTTCTTTTATTGTTATGTACTTTGGAAACCAGTGTGGATTATTTCTAACTTGCCATTGTACAATTACTTTTATAACTAGGTACTCCATTATTATTGATGCATATTTGATGTTCTATATTTTATCTTATTTGTATTTTTTCCTCTTAATCATGTATGCATATGTTGCACTTTCTTTATTTTGAGAAATAATTTATCATTTTATCATATAGGTACGGGTACCTACTAATATTAAAGTCATATTAAGATATTTTGAGGGGCTATTGCTATTTCAGTTGTTTACTTTAACCGTCTATTTTATTAATTTTAGTTTTGATTTGCCTTTTAAAAACTGTGTTAGGTTGTAAACATAAATTACATTATATATATTATCTTATATAGACATAAATAGCTAGCAGCTATCAGCGATTCCGAATCATATAAACCAAATAATAAAATACCTTTACCAATACTTCACATGGTTAGGTGTAACGATGGCAGTTTGCTTATGATTTAAACGTTGAGTATGCTTGCTTAGTATTCTACGAAGGAAATCGTTCACGAGCATGACTTACATAAACTATAAAACCCGGTACTTTGGATAACATGACGGCAACTATTTTCGTTACTTATTTCATTTGAGAGAAAAGGAGACATAGTTATCGTTCGCTGTCGTAACGTACCTTAATAAAGGAACGTATGGTTACATAATTTTCTAAAAATGTTAGTATAAGTATTGCTCGTAAACGAAAAACCTTCATAAAATACTAAGTCGATTTTTCTACTATAACAAAAGACAGTAAAAATAATATGCCTGAATTTATTATTTTATCAGTTCGGTATCTATACGTGTAACGAATATATGTTTTAGAAGAGTTAAAGTACAACGAAATCTTTACTTTAACGTGGGATTTCGATACAGGTGGAATAGGCCAACAAGAAAACTACTTCCACCCCTCAGAAGATCACAGCTTGACACTCCCTGCAAAACACAGGGTGTATTCTGTTCCTGCAGTAAGTAAACTTTCCAGGCTCCTTAGGGAGATGGTTGCCTACTAGCAGTAGAAAAATTAGATTTTTGTTTCTAACAATGGCAGCTCAGGCAGGCCTTTTGAATTGGGGGAATTCCTTGTAGGTAGCGAATACAAATGACTTTATACTATACAAGCTGTTACACATGAAATTATTGATTTAATTGCTTTCAGAGTTACCTTTGATAATAAGCAATGTCTTGTGGCGAAGCTCCCTCCACATTTGGCGGCACCAACGAGTCGACGTCATCACAGATAAGTACAGCCGGACTATGTTCCTGGCACATTAGAATAGCCTTGCCGAGAACTTCAGGAATATCCTTACGACCTTTTAGTGATCGACAGTGAAGAATGTGCGACCAAACTGTCAGTTCTTTTTGGATTATGTGGCAGAGTGACGACTTTCCTGTGCCACTTAGACCTGGTTCCATTAAAGAAGAATAATTAATTACCACCTGCGCTGATTATAGCAATAGTTTTATAAGCAGATAAAACAAATCGAATAGTTTATATTGTCGATTTACTTGTCCTTTCTTACCTATATGATTTATTTATAGAAATAATAAAATATCGTAATTTTCCTCAGACGAGGGGTCTACTGCTTTTTAGAAGTATGTTTAAACATAGAAATGAATCATGTTTACGGTGTGCCCCATAATATTGCGGGTATCTCGCACATTATTTTAGCTATACTAAGCAGATATAAACTGTCGACGGTCCGCATTAAGTGCTCAAACTTTGAGATAATTTTATGTAAATACTTATAAAAGAAAATATTGCATTTAGCTATTAATTTTCTCTAAATAGAATAGATACTTATAGGAAAAAAATAACTTACCAGTAACTAAAACATTACTTTTGATTTCGGAAGCACCTTTAAAAGTCGCTTCTCTATGTATTTCAAAATAAACATGAGACAAAATCTTCTCAATCAACGACTCTATAGACTTCATTGATCTACAATAATTCTTGTAATCATAATCCATCTTCGATGCAATCAACTTCGGGAACGCCATTTCAGTATCCGTCATGCACTTCGCAGTTATCGTGCAATTTCTAAATGATTCCGAATTCAACATAGTAAATTTTAATTTTTCTGGTTTCAACTTGAACTGTAAAAAGCCACTGCTTATTTCAGTATTCTGTTTAATCATACCGTTATTTAAAAGAAACTTTTTACCGGAATGTGTGCTACTTATAACGCAGTTCTTGAACCGTTCAATAACGTCGGTATCTGTCTGAGTTTGATCTGAATATGTCACAATATCGATATGATCCGGTTGTTCTATTCTATCTCCTAGTACAGTAAATATCAGTTTCATTCCATTCTCTATATTCATAATAGTGTTCAAAGACTTGGGTATGAGTACTGTCGGTATATTCTTATTGTATACTTCGCGACATAGACTTCTGTAGATGACACTATCTATCGGTACAACTTCTACGCAAATATCGTTTACTGCACCGTTATTATTTTCGGTGTCATCATCATTATCGTGTAGTATAGAGGGTATATTCGTCATTGTAGACAAAATGACTGTCAATTCCTTGTATTTATCATCTATGAAGTCTTCGTGGATGAAAACTGTGTATGGATGTATTAGGTTCTTTTTACCGTCGCTATCTATTGGCAGTGCCCTCAGGACGATCCGTTTTGGTACGTTTAAGTACGGTCCAATCATGCCTTTATTTATCGCACCAATGCTTTTGAATTTGCTAGTTTCTTTCGGTGTGTCTGTAGGAGTGCTAGGAAAGTTATATAGACTATTAAAAGCGTCAACTTTAACTATAATCCGGCTGTGATTGACTATAATACCGGTCTGCTTTGGCGTGAATACTATTGGTAAAGATGTGGATATCCAGACTACGGTCTTCTGATTAGCTACGACTAGTCTTAGTTGGTCTAATATCCGCAATTGTAGCAGTTCCACGTTGTGTTCCTGCAATATTGATATACATTATTTAAAATAATACTATTAGATTTATCAAAGAAATAGAAGACATTGAATGAACGAACGGGTTTTATATTCTTATACAGGCTAAGTGATATTCGATACCCAACATTTCGGCCTAAGCTACGGTGATCATTAGCTATTAGCGACTGCCGACTGGCTGACATACAAAACCAATGGTTTACCATGTAAGCCAGTAAGAATGATGGGCTTATGTTTAGTGATTTTTCATAATCCTTGATTACTTACATGTCTAGACTCACGAAAACTAGCATTTAGTTTAGACTCATGGAGCGATTATCTAAAGGTAAAATGATAATGCGAATACGACATAATATATGTAGATTATGGCAATGTCGTATTTTACATAACGCGGTTTTTTTCGTGGCATCCGCGGGTCCTACTTTACCTTTGGTTATGACCAGCCACAAATAAGTAGAACCATAAAGAACCGCGAATACATGTGGCAGTGAAGCAACGCCTGAGCGTTCTAGACCCGGTGAAACGCGCGGGGCAAAGACGATAAGAACAACAAAATACTTCATAACGATATCTTTCCTGTATCAGTGATACTTAGAATATTTTGAGCCTTTAAATCTCCAGCAAAGTAGCGACTAGGTATAACACGATACATCGTTTCTCATGTGTTTATATACCGACCATGCCGACAAGTGGCGGCAAGGTCAAAAGTCTTGTTGTCTCATTAAGATGCATTTATATAATACGATTTATATATGCATTTTAATAAGACAGACCGCGATGTAAAATTTAAAAACGTATATTGGGCATGCATTATTATAAAACACAGGCATGCCACTGCTTGCGTCCTATAGTACTGTCTGTTGATTGATCACATATAGCCATCAGATTTACAATCGTCTCCTGCTTAGTTTGCAGTTTGCAGCTACAAAAACCTTAATTCTTATGAGTTTTAAAATAAAACAGTTCTCCTAACTAACTAGTGGACATAGGATGAAATCATACCTTGGGACATTCATTGCTACTGCTTAACGAGAATGTACTCTTGGCATAAGATAAAATAGACTTATGGATGTGGTAGATATCTCCTAAACAGATTTAGATAAAGTTGTTCAACATATGTATATAATCACTTAAATATGTATAAAAATATCCTTGACATCCAGAAGAAATAATACTAACTGTGTGATACATACTAATATGCAAAGGTAAGTAACTGTTAAGTTTCCGCAATATTGATATAGATTAAGCCCTGAGGCATGATAAGAGCTACATCACTAGACTCGCAGTATAAAATGAAGTACAACAGATAACTAACTTTCAAAGCTAATAAATATGTAATTGTAACTTTAACTAACTATGTCGGCCTCGATGGCGTAGTGGTTAGTGTAACCGACTGCCACGCATGAGGTTGCGGGTTCGATTCCCGCACAAGTCAAACATTTGTGTGCATGAACATGGATGTTTGTCTTGGTCTGGGTGTTTCTATGTATAATATGTATGCATTTACAAAAAAAATGTATATATTATGTATGTTTATCCATTGTCTAGTACCCATAGTACAAGCTCTGCTTAGTTTGAACCAGACGGTGTTGTGTGTATGTGATAGAATATTATATTATATTATTATTAACTTACTAGAATCTCCTGATCATCAGGGCTATCGGTGTCTACATACAGTTCATCAAGCACCTTCAGCTCCCCACATGGAGACACAAACACGTCTGCCCCTTCCTCCAATCCTATCATTCTACTGTATATAGGGTTGCAGGCTATCTGACCCTCAGTAACAGAGTTGCTGAACACCACCCATAAAAGGATCTGCTTGTCTTTAGATAGAACTTGTACACATTGAGTCTAAAAAACATACAATAGATTATAATTTATAATTTCTTCTTTTATATTTTTGGCAATTAGGTTGGTTGGTTTGTGACTTGTTTCATCTACAAGGGATATAATTACTACATTGTGAATTTAAAAACAAACATTGAAAACAGTCAATTAAAAACAATTGAGATTGTTGCTTTTCTTATCATGAGATATATAATTTTTAAAATTATAACAATCTGCAATCATACTAGAAACAATGCCTGTGCAACACAGGCTGTGCTGCAGGTGATTTTACATAATTATGTTCAAATTATGAATACAGAGAGCACCCACTCAGAGGAATAATTTATAAAGAACACAAATTCTTGTTACATGTGGAATCTAACCCAATTTACCCACTGCAATCCATTCCATCAAATACTACAAAACAGTAATAGTGTGAACATATCCCAAATAATTTATATTGTAAACAAAACATAAGCTTAATAAACTAAATATATATTTGATAATAAAGTTTAAGATATAGAGATATTTACAAACAAAGAACATAGGTACATCTTACTATTTTTATCAAGCAAGACAAAGAATATAAATAATAATTATTACATTGCAGTGAATTGGTAAACAAAATTATAACCTCTATAATTGCAGCTGCACACAAATATAAACTCTTGATATTGTCTAGAGATGATAAGGTATAAAAAGGTTATATTTTCATGGCCAAAATTCTTACCTGTTCATTATTTGTGCTGTACTTTGGACTGATATAAGCAAAGCAAGTTTTTTCATGCGTATATGCCACTTTAAGTTTAAGTCCTCCCAACATGTTTCCCTTCAACCTATCAATACCACATTCAATGCTATATTACAGATATCTCTATTATTGTTATCATTGATTATTATTTTCTTGAGTAAATACCAATCATAAACAATAAGTACAATGACCACTTCTTAACAGTAGCGTTTCATACCAATAAATTAAGTTTTATATTTATAACATTACTCTAAAATATTTGAGTTAAAATATATTGTAGACATCAGAAAATTTGCTGTCATTTGCAATACATAATGATCGCATTTTATTTGATATCTACAATTTAAATTTAACACTTCATTTATTAAACAGCTTTATAGCACCAAAATAGAAGCTGTACTTTAAAAATATATGTATTCTATATTTTGTAACAACAAAGCAGCAATGTTATTAATATGAAATAATTATTAATGAAACGCTATTATCACAGATGGCCACTGTGACACTAACGTTCCCTTCCATATAATAGATGTGTACAGTGTTTAAAGATATTACAAGGTTGTCGTCTAGAAAATCTGCAGAATTTATTGCAAGGAATTAGATATAATTTCACTTATTTTTAACTGTATAAAAGCATCTTTGTAAGCAGTCATTAAGTAATCTTGCTTAAACATTTTTACCACACGAAAAGTACAAACCTTAAACGAAACGTAATTTTGCATTTTCCCTCTCCATTGGCTTACCGTTGGTCCAATGAAATTTCAAAACAGTTCAACGGTTTTTGAAGACGTTTCATCTGTCCGGTGTCTTGTTGAATATTATCATCAAATTTTGATAAAAATTTATCATTTTGAAATCAATATCAGGCCGTGCAAGTTCTAAAGTAACCAAAATATAATCAAAACGGCCACCGCCGTGTAAATTATGTGAGTACAAAATAATCGTTGGATAACCGTTTGACGCTGTGTCGATGTTCGCTTGTTTTGCCTCCATTTTCGGTCGTTAGACGTGATGATTTTGAAACGCTTGTTTACGTTTACATCACATTTTACTTACATTGTATCGTTATAATATCGAATATTTGTGCGATTTTTACCACGTTGAAGAGTGCACGTGATAATTGCGGATTGTTTCACAGTACCTCCACAATGGCGCCAACAAGGTTGGCATCTAAGCCGATCGGCGTCAATGAGAACATGAACGGTTTACTGGGGCATGGGATCACGACAAGGAGTAAGCAGTTAGCTTCTCTGAAGACTCATAAGGACAGTCTGAAAGTGCCAAATAAGAGGAAAGCTGATAGTCCTTTGAAAGATGTTACGGCAAAGCGGGCGGCGTTTGGAGACATTACAAACGCCTTCAACAAAACCAGTGCTCCAGGAGATAAGGATAAAGGGGCCACCATGGGCCTAAAGAAGGTTACCGTGGAGAGCAAAATGCTTCCAGCCGTAAAGGTTTCAAAACTTTTTTACACTTATATTATTAGACGAGGGTACCTATGTGCAACCGAATTTATTAATTATAATTAGGCTTCATGGAGCTCCTTGATTTTGCATTTATTTTGTATGAATGATTACAATACATATTACGAATGCAAAATGGGTCAATGAACTTTCCCTCCAAAAAGTTTTTCTGTCAAATGTGCTATTTATGTTAAATATTTGCCTAGTTTTATATTTAACCATGTGTATTTATCTACTTGATTAAATCATGTGATTTTCGCATCCTTTGTCTTATCGTCTAGTTGATATGTAAATAAAAATATTAGGTCAAGGTTTGTCAAATATCAACTGGGATAAAAAGTTCTTGCAGTAATTTAAATTACAACCTTGCTTTTGCTAATCACTCTTAACTATTTTTATTTGATCATCACTGTCTTTTGATATCTCAGTGCTTAAGTTGTTATGAAATAATAGCAATACTTAAAATGATTATTGTGATGATAATAGCTCCTTTTGATAAAAGATTTTTAAAAGTTCTCTCAAACAATATTTTAGTTTATATTCTATATAGTGCTAATTTATCTTTTAGAGCATCAAACCACAATCAACCATATTGAATGGTAAGACCAAAGCAAAGACATTCCAGAGAGTAGCAACAAATGCCATAGATGCTGTTCAGAAGCACTTTGCCAAGGAACTGCCCAAGCCAGTGGCCACACGAGCACAGAATGGCATCCTCAAGAATGTTGACCATAAAAAAGACAAGATCAACCAGAATCAAAGCCAGAATTCTGCCAAGTCTGCCAGGAGTGATGTATCTGAACCATCGCTTTATATGACTGCTTTGGAAACTACGTTAGTGTTTATTGTTTAACTATTTTTAACTATGTTTATCTGTTCATGTTAAAACAAGAAACCTATTGCTACACTCAACATTTTACAGCTCAGATCTTGCTTGTTGCCTCCCACCAAGCACAATTTCAAACTGCTACTGAGAATTGCCTTACATTGTTTTGACTTGAATCTTTTAATAATTTTATAGGGTGTCATTTCTATTTTATATCACTATGTGTCAAACTTTAATAATATCTTACAGTTTGTGTTTCCACTTCCAAAGCCTTTTTTATCCATCATAATATTTATCAGCTCAAGAGTATTTTACTTCACAAGGAACTTAAAAATATGAAAAGTTCTTTTTACACTTTGTTTAACAAACTTAAATGAATTCACTTTGTTTAGTGAAGATGTCAAATATACATACTATGATCTCATAAATGTTTGCTGGGAAATTGTTATAATGACAGCAATATTGCTTATCTTTCTAGTTTAACAGAAATTATACTCTGAATAGAACTTTTGGTAGATTTAATTTTTAGATTATATAAACACTAGCTGACCTGCACAACTTCGCCTGCATCACATAAGAGAATTTTCCCTGTTTTTTCATTGCTACTCCGCTCCTATTGGTCATAGCGTGATGTTATATAGCCTATAGCCTTCCTCGATAAATAAGCTATCCAACACTAAAATAATTTTTCAATTCAAACCAGTATGTCTAAGTACAGCGTGTCTGCCGGGAGATAGATTGGAGTGGTCCTAACCAATTTTCTGTTCCTGAGATTAGTGCCTTCAAACAAACAAACAAACTTCAGCTTTATAATATTAGTATAGATTATGACAAAATAAATCTCATCATAGCATTTAACCTTAATTCACTACACTTTAAATAGGCCATTCAAATTCAATATCTTCAATTGTATTCTACAATGGATTCATTCAGTTGTGTTCTCTACAACAATCATTGACACTTCTGAGTTTTACAATTTGCTATGTATCTCTTTATAACTCTTTGCTTTCTACCAACAGCCCCTCAGAGATCTCTAAGGAGGAATACAAGACTATTAGTGAGAAGCTAGACAAAGTAAACTTAGATGAGACAGTTAAGTCTCTCGATGATGAGATTGAGATCCCACACAAGCCACCCACAGGTGTTGCTGATTTTGACATGGAGAACTGGAATGATCCCTTCCAGGTTTCCAATTATGCCATGGACATATTCAATTATTTGAAGAGCAGAGAAGTGAGTTCCTTTTTTATTGCATGTGGTTTAGTCAAAGAACTTTCTTTAGCACAATGGCTGTCATGTCATATTAGCCATTAGAATTATGATTAGATTTAGGTCACACCCTGGTATGTAATAACAAAATTGTTCAAAAAATTGCAGTACTGTACACAGTACATTGCACAGTATGAAACTAGCTTTTACTAAGTAATTTGGCAGTTTTCTAATACTTTAATTATTCATAAATTAGTCTTTTTCTATATCATGAAAACAATCAATTAATTCAAATCCTTCATATTATGTTAGCTTCGTAAATTTTGACACAAAGTATTTTGGCGCGAAAATTTCAAGACATAATATTCGATCAAAGTCAAAGTCAATTAATAATATTCGATAATTTCTCAAGTGTATTTATTTGTTTTGTTTTTGTATAAACATGGTTTCCTACCTTATTCATTGCTATGCAAAGATTTACCTCTTACTCTTTAACTATATTTCTTTCTGAAGGACTAACAGGTTATCAAACAGCATTACCTGGCCAAATTTCTGATGATTTCTCTATAATCAATGCTGTATAACCACATTTAACATTAGCATACATTTTAGCGACTATTCCACATCGACGACTACCTTCAAAGAATGAATGGCATCACATCCTGGATGAGGGCACTTCTCGTTGACTGGATGGTGGAGGTACAAGAGAGTTTCGAACTCAACCATGAGACTCTGTACCTGGCTGTTAAGCTGGTAGACCTGTTCCTGACCCGCTCCACAAAAAAGCAAATCCTGAGTGACCAGCTAACTAAGGAGGAATTACAGCTGCTTGGTGCATCAGCTCTGTTCATTGCTTCAAAGTTTGATGTGCGTAAATAAATTTTCTGTTTTAATTGTCTTGTTGTATTTTGGAACAAGAACTTTTATGAGACATTAGCTAAAACCCGTGAAATATAGTCGCCGCAAAATACATCATCAAACATCAGTTTCATGTATTTGCTGTACGTTAATAATCATAGCTATAATGAAAAGTGCAAATAACTTCCATTAGGTCTCTAACACGCGTTACTTGGACATTTCAAATTCCCTTCTTGTTTAAATGACATTGGCAAAATTCTTTATAATAATAAAATAACAAACATCAATGCCTAGAAAGACTTTGTATAAATTGATATACAAAATCGTAAAACGCGTGCTCCGTTTTACGATTTTGGAATCCAAATGGGTGCAGCATTACTTTTCAGTAGATGTGTCGAGCTGCCGAAATGCGACTATATTACTGATGCTAAGTTCGTGTCTTGTGCGCTATGGTGTCCGGGTATTAATGTGTTGGTGCAATTCCCGGATACAACATCACAGTTTGCTTTAAGATTGAGGTGTTGCCTATCTACCACCAACACATCCTAAGCCTCGTTTTAAGTGCGGGTATGTCGTATATACCTAGATTTATTTAGACTGATACTTACCACCACAGGAGCGGATCCCTCCTCTAGTGGACGACTTCCTATACATCTGCGACGGCGCATACACGCTGAGCCAACTGCTCAAGATGGAGATGAACATCCTTCGCGTCGTGGACTTCGACCTCGGCATCCCTCTATCGTACCGCTTCCTCAGGAGATATGCAAGGGTCAGTACGATTTATAACACATACCTATACCTACACTGATTCATAGAGGAACTAATGTTGGAGCTTATGTAATTTCATGTTATTGAGATTAAAACAAAACTTATTCAATGTTTCTGTACTAAAACTTTATTTAAGAGAAAAATAATCTTATAATTGTTTTTCATTTTAGTTGCACATATTTTCAAAGCTACTAAAATCGATATGCAGGTCATATAAGTTTACTTTATACATTTAACCTATGTGATATATGATGTTCATGACGATGACGACTTACTGCCATGCTATCCGAGGCTCGCAAGGGAATCGCTTTTTCTTTTACTTATACTACAAATATCTGAAGATTATATTATTTTATGATCACATTGATCACACACAGCTTTTACGCGGTATAAAGCTATGATCTAACCGACTGAAACAATCGGCTGGCACACATGTTGTTATGTAGTTATAACAGTAGCTGTAAGTCATGTTCGTTTTCAGTGCGCGCGAGTCTCAATGCCCACGCTGACGCTGGCACGGTTCGTACTCGAGCAGTGCCTGTTAGAATACAGTCTCCTGGAGTATTCAGACAGTAAGATGGCGGCGGCTGCTTTGTACATCGCACTGCGGATGAAGAACATCGGACACTGGACGACCACACTACAGTATTATACAGGTAAACACATCTTGATAAAGTTATTGATCTGACTCCAATCTGCCTTGCTATTGAGTTTGCGATAGCAAAGTGGCTTCTGGTTTGCCTCTGTTCATTGAGTACTCAAGATAAGCAGCCGCATTGAAATCGATATAATGGTAAGCTATATTTAGCTTACCATTTTATCGATTTCAATGCGGGCGGCAGTTCCCCAGATGATTTGATTATCAGTAAGATTTTAGTTCGGTTTCGTGCCGCGCCACCGCTCACAAGGTTTATAAATGACTAGCTTTTGCCTGCGGCTTCGCTCGCGTTAATTTAGAGTTTGACAAATAATTCGGATTGTACTCTGCTTGTATTTATAATATAACTAGAAGTTCCCGCGGTTTCACCCGCGTTTATCGTTACTGCGCCGCCTCCGTGGGTCGTAGCGTGATATTATGTAGCCTATAGCCTTCCTCGATAAATAGTAGGTATAGGCTATCCAACACTAAAAGAATTTTTCAAATCGAAAACAAATCTTCAGCTTTATAATATTAGTACCTATAGATAGCTGACCCGCGCAACTTCGTCTGCGTCACATAAGAGAGAGAGTGGGTCGTAGGCACCTATAATACAATTTTAAAGGAGCTGAAACTGTATTTGTTAAATCCACGAACCCACAGTGCTAATTTAAAATCACGCAGAATAAACCGGGCGAAACATCGTTTGTATGTCTGTAATGGGTAATTATTTTGCTGCGATGTTATTTTAAAACTGCGATATCTCCTAAGATATTCATTGAAATCGAATGATGTAAAGGGCAATTTTGTTTTAAATTAAATACTTGTGATGAATAACGTATTTATTTGGATAAGGATTAATACCATGTTTATAAAAATACCTTCGCAAATAATGCATTATTTTAGAACAAATTTGGTAAGCATAAAAAAGGTTATAGTGAGCCAACCTTAAAAGATAGACATATGCTGTCGCGGACTTTTTTTTAGAACTTTTAAAGGGGAACAATTCTGTCATACATGATTTTTGCGAAACTTTAACTGTTTACGCAGCGCACGCAGCGGAAGCTCTCAAAAGGAAAAAATACCTCCGATTTTGAAACATTCTTCATTGGTGCTCGGCTCCTATTGATCTTAGCGTGATGATATATAGCCTATAGCCTTCCTCGATAAATGGGCTATCTAACACTGAAAGAATTTTTCAAATCGGACCAGTAGTTCCTGAGATTAGCGCGTTCAAGCAAACAAAACAAAGAAACAAATAAACAAGCAAACAAACTCTTCAGCTTTATAATATTAGTATAGATTAGTATAGATTTAGTAGGGTTGTAAACCCCATCAAGCGTAGTCTGCCACACAGACAAAGATTTATGTTCCTGCTATTTCTGTATGAAAATCCTTACTTCCTTACTAATATTATAAATTCGAAAGTAACTCTGTTTGTCTGTCTGTTACCTTTTCACGGCTGAACGACTCAACCGATTTAGATGAAATTTGATTCAGATATAGTTTAAAACCTGAGGAAGGACATAGGGTTACTTTTTAATGATGTAGGTACCACGCGAGCGGAGCCGCGCGCAAAAGCTAGTAAAAAATATATTTTGAAAGCATGCCTGTGATAGTGTATAGTAAGTATATATATATGCTTTGAAATTATATTTAACATTAAACAAATAATTTAAAGAGAAGCTGACAATATGTCTGAATGAATTGGTTGTAATTCTTAATTAAAATAATATGCAGGATACTCCCTCCAAGACATCCTACCAATCGCGCTCGCACTAAATGCCACCCTGCACAAGAAGCCAAAATCTGCAATCAGCACCGTCAGGAACAAGTATTCTCACACAATATTCTTCGAAGTCGCCAAGGTACCTCTCATCGAAGACTCTACGCTCTCAAGCTCGAGCTGAAACGAGCCCTGTGGTGCCTTATATGCTGTACAGAACATCCTAAGGTGGGTCCAAATTTTCTAATAAATTTGTAAAATTTGTGTGTATATTGAAAGGTTAGGACGAGTAGACTCAGACTTAAATTTCACTGTAAATAAATTCACTTCATTTTTTGTTAGCTCATATTCAAATATCGCATTTTTGTTTATTAAATTTCAAAATGTTTTGTTTTTATAAATTAGCATTTTCTTATGCTTGTATTATTTCTGTCTTTTGTGAGTGTGATTAAGATGTATATATGAACTTGTGTAATTCAATATATTTTAAAATCTGTTTTTGTGAAGAAAAATTTAATCCTAATTTTAGTATTTTAACATAACTATCAAAGAAATCATTATTGCTTTGCACCAGACTGAAACTCTGTCCTAGCCATAGACTTAGATATCGCAATTGATAGCTTGTGTTACTTAATTATTTGTAATGTGCTTTCCAAATTGTGATCAGTGTACTATTGCAGCGCACATAAACATAGCTCGCTCATGATGTAATACAATGGAATGTTAAACTAACTCCCATGTTATCTAGAGCGAACTATCAAGGGACAGTCCAATAATACCAATTAATTATATGTAAGGTGCCACAATGGCTAGTAGTGCTACGTTTTAATTATAAGTAGTTTGACGTTAGACAATTTGCTTTGGGCCATCGAGTCCGAGTGGATAACACTGCCATAAACGAGTAGGTAGTGAAAATTTAGATCAATTAAGAATTTGTATAAGATGGCACGAATTGTTAAAACTTTATAGGCTTATGACTATATACGAGTTGTTTATGCGAAGTTTATTTACTTTCGGTAAATTAATGTAAAAGACTGAAATGTATGTATGTTGACATGATCGAATGAAACTTCAGGTATCCATTACCCGAATATTTTTATTTGTCAAATATGTGCCATATATTGCTATGGCAAGCGAACTCCCGGACGTTTTGACTAGAGGATGAAGCCTCAATAAATAACATCATTTTGAACAGCGAAACCAAGTTTCATCAAATAATAAAGCGTTTTAAACAAAAAACACTTAAACCAAAATCTCATCATGTCCTACCTGACCTCAATAGATAGAATTTTGTACCAAAAATCAAAGCCCAAAAGCACATTCCAATATTGTTTATCCGCCTTGCTGCTTTTTATTTAATTAGAATAACGCTGTCTTCCTATAGTGAATTATAGGTGTTAAGCGGCTTATGTATTGAAAATATGTATATTTATCGATGTGTGCAAATGATGCGACACTGATTGTAGTTTCGGGACCAAATGTTTAAAATCGTCGCTTTTTTATGTCGTCAAGGTGTATATTTGTACATGAGCGCTTTCGCAGTTACGATAAATATGCAAGGTTTAGGACTATATTACGACTAAGATTTGTAGAATCTTTAGTGATCGTAAGCGTCGTGTGTAGTCGCGATTATAAGTGTAACATAGAAGTCGAAAAATGAAATAAAATAAAATGTGTATTGATTACGCGGAGCAATTCTTAAACAGTATCAATTTCGCTTGTACCGTGCGCACCTGAGAATGGTGTTCGTGAGATGGATACTGTTCTGCCGTGCCAGACAATAAACAATTGTCATTACCAAGCATAATCATTATACATGTTAATTCCTTTAAGTATTGTTATACAATATGTAGTATATGTTTCGGTTTACAAGGTACATTCTCAAATAGCTGTCTAAGCATCTGTAACACTTATGTTCCCGACTAGAACGTGCGGGATCAACTAACACCGGATGTCGATGTGAATGTTTTTATACATAATATTATGTATTCTTGGCAAAGCTTTGCTAATACTCTTTTAATTATAACTATTATTATTAATGGATTTTGTAATGTTTTAATATAATTAATTTACATAGTAATTATTGTGAGATTATTCGCATCATTTGTCGTATGTTTTGTAATTTATCACATTTTAAAGAGTACAAAATATTGGAATGTTATAATAATGTTGTTCGTTTAATAATAAGTTTTAGAATAATTGTCACTTTGAAAACTGTTTTCTTCTTGATAACATTTGTCGTCTAATTATACAAGGTTAATGTAAAACTTACTTGTAAATAAAAGTGATTTTGGTTTGGTACTATCTGTTTTTGATTTTAATAATCACGTACATTTCGTACAATATTGTACGTAACAAATATGTTAGTCCATGGATATGACGTACGAAACTACTAAGTACAAAAATAAATTTAAACAATATACAGGGTGTCCCAAAACTCAACGTCAAGCCGAAACGGGGTGACAGGATTGATCATAACCATCACGAGAAAAATCTGAAAAAAAATCTATCCCATGCAGTTTAAAAATTATGGGCATTTTAAGAAAAACCTAGAAATTTGATCAAACTGTACCATTTTTCGGTTATTGTGGTTATTCTTTTTTATTTTTGTTCATTTGAACTTTGGAAACGTAATCCTAAATAACATTTCTAGAATCCCAATAAAAAATAATGACACAATTGCCTCAAGTTTCCGAGAATTGAGACTATTTGTTAAACTACGAATTTAAAATTTTCAAGATTCGTCGACTTTGACAGGCCCTCCTATAAAAAAAATGTACTAGAGTGCCTTGGCAAGTGGCATTAAAAGTTGGCGCATTTAATCAGAATTCTAAAATGGTACAATACTTGTTAGTTCCATACAATAGAAAAGAGTAAAAAAATTAAAACCTCAAGTAACCCGATTTTTGCTATCTCATTTTACTCAGTTAAAATGTTTTTAATTCACACAAGCTCTAGGTAGGTTCTTAATTTTAAGACAAAATGATGAGAGAGATGGATAATGGGTATGTTCGCCATGAGTGAGCGAGACAGATAGTGACGCCACTTTTACCAAAGTGAAAAAAAGTTAGTAAAATTAGTAAAATAATTAGGTTTGTTGGAATAAAAGTCAGATGATAGAGAAATAACGTTTTTTATTACAATAAATGTTCAAATTGTTTACCATCAGCCTCAATACAAGCCCTACATCTTCTTAAAAAAGATCTACTTATTAGTCGGGCATATCTTCGAGAGTTGATCGCCTCAGCTGCTTGAGAAATGCGTTCACGCAGGTCGGCTACGTTCTCAATGGGCTTTGAGTAAACTTTTTCTTTGAGAAGTCCCCAATAGAAAAAATCCAGGGGATTTAAATCTGGTGAACGGGCGGGCCACGAGATAGTGCCCGAACGTCCAATCCACCTTCCCGGATATTCCTGGTCAAGGAAATCTCTTACTTGCACTGCGAAATGCGCTGGGCAGCCATCTTGTTGAAACCACATGTCGCGAAGATCTGCTAGTGGTACGTCCTCTAACAGGGTTGGTAAATCTTCTCTTAAAAAATGTAGGTAATTAGTTCCATTCAAGTTCTCAGGCAGTTCAATAGGCCCAATAATTTTACCGTTTAAAATTCCGGTCCACAGGTTTACTTTAAAACGATACTGGGATCTATCTTCTCGCATTAAATGTGGATTCTCCACATGCCACTCGTGATAATTGTGCAAGTTCATGTAACCATCTTTTTTAAATGTCGATTCATCTGACCAGAGAATTTTTTGGATGAATTGGGGATTCTCATTATGCCTCTGTAGCATTGTTCTACAAAAAGAAATCCTTTCCTGATAATCTCGAGGTAGAAGACTTTGAACTCGTTGTACGTGAAACGGATGCATTTCGGCTCTTTGTAAAATACGATGAGCAGTGCTTTTCGGTATTCCCGTTCTTTCTTCAATTCCACGTACGGAAATACTTCGGTCACGTGCGACCTCTTGCAATACTTCTTCCTGGAAAGGAAACACAGGTCTACCTCCAGCCTGTATTTGATTCGGGAAATGGCCGCCCTCTGTGAGTGAACGGTGCACATTAACAAACACGCGGTGATCCGGGTAGCGCTCTAAATTTGGATATCTTTCACGATAAAGTCTAGCGGCAGCACTTGCGTTGCATCTGCATTCCCCATAAATGAGGTGCATGTTCGCATATTCTTGTGAAGTGTAGCGCGTAGGCATGGTAGATAAAAAGGATGCCAACACAAAAGTCCAGAGAGAAGCCAAAGTTGCCGGTATGTTATCAACAAGTCCAATTCACAAAGATTCAAGTCCAAAAAGAGAAGCCAAAGTTGTCAGTACTAAATCAACACAAGCGAATACGAACGTGCGCAGTAGACGAATGAGCGAAACGTACTAACTGGTTGGTGTCGGACTGGTAGCGTAGCCATTTGCTTGGCTGAAACTAGTGCGAATGAAACAGATAGATGCCATAGCATCTATCTGTTTCATTCGCACTCGTTTAAACGACGCATCTCCGCCTCAATGCGTGGCGTCACTATCTGTCTCGCTCACTCATGGCAAACATACCCATTATCCATCTCTCTCATCATTTTGCCTTAAAATTAAGAACCTACCTAGAGCTTGTGCGAATTAAAAACATTTTAACTGAGTAAAATCTGATAGCAAAAATCGGGTTACTTGAGGTTTTAATTTTTTTACTCTTTTCTATTGTATGGAACTAACAAGTATTGTACCATTTTAGAATTCTGATTAAATGCGCCAACTTTTAATGCTACTTGCCAAGGCACTCTAGTACATTTTTTTTATAGGAGGGCCTGTCAAAGTCGACGAATCTTGAAAATTTTAAATTCGTAGTTTAACAAATAGTCTCAATTCTCGGGAACTTAAGGCAATTGTGTCATTATTTTTTATTGGGATTCTAGAAATGTTATTTAGGATTACGTTTCTAAAGTTCAAATGAACAAAAATAAAAAATAATAACCACAATAACCGAAAAATGGTACAGTTTGATCAAATTTCTAGGTTTTTCTTAAAATGCCCATAATTTTCAAACTGCATGGGATAGATTTTTTTTCAGATTTTTCTCGTGATGGTTATGATCAATCCTGTCACCCCGTTTCGGCTAGACGTTGAGTTTTGGGACACCCTGTATAAGTAGATATAGCCGTCTATTTGAAACTGATGATTTGGACACTAAAAATGGGGGTCGTTCGTCGATTCACACCACGGGTTGTTCGCACCACGGTGTGAATCGCAGGAGGACCCATTTTGAATTAGTCGTTTCGCACCATGGTGTGAAACGGTGAACGCCTTTTTGTAATTTGTCGATTCGCACCATGGTGCGAATCACCCAAGAACTATTTTTGACTTCATTAATTCGAACCAATGTTATTTTACTACTATTGAACAGTCTCGCATAAAAGTGTTAGTACACCAATTTATTTTTATTTATTAATCCACTCCAATCGCTTTGGAGATTCAAACAATGTTTCATGCTTAGATGCAATTTCAAAATAACAATTCTTTAGTTACTAAATAATAATGATAAAAAAGAAAATATAATTATTATTATTTTGTTTTTATAATATTTATTTATTTTATACTTATGATTAAAGATAATCAATATTTTGTCATGTGACTAAAACAACAATAAACTTTTTTTTACAACTGCTTGTTTCAATAAACGTTTTCTACCCGTCAGTACTAAAAAGTACATTTAAAAAATAAAAATGGTAGGGGTTTGAATCGGCGAAGTCGAGAATAGTTTTTCGGTGATTCTCATCATGGTGCAAATCGACGAAGTACAAAAAAGCATTCAACGTTTCACACAATGGTGCGAAACGACTAATTCAAAATGGGTCCTTCTGCGATTCACACCGTGGTGCGAACAACCCGTGGTGTGAATCGATGAAAAACCCAAAATGGGCTTATTTGAATTTACGGCTACAGAAAACAAGTAAAAGCTTTGCATCTCTGCTCAGTAAAGTCACGAATAGGTCTAACATGATTATTTTGCTGCGACCTTTTATATGATATCAGCTAAATTCTTCCTTGGCATTGATTTTATTTTAGTTTAGCCAGGATAGTTGTACGTCATTGTTTTAGATCACATGATTAATTCCCTAAATTTTGTGACCATCAGAATGGCCGGTCACTATCCATATTTTACATCGAAATAATTATAGAAAGTTGCTACTTAGTTATTACTGCTACTAATCGTCATATAACTGCTACCCCCGTTTTTTTTAAAGTATAGGTACTACTTTTGAGGTGACCTATCAAGTGAGAACAAACTGCGCAAATTTTTATTTTTTTATTACCAATAGTTGCTACCTTTATATACCTACATGATTTTGGGACTTATAGCTTTTAAGGGTAAAAAGTTATTATCAATTTACTATTTTGATGCCACCCGTTGTGGGCCAGCGCGGCTCGTACACGAGCCACCAATGTAATTACTGAAAAGCGGCGTTATCTTCTGGCTTTAGACAGGTTAAACGCCTGTAGAATTAAAAGCAAATTTGAAATTAGATACAAAACGGGTATTTTATGAGCAGGCGCTACCTAATAGAATCTATTTTTAAAGTTATATATTTGTATACATTTTGTAATAATAATTTATGTTTATAATAATATACTGGTTTCGTCTGCGTCTCATGAGGGAATTTTCCCTGTTTATGCAACATTTTTTATTGATGCTCCGCTCCTATTGGTCGTAGCGTCATGTTTTATAGCTAATAGCCTTTATCGATAAATACGCTATCCAACATTGGCGACTAAAAAGAGTGGCCATGAGTTTCTTGCCCGTTCTCATAAGCCCTACACCCTTGCTTTGCTGAACGTGGCAGTAAATGTAACTTCACAGAAAAAAATAGTGTAACTTTGACATTCATAAGTGTTACCTTGTAATCTAACTTGAATCAATTTATTTTTGTTTGTTTAACACTGAAATAATTTTTCAATTCGAACCAATAGTTCCTGAGATTGGCACGTTCAACCAAACAAACAAACTCTTTAGCTTTTTATTATTAGTATAGATTATTATACCGTGCAAAGCAAACAACAAAAGTAATTTAAATGTAATCTTTAAAGCTGGCCGCAACCATACGGTTTCCTGATCACGTTTCCGAAACAGGGATTCAGATTCGGATACCCGAATGCACACTTTTTTAATTTGCTATAGGTACCTACCCGTTCTTATATTTGCCGTGCGAAAAAATTCCCGTCGTTCGATTCGGAATATCGCCGGTGTGTACTGAATGAAGAACGGGAAAAACCAAATGGCGTCATTCCGAACGCAGCGCTCGCTAGCATTCTGTATGTACCGCCGCACACGAACGGAAATTTCCATTCTGAATACATCAGGGTGCCTAGTGTGTGTTGTTCTTACGTTAACACGATGGAAACGTTTACCGCGTTTGGCTCTCTGATTAGCCAAGAGCTTGGAGCAGGCCAATCGGAACGCCGAACGTCATAAACGTGTCGATCGCGTTAACGTAAAACAAACTCGCACTAGGCACTCGGAGCTAGTTAGACAAGGTGGCGTTACCGTACGTACCTACTGGTAATACTAATTCCTGATGAAAAAAACCCAACGTCTGCGCAAAGCTGACGGAATGACAAATCTGAATCCCTGTTTCGGAAACCGTATATTTGCGGCCAGCTTTAGATTTCCGAAGTCACGTGACCTATTTAACCGTTGCAAAGCGGCCAACATGGTTTACATGATTGGTGGTGGGGAGGGTTCATTCACGTACAAAGTGTACGTGCGCGAATCCTCCCTACCACGCCGCCCCCTGTTCAAGATGTTTGCCGGGCGCTGTACGCGCCAACGAGTTTTGTAAAGTTTGATTTTTACTCAAATGATTATATTTATTTAATTTTATTGCTGAAAATTGTTATGTAATAAATATTCTCCCCAAATAAATGTCAATCATAATTATTTACACAGAATTGATAACACAGTAAACAATAATTACAAGCATTCGCAGTACCACTAGACATGCATTGAAAAACTTACCGATAACAGGGAAAAAATACACCTTATAACCTGAGTCTTTTCCCAAAAATTCAAGGGCTTATACTACTAAACACTTACACAAACTATTCACAATAAAACTTAATAAGATGTAATCGCTAACATTAATTTCGAAGAGTAAAAAGAAGAAATTGTAAAAAAGGAATGTTTATTTCAATGTGGTCACATAATTTAATTAATATAGAAAATATTATGGAATCACGTTCACCCCATCAGTTGTAATATGATATTTTTGATCCAATTTATCTTTTTAAAATGCTAACACAGCAGAATCGCAATTCATTTGGAACGAAGGTACTTCAATATGTAATTCAGGAAGTCGAATTTTGTAAACAAACATGTCATATTTAAAAATATATAGGCGTCTATAGAGGGCCGTGCCAAATGAATTGCATTGTGCATAATTCTTCAAAAGTACAAAGTTACATTGAAAAAGAAACAGGTACATATAGGTACCTTACTTGTGTGTGGGGGCCAGTCAGTACAGACCGGCGACACTTCGACCCAGTGGGATCTTTACCTCTACCTTACTCCTAGAGGCGAGTATATTGCATTGGTGCACACCTAAAATGCAAATTCTGGGGGGCCGTGCAGGGTAAACGTACATATTGTGCCGGAGCTGGGAATCGAACCCGGACAAATATAACGATCAACAAAATTGTCACAAAACGCCATATAAAGATTTTTTAATATGACCTACGTAACTAACGTAATACGTTACGGTATGGGAACCTCCGTGCAGGTAACCGTCAGAATAAAACAGCAAACACAAAGAGAAGGTACCTAGAATAGACAAGTATTTGATGAGCACGCATTACTTTTGTATCGTGTGGTAAAGCAACAGGACGCTTTAGCAGTGTCAGTTACTTCTGAAACCACGACACTATCCGTGAAGTCAGCTTTATTTGACCAGATTATTGTACCTTCACTACAATTGGATCACCTTGGTGCCGTAGCGGTAGTGAATGCAACTCTGCTACACAGCAAAATATCGGGCTTGTTGCCCGGGTTGATTAGTGTTATTGGGGTTATGACTTATGACAAAATAATCTCATTAGAAGAACTAAGTCCGAAACTGTGCCCTGTAGGTTTAAATATAAATATTTTTAACTACGTACATTAAAAATACTGATAAGGGCGTTTTGTAAGCACAAGGCCAGATTATAGACCTGGATGTCTAGCCAAGACGTTCACTAACTTCGTTTATTCTTTTTCACGGTCGGTGACAGATACGGAGACGTTGTGCTATCACCATGATAAGTAGACTTGTAATATAGCTTCGCTAGTCTCGTCTTTTGAAGGATTGGCAACATACCTCTAGTGATTACGCACATGGGTATGCAATAAGGCAGGACATATATTTCTGGTTGCCTCCTTAGCTGTGTAAATGAAACGTAACAACGTTCCGAGTTTGTTTCTAGCATCGTGCATCGTTGGGAAAATAAAACTGCCAAAATATTCATGTTGTGATTTAATCACACTTGAAAAACAAATTGTTTTTTCCAGTAGTCAAATCTGACGTTTGACTAATACATACAAAAAATTACGAATCATTACCTACTTACATGTCGTTAGGTACACACAGGACAAGATACCGTGGGCATACATACATTTGTCTAACTTATATACACAGCACAAATTATATTAACGAAATGCATTTACAGTTCACCACTGCAACCTTGAGGTATCCAAGAAAATTCATTTTTTAATCCGTCAACACTTCCAAAATTATAAAACATGTCTTACAAAAATAACATTAAATTTTATAGGTACCTCATATATTTATCACAATTGAATTGATCTTTTGCATGCCAAAATGGCGCATAAATTTCGAATTGAATATATTTACAAATACACGTTCGAATTTTTGAATGAGATTAATACCAAATTTCTTGGGAACAATTATTTCCACGAGAAGGGCATTTACCTTTGCATACGACCTTACTTTGCATATATTTTATACTTTGCATATGTGATAAATACTATTGATATAAGGATTTACTGGCTTTGCTTCTATGTCTGCACTGTAGGTGGCAGTATACTTACCTAAAAATTGTTTTAGATATGTTGTTCTGATTCTGATAAATTAAGATTTATATATGTATAATGTGTCCAACACTACTAGCTGGATTGTGGCAAGATCGTAAATGTATTATCCATAATAAAGGTTATAAATAATATGTTGGTTCCACTGACTGCTCTATAGTCCAATTATGAGCTTAATCTTGGCGAGACCAAGCAAGGTTAAGACAGCTCTATTGGAGCCAAATCTCTTATCGCTCTTGGAGCCAATATAACAAGTATAATCCCACCCACAATGCAGATAATACTATTTCCATTATTTCACCCTACCTTAAGATTCATAACAATTCCAAAAGATCTAAGTTAGTGTCGCTAAATATTATTATGTAGATCACATTTCCTATGATATCAAAAATTAGAACTTCATAAGGCAATATAGGAAGTAGTTTGTTAACAATTTGCCTTTAACATTAGGTTTCAATGACAGTTTTGGACAAATGGTAAAATCCTTTAAATATTTGTAAGTAATGGTGACTTTTGGTTACAACTTAAATTACAATCGGCGGATAAATTCAATCATTACATATGCGACGAGCATGGTTCCAGTAAAATCTGAACATACCTCAAACATACTCAATTGGTTAGGCAACTAACCAGGCGGTTATTTTCGTGAATCCAGTTGTATTTAAAATCTTCAATATAATGTTGTACATTTTGTGTGATACTGTTGAGCTACCCAAGTTTCATATAAAACAATAATCGATACTTACTACTGTCGTAGGAGTCACCAGACGTGGCTAAACAATGAACACAATTATAGTTTAATAAGAAACAAAAATATATTCGGGCGAAAATAAACATAGCATTCTTAGCTAAACAAACGTATATTACTCAAATTATTATTATTGTTATAATTAATGCAAAAGAAATGTTATTCACATTATGGTATAGTGATTTGCTGAACTTTCTTCACAGACTACGAATTGAATCCTTCATCTAAATGCAACAATCCTCGAAAGATTTTAGTGGATCCATGCAAGCCGCTTCGCATCACGACAATAAAGTTCAAATCACAGAAATTATCCTTCCCTTCGCACTCTGTTCTATACCAAAGACGTAACACTCAGATGTCAACCCTGTTCATCGCAGTGCGCACTCATTGCCGCAACGCGAACTACACATACATTAAATACCAATGACTATAAACAAAATCTATACGAACATATCGCATCTGCAATAATACCTACACACTTTCGGATATGACTACACTATCTTATCGATATAAATTATATACATTACGCGCTCGATACACGTGAACGCATCTAGTTATATTTACAATAAAGTTTTGGATGCTTTGGCTAACAATAGGGCACTCGCGCTTACAGTTCATTCCTATACTACGATAATAATTTCAAGTTCTTTAGGAACCAACATGGTAGGCTACTGTATCGGAACAAATACACGAAATTTAAACCCTATGAATAGTAACATTAGGTTTATAATCGCTTACTATACTTTTGCTAAAGTGCTTCAGTATCAAAAAGCCATTAAAACCCGTAGTTGATAAATGTTGAGTTGAAAATGTTTTGCGTAAACAATGAAATGAGATCTAGAAAGTTAATTTATTCAAGTTTTGAAGGCTGAGAAACATGTTTTCCTAAGAATACGTTCGTGAATAATTCATATTCATTACATCGGTACTGACATGATGCGGCATGACTACAAAAACGCAAATAAGCGATTTATCTGTTATCTATTTACTTGTAACACAGACTGGCAAAGATTTGCACTGTTGGGCCGACAGATTGGCATTTATCCATTTGTATAGATTAACGCTATGAACATAGTTACTAGACAATTAAAACAACTTGGTACAAATCATCTGAACTCAATTGATTTTATTGAGATAATGTAATTGGATGAGAAAATGTTACGATTGCAGATTTTGGGTAAAGGCATTTTCGAAAGAACCTTTAAATGGTTCTGGGTGATTAGACATAAATTATTGAAACAATTAAATATCCTTAAATATTTAAAAGATCTTCGCAAGGATAATTGAATGCACACCTCGCGAGCGGACTAGACAGCTAAGTTTATTTAATGTTAAGTTATCAGTTTTGTTGTTTTGGCTGCCTAATAAAATCGATTGCATCCATATTATCAAAAAGAAATTCACCATAAGAGCAATATCATTACGATAAACCTATAATTTTCACATAACTGACGATACGGCGGCGTCCATTTTTCTGTGTACGTAAATAACGAATCTCAGCTTGTTGCAAGTGACAAAATGAATCAGTCAATCAAATTCCAGATTTAGAGACAGAAACCTTATTTTAAATTGTAAATAATGGCAAGAGTGTCAACACCGTTCCTGAAAATGTGTTGTAAGAAGTATTTAATAAAAGATTTTTGCACTACTACGTGCTTGGCGTAATGTCAAGATCGTAGCAAGCAGAAATGAGTGTCTGTCTAACTCTCGGGAAGGCGCAAATCGAAATGAACTTGTAGGCAACATATTTGAAACGCGCTTTAAACAACAAAATTGTTTTATTTTTTTGTTTAATACATTGTAACATAGCCTTAACCTTGGAAAAAGATCCAATGGATGACGAAGAATTTTCTCTATCTATAGATGCCTATTACTCATGTCACATTTGACCATTTCTATAGGACATGTCATACGGGAACTATTTGGCACCTTCACTCTCTCACTAACTAGGACACAAACTCCCGTACTCAACGATGTTTAACAAATATTGAGAGACTCCTGCGTAAAGATTATAAATAGCAATTTTTACTAAAGACTTATCCTTACTACAAGTAGAGTATGTTAGACATATTTGACTGTGGTAGCTAGTACGTGTTGACTAATCCGTTGGCATTTTAGTCTGGAAAGTTTTGGTTATGTTAGAAGAAAATAATATTGCACGTTTCCCTCTCACTTTCTCCTTAATAGCATGCCTCCTTTATAACGAAGGTTGCCTATACTTGCTACATATTCGCGACGCTCAATACACGTATTCGCGACCCCTTAACAACTCGCCACAGTTTAAGAAACTGCATTACTAAATAGCTGCAAAACATGTTCACAGTAACATCATAAACTTGACATTAGCGTCGCCTTCAACTTTACGCAAAACGTTCAACCCAAATTATTTACACACACTATTAGCTAGGATTAGAAGATTTGTGGTTCTCCTGAACATCAGTGGATTCGTGTGAGCACTCGTTCATTGGCTGCGCGCGCGGCGACACGGGCCTGAAGGTGCATTCTAAGGAGTCCGAGTCTGGCGTGCCCGGCGTGGACGGCGTGAGCCTGTCTGAGGTGCACATACGCTTGGTGATGGGAGAGTCGCCGTCGTCGCACCGCCGCTTGCCGGACAGCATGTTGGGTCGGCCGACAGGACTGAAGCTCGACGCTCGGATCTGGATCGGGGAGAGGCTGCGACGTGTCGTGTACTTCCGCGTTGGTGACTGTGACACGACCGTGGGTGAAAACCTGCAAAATAGTATGTTCTCTTTAGAACAATTTTAATCTATCATTTCAAAATTAACAACATCTAGGTACCTAATCCTGAACAATAGATTTTTATGCCGTCTGGTTCATAGCGTACAAAGTCTAGGCAATGGCAAAATATGGCAGTATTTTAATACTGCGATATTTACATCTACATATTACAAGTTTACACCCTCACATTATTCCACATTGACGAGAAGGAAAATCGGTAACTAGAACATTCTGAAAATCTAACGTGTGCAGTACACGGCTGCAGGCTCGTCTTACGTGTTACGTATTACATCCAATCTCAATCTACCTATAAGGATAGATAAGTTAATAATAATAATAATATAATAATATTTAATATATATTCAAAAAGTTACAGATGGGTTCACATTATACATATATACATTTATTATATATATATGCTAAGATGTTTTATTATATATATACAATAAAAGGATTTACATAACAGTTTTGAAGATCCATTGTAGTAAAAATCTGTATACAATTATTTTAAAACCCTGTCTCTTAAACTAGGATAGGACCTGTATTATAAGATACAGTGTTTGGGTGTTATATATTACTTGAGTAGATGTAAAACTTACAGACTGTGTCTAGTATAATTATATCAATGAACTACATAACAGGTATGCGTAAATGTAACTTGGTTAAACTGTGTGCGTGTGGATGTGTTTATAAGTTATAAGTATTATGTTAATATCTTTGCCTTACTTTTCGAAGATTAACCGTCATTATGTTGAGGTAATGCATGAATAGCACAGTATATAAAGTATTGAAATTAAATAGAGTTAGTAAGTATTAATATTAGTTAAATAATTTCCATAAGATTGATTGCCCGTCTCAATAATAATTGTTAGGCTAGATATCATTTATTTTCTTTCTATAATTCAATGCCTGTACATTCCTGATGGTGTGGGCTGATGTATAACAAACGATTCGATAGGTTTGTTTTTAAATTTCACATAATAATCGCTGAAAATCAGCGCTGTGTAGTGCTTGCAGCAATGCAAGTGCTGAGCGCATCACCGTTATTTTTGTGCCGTCAGGTAGGACGTGCATCTCCACATAAACAACATTTTAATTGGTTTTAAAGTTTCTTTGTATTTTTATTTACTTAATTACTTTTTGTTGTACCTACATTTTAATAATAATAGATGATGCATGTCATGACGGTGCAAAAATAAAAATCTTTTCATTTCATAAGCCTACTATCTACCGAGCACATGACTCAGATCCCGTGCTGCTACCTATATCTTATCTTATCTACTGGGTATTTCCCAAACGAAAACTCAATTACACTACCCCGACCCCGGAATACAGCGCAAAACCTTTTAAACAAACCCAAGCAGGTACAAACTTATGTTAAGAGACAAATACAGTTTATTTAAACGAAGCACTTGTCAAACTATTTATTAGACTAGCTGTGCCCCGCGGTTTCACCAACTGCTTGCAGCCGTAGCGTAATGTGATAGCCTATAATTTTCCTCAAAGGCTATAAGTAAATTGCAATAAGATTTTCTTATATCAGACTCTTAGATCCAGACGTTGGCACGTTTAAACAAACAATCTCTTTAGCTTATAATATTAGTATAGATATATTATGAACTACCTGTTACCTGCGACTTCGTCCGCGTTAATTTTAACTAAAAAGTGTTTATCTCCGCGGAACCCTATTTTTTTTCTAATATCAAAGTAGCCTAAGTTACTCCTTATAACATCAGCTATCTGCCAGTGACGTCCCATCAAAATCGGTTCAGCCGTTTCGGAGATTAGCCAGAACAAACAGACATACAGACAGACAGACAAAAATTTTAAAAATATATGTTTTTGTATAAGTACCTTATATACTTTCATATGCATTAGATAAAAAGCTGTTATTTTGACATTACAAACAGACACTTCAATTTTATTTATTTGTATAGATAGTGACAAAATATTATAACTTTAGTTATCTATGTTTGTCGACAGAGTGCTGTCATATCTGACAGTGATGTCTAAAAACATGCAAAGAATTTGCTGGGAGTAAGCGCCACCCTTTATCGATAATCTAATTCTAATTGACAACAATACTTTATATAATTTATAATCTTCTTATATAAAACTAATTTAATAAATTCGAGCATGTGTTTGTTGCGCTAGCGTTACGCTACGCGTCCTATCAATGTTTATATTATAAAGAAGATGAGTTTATAGTCTCTATAATATTGCTTCTTCTTCTTCGTGTCAATGGTTCTAGTTTGAACTATATATTATTTGCATAATATTCGGCCATTCTAATTGCGTTAGGAGTGGCCGCATAAAACTCTGATAATGTGCAATTGGTCAGGCAAAAAGGGCATACCAACAAATGTGCCACTGTCTGCTCCAGCTCACCACACAGTCACACTGAGCAAAGCCGGGGTTCCTGTCCCTGAATGTCCGCAGTCTGATCAGAGCTTATAAAAACATGAGTAGGTATATAGAATCACTTATAACGATAGACGGCTCGATGGCGTAGTGGTTAGTGTAACCGACTGCCACGCCTGAGGTCGCGGGTTCGATTCCCGCACAAGTCAAACATTTATGTGCATGAACATGGATGTTTGTCTTGGTCTGGGTGTTTCTATGTATAATATGTACGTATTTAAAAAAAAAAGTATATATGTATGTTTATCCATTGTCTAGTACCCATAGTACAAGCTCTGCTTAGTTTGGGCTAGATGGTGTTGTGTGTATGTAATAGAATATTATATTATATATATTATTATATATTATACCGCAGTCCGATTGTGTATCGTTTACAGTTGTCACCTTAGCACTAACAATGCCACACTAGTCTCGCGGCTCCGATCGGCGCACGAAATCAAAATTTGTATAAAGTTAGAGATAGTTCCACCAAGTCTGATTGTTTTTTGCGATACGAGGATAAAACATAAATGCCGTATTTAAAAAAATTACATAATAAACAAACTATATTATACATCATGCTTATATTTCCGAAAGAACATACACACAACATTAATAATTCACCAATGATCCTACAGCTGTCTACTGAATACATTTATACTATGCTACTATTGGGACTTTCCTTTCAGAGCCACCCAATAACATTATAAGTACCTTAATAATTATATACTCGACCCTAAAAGAATCTGGTTACCACAAGACCGAGACCACTATCAACAATGCAAACTTACGTTTCGGGTACCAATACCCGGGTGCCTAGTGAGAGTTATTTTTTACGTTAACCCTTTAGTTCGCAAGGAAACTAAATCTGTATTTTTGTGTTTTTTTTTAGTTTATATGTATGTAAATAGTATATAAATGTACATAAAAATAAATAAATAAATCTAGTTTGTGCAACTTTTGGAAAAACATATGTTAAAAATACTCAACGTTGCGATGTATTGGGAAAATTAGGTGGTAAAATGAACGTTAAGTATTTTCAACATTGCGATATATGTAGGTTTTTGAGATTTTTATAAAATAAACACTTATTCACAATTATCATGCATTTATTATAAAAATATATAATTGAAAAAGACATAAAAAGGACAATCAGTCATGAATATTATAAAAATGAACGATAAATCACCCAAAAGGTACCTACTGTAAAACATGATAGTTATAAAAACAGTTCCTTTTAGATACAAAACATAGCCGTAAATTACATTTTGTACAATTCACATTTGTATAACCCGTTTTACAGAATTTGCAACGCCCATAGGATAAAAATGTAGGCCAGTGTCCCGTGTTGTTATACCTGACCGAATCAGGAGGTCTTGGAGCACTAGGAGTTTGTATGTGCTGCTTGGCGTTGTTCACTTTTTCGTTGGTTTGTCTAATTCGGTTTTTGTGTAACAGTTCATTTACAATTTGAACTCTAAACTTTTTCAAGCTAAGACAATTTTTTGCATCTGGGCTTTCCCGTCTGTATAACAACCAGGCATTGTTTACGCATATGTCAAGCGTTTGGGAGAAAATCGCCATGTACCATCTTTTGGTTTTGAAAGCAGATCTGTACAATGCAATCAACATATCTGCCAAGTCTACACCGCCCATGTGAGCGTTATATTCCTTTACTATTCGAGGACAGTTCACTTCAATCTTAGCTTTACTTTCTTTGCAGTATCTTTGAATTTTCCCCAACGGATAAGAGTCAACAAACGAACTTGCTAGCGTGACCACCTTGTTATCCAACCATTTTACAACAGCTATTTTATTGTTATTGCAGACGACCTGTTTACTTGCACCTCTACCTTTCTTGGACAATTGCTTGTCAGTCAACATTTTATTTTGACATCCTCGCAAGCGATTGGCTTTTATTGTTCCAAGGCTAAAAATACCATACTCTTCCCGTAAATGGTGAATTAACTCTAAAGAGGTAAAAAAGTTGTCAAAGTATACTGTTGCCGGCTTCGCTTCTATAGTCTTACAGAGCGCCAAAACAACTTTGGCCCCAAGACCTAAACTATTTTCATAGTCCGTGAAAGTGTTATTTCGAAAGGTGTCCTCCCCAGCGTAAGGAATAAAATCGTACACTAGCCCAGATACGCCAGCTCTCACAAATATTTTAAACCCCCATTTTTTGGGTTTTTTCGGTAAGTATTGACGTCTACTGCCTGCCCTAGTACCTTTATAGGGTACCATCATTTCGTCAATACTATATCTCCCTTCTTCCTTAAGTTTTAGGCAATTACGTCTCACCATTTCTAAAAGTGGTCGAACTTTAAAATAGCGATCATCATTCATGTCCAAGTTGTCCACAAAATGAAGATATTTTCTGATTTTTTCGTACATTTTGATCGGCATGATATCTGCGATGGAGGGATATCTTAATTCGCGACTCCAATAATCCTTGTATGATGGCATTTGCACCACGCCCATCATAAGAGTAATGGCTAAAAAGTCCCGTATATTATCATTAGAGACATTTGCGCATTTGGCAGCATCATTTTGTACTGAATATAAGTTTGTATGAGCTGTAATCAAATTAATAACATCTTCTGAAAAAAAAATGTAGAAGTAGTCTAAAGGGGACATCGCATTTGAATCAATCGGAACATCAAGTATAGTTGGTTCGATATGTGCTGTGTATTTAAATTTAGCAGTTTTCCATTTGAATAACAACGGTTTTCTCACATACTTTTTTATTTTCTTAGCAACAATTTTAGGTGTTGTATTAGCTCGCCTCTTGGAACGTGTCGCTGGGGATATATTTGAAGAAACTTGTGGGGATAAGACAGATGAAACTTGAGGTGATAAAATAGACGAAACTTGAGGTGATAGAATAGACGAAACTGACTGGAGAACGGGAAGTTGATGTGATGTATTGTCTGGAGGGAACATGTTATTCATGACGGGTGTCAATGGAACAGTTTCTTCATCGGATAAGAAAGGCGTGGGAGACTCATTTCCAGTACTATCAAGGTCCAAGTCGTTAAGTGAAGAAGGGTATGACCTGGGTTCGGAGCTAGAATAAGAGTTTTCACGTTTTTTCGTCCTGTCTTCAATTATAACTTCATCGTCAGTACTAGTACTGCTACTATCTGATGGAGCATTCTCTGGAGGAACTAGTGCCATAATTTTGCGCGTTCTTTGCCATATTGGCTTAGTCTGAAGCAAGCAAAAAAAAAACATGCAAACCACACCCATAGCATGAAAAAACACCAATTTATACAATAAAATGTTAGTATAAATACATGCTAAATAAATCGTTAGCAAAGCCGCAATGTTGAACATGCTCAACATACATATTACGAAGTAATTTACTGATTACATCGCAACGTTGAGAATGTTCAACGTATCATTTTATGAACTCTGTGCTTGTAAGTTAGTCAATACAATGAAGTTATTTGTAATCATAATACTAAAATGGCTTTCTAAAAATAAAATACCGGTGTCCACTATCAAGAAAAACTCTTAAAAATATTTTTTATAGAATAAAATTACCTGCAATCCACGGAGTCGCTGCGACCGTGACGCCATTTTGCAAAACACTGACGTAAAATGCGTTCGGAAATGTCAAAGTATTTCTTTTTTACAATTGCGTTTAGTTATTCGTTGTAGGCATTAAATAAAAACTTATAAAAAGTAACTAATTTTTTATCAACATTTTTTTAAAGTGAACGTTGAGCCGGCTTGTCGTTGCGAGCTAAAGGGTTAACGCGATCGAAACGTTTTGTTTGGCCCTTTGATTGGTTAAGAGCTAGGAGCGGGCCAATCGGAGCGCCGAATGTCGTAAACGTGTCGATCGCGTTAACGTAAAACATACTCGCACTAAGCATTCAGATCTATCAATGAAACGATAAGACAAAGGCAGTCACATAGATAAAAATGTGGGAAAGATACCTGGGTATCCTGGTAGGTGAGTTGGCGACGAGAGTGAGATCCTCGTAGGACTGCCCCATCTGCATGGCGGTGTGCACCTCCCGTTCGTGCGCCACCTCGCGCGTGTTGCTCACGTCGGCGCACTCCTCGGCGCGCAGCTGCGTCACGCGCGGTGCCATCCGCGCCCACGAGTTCTGCACAACAACATCAACATTTATGAGAACCTTCATAATCGCTTCCACACTTCACAACAGTTACAGTATATACGGGGAATGCCAAGACACCCTGGGATTGTCGAGAAACATACCAAGGTGACCCTGCCAATCCTAGGGTAACCCTAGAATTTAGGGGCGTTCAGGATCAGCAATGTTTTAGTGTTGGTTATTGTGTGTAGGCTAAAGCTGTTTAAGGCACAGGCCTTTCCAAGAAAAGAATCCTAGCATTGTATTGCGTACAGAAAATCCCTTATATAGTATATCTTATACAAGTACCTATATATACAATCAGTGCCATCAAAACAACACAACCTTTCCGATTGTACAGACCCTTGTAACACCAGAGGAATGAGTCGCATGTGTTGCGGCCATGAAATTATTTCCGTACATTGTACAACCATTTGTCGGCCTCGATGGCGCAGTGGTTGGTGTAACCGACTGCCGCGCCTGAGGTCGCGGGTTCGATTCCCGCACAAGTCAAACATTTGTGTGCATGAATATGGATGTTTGTCTTGGTCTGGGTGTTTCTATGTATAATATATATGTATTTACAAAAAAAAAGTATATATTTAGGTTTATCCATCGTCTAGAACCCATAGTACAAGCTCTGCTTAGTTTGGGCTAGATGGTGTTGTGTGTATGTGGTAGAATATTATTATTATTATTTCTTTAAATTAAAACAACGATATAATTACATACATAGATTCATGCCTGTTTCCCAGAGGGGTAGGCAGAGACTACGGATTTCCATTTGCTACGATCCTGACACACTTCTCTGGCTTCATTCACTTTCATCACATTCCTCATACACGCCCGTCGGTTCAAGGAGCTCTTAACCTGGCTTACGTGGCGATAATCCCAGCAAACCACCTATATGTTTGTGGACTGTTATGTTTAGGATAAGGCTGTCTAATACCAGTAAAGAGCACTAGTCAGAGTTTTAAGGGAAGAGCAGATGTCCTTAAAAATTATTGTCGGTTTGATTTGCGATTACGTAGATAGATGGCAGAGGCTATTCAGGAAAAATATGAATTTCTATCTGATTCACTATGTAAAGTAGAAAGTGAACCTGAATGATAATATATTATAAAATCCTGTTTTCTTCAAAATACATAATGATAGTGTGCAAATTTCTAAAAACCAATTTGCCATAATCCCATTCCGACATGTCGGTACATAAAAGCTTTTCTGACTTAGTCTAAAGGAAAATTTAGATTAAGTTGCGTTTAAGTTTAGTATGTACGATACACGATTCATAATTTGTAATATAATTTGTTAATGCACATAGTTTCAATGCTAAAACTAAAGCAGACAGTCAATTATCTGCTTCATTCAATACAATCATTGTTGTTTGTTGTTGTTGACTACAATGTTACAAATAAAGACCGTATTCAATCTTAATATAGGTAACAAATACTAACGGCTAAGGTAACTGGCGATGTGATGGGTCCGAACGTGCCGCTGTGTCGGCGCGTGCGCGTCAGGTTGTTGTTTGAGAACATGCTCAAGATCGACGTGTTCCTGTAACAATTACGTTATATTATTTTACACAAAGTTAATCAAAAGAATATCCATGTGAAAACACAAAAAGAATATGGGGATTAAATATAATGATCAGCAAAAATACTAATTGGTCAGCAAATATTGCACAGCATAACGAGCATCTATACGCCTCAAATCACTGCATTCCGTCTCGGAAGAGTTAGGTTATGTTAGGTTCCTTTTTTTAAACCCACCCAAAAATAGGAGCCCCGCGAAGCGGGACTCCGTGGACTCAGTTTGATCTCTTTAAAGTTTGCTGGCCATGAGTTGCTGATCAATTAGCTTTTTTTGCTGCGCAATTAGTATTTTTTTGCTGTGCAGTTAAATACTACCTACCCCAAGAATATTGGTCACCACGTTATTTCGTTAAAAATTCAACTGATATAGTATTTATGCACATGTACCTATATTCATAGTAAGATTTGTATGAATTGCTCTATTCACAAATAAACCTTTTATAATAAAGTTATGTAAGTACATATTTTATTGAACTCTCTACATAAACTGTGTTTTTCGATTAAGTTTTTCTTTGAATATGTGAACGTTGGTTTTATTAACCTTTTCAACGTGTGCGTTACCGCAGCAAAATGTTGAAAAATTTTGTGCTTTAGAGAGGTGAGAATATGGCAAATAATTAGTCCATCGTGAAGATTAATTTTCACTAATAGCAAAATTTTGAAACGTTACCCCAGCAAAATGTGTTTTTCTCGAATAACTTTAAAACTACTACTTGAACAAATTTTGCTATTAGTGAACAAATTACTCTTCACGATGGACTAATTATTTGCCATACTCTCACCTCTCTAAAGCACAAAATTTTTCAACATTTTGCTGCGGTGACGCACACCTTTTCAACGCCAACGACTTGTATAGAAGTAAGAGATTTTCGTGCCCTCAGCGCCACGTCTTTATTAGAAGAAACTCTTCTCTTCTCCCTAGCCTTTATTATTCCCAAGTTACTTGGGGTCGGCTTTCTAGTCTAACAGGATTTGACTGGATATCAGTTTTTACATTGAGCGGCTGCCACCTGACCTCCGCAACCCGAAGGCTAATGATATCCTAAGGGTAGATCAGTGTCAGGATATTAGAGGGCACTGACTTCCCAATAACGACTGCCATAGATGTTCATACCAGCCGGGGCCGACGGCTTAACGTGCTCTCCGAGGCACTGAGCAGGCGATAATTGTCAATGAATACGCACATCATTTCAAAAAGTCATATAACTTTCAAAAGTCAGAGATGCGCGACGTGGGTTCGAACCCGAGACCCTCTGCATTGCAGTCTGTTGGTCTCCCCACTGAGCTATCCCTGCTTTTTTAAGAAACTACTGTATTAGAAATAACTGCTATAATAAAATAAATTTACAATATTTAAAGGTTTCTTTGTTTGTTTTAAAGATCTTCCTGTCTTCAGCCGTATTTTTCAATTTTTCACACAAAACAAGCTCTAGGTTTTTTTATATTGACACAAACAAAATCGCCTCAAAATTTTTAATGCGCCTAGCGCTAAGCACTTATATAAAGTAGGCTAGTGATGGGAATGGGACACAATTCATACAATAGTTACCACGTTATGATTCATCTCTTTGAAATGTTTATAAATACTATTATTGAAAAAAAGAGGTCAATAAATAACATTCATATAATAAAATGCAAAATTTTAACTAGATTTTCTCTCTAAATCAAAATTTATAAGTACGTTTTATCTCACTTAACTATTGTCGATACTCCGTTTGAAACACCCATCCCTACAAAATGTCGAATTGTTAGTGCCCTCAAAGCCACGAGCTTGTATAAAAGTAAACCTGTGACGTCACAAGCGAGAGGGTTTCAAGGTCAAAGTGACTTAGTCTAGCGCAGCGTTGTAATCGTACGTAAACGCACGTGTCCTCGCAGTGCAAAGACGAATATTATAGTTTTGACGAATTATTGCGAATACTATAAATAGGGATATAATATTACATTTAGAAGCAAATAGGTATGTACCCTATATAACATACCTCTAATAAATCTATGACTCTATGACAAAGACAACATATTTAAAGTTCTCTTACTATTTTTTTTTTATAAAATTATTATATCTCTATACTCGTGGTAAACGATTTGGATGTCTCAATTAGTCACATGTTTAGAACCATACAATTTCAAAAATTTGTTATTGTGATGTTGTTAGTTTACCCAATAAAGAGAAAAAAAAATTATGAAAATACCATATCAGTTTTTATTTGTCTTCGTAAATTGACGATTAAACTTCAATTTAAACGTGATTATTTTTTATCGATAGTAAAGCATCCCATAGCTACGTTTTAGCTGTATGTAGTTATGTTACATTTGTAGCTTGGCGCTTGGCGAGTCATTGCGTATTATAGGCATGGGCGTCGAGAAGGTTAATAACCAGATTTCTATAGAATAACGTATCAAATCTAAATCGGCATACACATTAACTTCAAGGAACTCTTCGAAAAATACAGTGCTTCCAATTTTAAACAATCCAATAATGACAAGCAAATAGATATACCCACATACTCAATAATATGTACCTAAATTCCACCAATTTTGGCTAATACAAACATGACATTTACGATAGTTTTGTGAGGGCTGCAAATAGATGGCGCAAGACGCTAAGGAAAAATTTCCTCACAAAATTTTGTATGAAGTTGTCATTCTTCTCTCTGAGTATAAGTGTTCTGTGGTCTGCGGCGAGACGCGACGTAACGCGTACCTGTTTTGTGGGCGACCAAACGCGACACCACGAACTACGAAATAGTTGATTCTCAAATTCAGACTTATTAGCAGCAATAATGTACTTAATCGAAAGTAGACGGTAACAGGCCACAATATTGTTTAAACATTTTATAATCATTTCTTAATTTTGGATATAAATGATGGAATTCGCCAAATATGTTTCTTTGTAAAAATATTATAGGTTTTGTTATTATTTGTTTTCTTTCTGTGTATTTTACTATATTTTTTTAAGTCTCTAGTTTAAGTACTTTCAAGCAAAATTGCACTGTACTTTCCCATGATTCGAGAAGTAATGACCAAAATCACGTAGAACATTTTTCGCGTGTAGTATCGCGTCGCATTACGTCGTGTCGTATCGCGTCGCAGCGCGTCGCGTTCGTCGCTCACGCAGGACAGTTCCCACATTGTTCAGTACGGGGACTGAACAATGTGGGAGTGAATTTCTGTAACCTTGAGAGAGAAATGCAAAGTATACTGCAGCTTCGTTGTATTTTTGGCATTGCCAAAACCATTAGTCTCATATACTATCAAGTCGGTCGCCGACTAGTCTGCCATCGTAAAAATGGAACATAATATATTATTGAAGGTTTTATATTATAAGCGCGTCAAATACCACTAACACAAGCAAGTGTTGAACTCTCGATAGCTGCACAGGAAAGTACAATATTATTTACAAATTTTTGTTTCAAAGTATGACAAATGGTCGCCGTTTTTTCAATGTTTATGTAAAGCTTAAAAATCGTTGCTGCTTGCATATCTTTAACATCATATTTATAACATTTAAGAGAATTCATGTTGTAGAACAAAATGCAAACAAATACTAGACAAGTAATGAAATATTTCTGACAAATAATCAGCAACGATTGATAGCTAGTCTTATCATTATCAATCATTGCTAATATTTATTATCAAGTATTGGGGAGTAAAAAGGTTGAATAAGTTTGTTCCAGGTATATTTATCCAATCAACATCGAAGCGATTTAAAAGCAAACAATGGTCCAAGCATTTGTTGTTATTATTTATTGTAGTGGATATTGTTTATAGATAAGCAATCAATCAAATAAATTAGTACAACTATAATCAATCATAAACTACACCGTACAGGTTTTCTCTCAAAACAATACAGGTAACTGGCCAAAAACTTCACACAACCTCGAAAATGATCTAAAGAACTTATTAGATGGTAATTTACTTCAATATTCTTTGCTTGACCTTTATAACGAGTGATTCTTCTAATACGCATATTCTGTAAGCTTCATCAATTCATAAAAGTGTTTCGATTCCAAACGAGTACCGTTGCACTCATGCGACTTAAGTACTGTATGAATAAAAAGTTCAAAATCAATTGACCGTCGTCGCAGCGCAGCTGTCGCTTAAATTAAGAGAGTCCTTTTTTATCACAATAGTCTCTTCAATAAATAACGACGGAATAGAAATTGATGTCTGCTAAACTTTGTCAGATCATGAAGACACGCACGATGCTTAGACAACAATAATAGTACACCATGCCTTTTTAATGGCTACTTAACATAGACCAGCGAATTCAAACATTTACTTTGCAAAGATCAAGAATACTACTTTAACAAATACAGAAGGTAAATAACGAAAGCCTAGAAGTAAATAAGTATATGCGAATAAGGTATCTAAATAAGCAGTGCTTCAAAAAATACTTTAATTCATAAAATCTCAAACAGTCAATACGCGGTAAGAGGCCACGAACAGCTAGAATGATGACCTACGCATTCAAGAAAAACTATAGTGTATTAATAACAGCATGACAAGAGAAGATCCTATAATCAAATTACGAATCAGATAATTTAAATTTAAGTAGGTTGAACATTAGTCGCCTAGCTTGATACTGCTTACCACGAAACTGGCTCAACTTATGATAAAAACTGACATTACTTGGATGGTTTCAATAAGCATTTCCCTGACCTTCTTTTGGTTTGAGATTGTTTGCAATTTTCAACAGTCATAAGCCCAGTTTAAATGTATTTGGCAGCTTAAGTATACTCGGAAGCAATTTATGACAATGCTCTATTTGCAAGTGATCTGTTTGTGAATGTATTTGGAACAAAATGTAAAGACTGCAGCATTATATATACCTCCATTTATAGCATATAGTGGATTTTTCCACAAATGTCTAATAGGACTTACACTGCAAAATGACGTAGGTAATAACATTTGGAAAGACCAAATTATGACAAATGTGCAAGCTACCCAGCATAGTTCACAAAGTAGGCAACAAACATTTCCTTATTAAAATAATGGTAGATAATAACGCGATTATGTACTGTTACGTATATATAAAAAACAATAGATGTTGCGTTTAATATATTAGCAACTTATTAACCACTAATGCTATGCAGTTATTATGGTGGTTATGAAACGGTAAAGTAATAAACATTGCATACCATTAAGCCCGTATACCCTTCAATAAATACATTTTGTAATAAGTGTACACTTACTACTAACGGACCAACAGAGGAAGAGCATCAGCAATGAAAAATTGAATGATGAGCCTTACAGGACGATATAATTGACAATCCGTAAGAAGATGGTGACTCTGTACAGGACCTCACAGATTTAATATCTGCAGGAATAGATACTTGATGATATCAACGTCATGTCTGCATCTTTTGGCCAATGCTCAGAGTACGGGTTCCAGGCACAATAAAATAAGCATTGTCTGGATCTCGGCGGATATTAACTCGATAAAAATCCACAAATGCAATTGCTACAGAGAAAGATAAAATATTTCAAAACAGAACTAGAGAACTAAGCTCAATAAAATATACGTACTGTTTACCGCACAGAGATTTTATTGTCATTGCCAAACAGCGTATTTCAAAGAACTGGACGGGATAGCTGTGCCATCGCACAGATCGTTTCAATTTCCTCCACAAATTGTCGGCTGGTGGGAGTATGGTAATACATACTTATACACCCACGGTTTACCATTTCATGTTCTCCTTTTATATCAGATTTCGTCTTAATTAAAATAATCCATATGGAGAGATTTATTTTAGTTGTTTATAGAACTAAATCACTAATGAAATAGCGTTTTTAAGCATGTATTATTTTCAACAAGTTAGGTGTCGTGGTAAACGATTAGTACCTTATTTTGATTTTTGATTTACCAAGTATACCTAATACTTTGAATACTTTTTATATATATTTTATAACGCATACTCAGATAGATTTACATTCTCGCGTATGTAAAATGACGCACTAATAAACAAATGTACTCTGTGCTAATAAATGCTTAGAATATGTGACATATAGACGTAACAATGTAACAATAAAAAGAGTATGAAACAGCTTGTTATATTTGACATAAAAACGAAACTCAAATAATATATATATATATAATACCTAATTTCGCTGACATAGCCATAAAATAATCATGTGGACGTACCTATTCAGTGTTGTTCTATAGATAGCAAATATAAGCAAAAACATGGAGTGTCCACGTAGTTGCTTATAAAACACATTTATAACTAATACCATAACATTATGAGGCTGTCGTGAGGCAACAATAATATGTACGCGGACAGTTGCGTGTTCCAACAACAATTAGTCAATGTTTATAATAGGTATACAATTTCATCGCAACTGCGCGAATGTCTGACACTCCTACCTATTGATCACGATCTCAGAATTATCATAGTAATGTTAAGCGGAAATTATTGTTTGGCGAATGATATTATGGTTTCAATGTAGGGTGCATTATTGATGATGTGCATCGATCTGACGCGGCCTGGCGATGATGCGATAGCCTGTGTTGTATTATGTACTAATAACACCATTAGAATTGGACTTCACCTAGGTGTATGCATGAGCATATCATTAACATTTTAATCTAACATCAACCCGAACTTCAGTAAGTTGCGAACATGAACGTATTTCTTTATATAATACGTAATTCAAACTACTTTTAAAAACGATAGCGATGTGAGGGCTTAAAAGTGTTAAGACATGGACAGCGGCTTTTGTGGATAAGCTAGCGCTAATCCGCAAACTATAAGTGGCGTTGCATGTTGTGGACTATTGCTCTATAGGTAGCTAGGAATTAAAGTCGTTGCCAGAGAAGGACAGTATGAAGTACAAACTTCAACATGACTTTGCCCTATAAAGAACATAGCTCGCTGAATAAGCAAACTAGAGCCAAAAACCGAGACCTAGAGTGGAGACTGCGATTTGAAAAAGTCCACGCCAACTTGGTGAGGACGATTTCTTGAAGAAGATATAATGCCGGGAAAGTGGCAGTCGACTGCGACAGGTTGGTTGATCGCGATTAGTCTCAAAATCCGTAGTATATAATATAAGCTGCGATGTACCTATTTAATGTTTTTTTACAATTACGACTGTTTATCACATCTACAATACGACCCTTAAGTATGACCACACTTTTATAATACACGCTTCATATTGCGTGTAAAGGTAATGTACCACACGAAAAAAGTGGATATCAGTTACTGCAAGCGGACTTAATTCAAACACAGAATCGCAAATCTACGCATCACGGTCCACAGTCAAACAGGATGCAATAGTATTCCTAGTTGCCATAGCCACAAATTACATAGGTATATGTACATGGTGACACCGATTTAGACTACAAGTTGGCCAAATGTACAAATTAATATTTAGTCGATTTGATTTACTGTGTTCAGTCCATCTCTTGTACACACGGCTACACACCAAGTTAGATATCCTATATACGCATAACTACGCTACATACAAAATAGAGAATTGTTGGAAAAGGACGTTGCATAGTGGTGTCGATGTAATGGTAAGGATAGAGCGTCGCGTCCCGTTCAGCGTGAATGAGGCAAAATCTATACATATAATAAAATCGTAGGAAAGTCAAAACTGTACATTGAATATTTTTTTAAAAGAATACTTGTGGCGTGATCTACAATCGATTTCGAAGCCAAAAATATAGTTTTTAGATATTTTGTCTGTTTGTCTGTATGTATGTCCGGGCTAAACTCAAAAAGTACTGCATGGATTTACTTCAAATTTTGCATGAATATTACTAACAGGTCGGGTCAACATATAGGCTACATATTATCACGCTATCATCTACGGGGGAGGAGCTGTGAATCTTTATTTTTCTTACGCATTCTGTGACAGCTTGTAATCTAACGACGCATATTTAAATGTTGTTTTTGAGTAAGCCATGGTATTATCTAGCTTTACACTATAAAAACTACGCCATTTAAGTAACTTGGGCAGAGAAATATAGTTGGGTTCCGCGGCGACAAACACTTTTTAGTTAAAATCTACGAGGAGGAAGTCGCAGGTAACAGCTAGTAACAAATATGTAACGCACTATCTCGCACGATTCGCAGCGTTCAACTTCAAATAGTTCAAAGTCCAAACAGTCTAGGTTGATGTGTCGCTGTGTGTACTTAAAAACTATTGTAGTCGAATCATATTCGAATGAATTGACAACACTTACACATGAATGAATTCTCTTGTCTAGGCAAAGGTAGAATTGCGATTATGCTCTATGCATATGTATCTATATTTTTGATGCAAAGTTGATTGAATGATTATTGAATATTGATTAGCTTAATGTCATGACTAGCTACATGTGATGCTGTAAAAAAATGGATGCAAAAACATCATTACATACATAAGAAAGCTCATAGTATGAGTGCAGAATTAAAAATATATGTTATATAGATATTACAATGAAGCTGAACAAAAGTAAAAAATATCTAGTATATACTCATGTTTAATAAGGTTTTTGTATAATGTTAAGTGACTATCAAGGCCTAAGATTAATATTAAAATGTGTAGCTTTTCATGCATTTATTTTGTAACTGGCCTTTATTATTCCCGTTTTTAGTTTTCAGTATAAAAACAACTCAAACATATGCCATACTGCAAAAAGTCACAATTGTTTTGTATGCTATGCATTGGCACAGTTAGTTCCATACATTTTGATATCTACAATAATTTATTTGTTAAGCTATAAAGGGGTAGCTATGTACCAGGAGCACTGAATAAGGTTGATACCTAATAATCTTTCAATCATTATAAATATTTATGTATGTGTAGTCTACAGATATTTAATTGTATTCTTCCATAGGTGATAGGCCAGCAATTAACTGCCATGAAGTGCACTATTAACTGTCTGGGAATGCAATACATGTGACTCTTATTATGCTGAATGATACAGACATTTTATTATATTAATTATATCAAGAACAATCTTTAGTCATGCAAAGAATTTTGTTTTATATTTTCATGCAGAACTCGGCAAGGCTTTACAACCTACAGACACAAATAATACTCATAATTATTTAAAATAAGATTGATAGATGCTTTAAAGAATCTGAATGGTCAATTTAATACAGATTGGATAATTGACAATGTACAAAGATTGTGTTATTTTCAGTAAAAATTCCACACTTGAAATAATCTTTGTATTGTGAGTATCTTTAAAATTTTGCAACATCCTATGCAGAAAAAATGCAAATAGTTGTCCTGGCACTATCCCACACTTCACATATTAGTAGTAGTTAAGTGACCATGTAAACATTGCAAATATGCATTAAAAGTACATTTAAAAAGTAATACCTACCAATAAGCTTCAAACAACTGATATTTGAGGGCGGCTATAAAAATTATATCAGATATAGAAAATTAAACTATTCAGATCTTGATCCTGGCAAAAGTCCAGATAGAATAAAAGTACAACCATGCATAAAAAATAGGTTATGCAAGTGCATGAAGCAAGTCTGATATGTTAGGATTGTAGCAAGCTTATATCCAGTCCCTACCTATCCTTCAGAAGAGAGAAGTACAATGTAAATAAATCTAGATTCAATTATGGTTCAGTCTTAATTTATTTTACCTAGTAGTTTGTTTTACAACTAAGAATGCAAGCATAACACTTCCTGATGGTAAGATATAACTCTAACTTATGAACACTTTCAACAAGGAAATTTTACACTGGGCTTTGGAGCAAGGATCTCTTAGCCGATGGCTGAGCAAGGAACTCCATAAGGATGTCTGAAGAACTTAACTACAGAAAAGCAATACAAGAATTGTGACCATAGTACCACAATTATCAGAAGTCTAAACAACTGCATTGTCAACTTAATATACAATACATATCAATTTATCAGAAAATTCTGTGTTTATCAGAAGTGAATGCATTTAGATAGTGATAAATATATACACCTCAAGTTATTAACATTTAATCACTTAATGCAAAGATGGACAGTCTAAATTGTATGACAAATAATATTTGGTATACACTTATCACTCTTTTGGATGAATAGCAGCAGATAAACAAATAAATGAAATAGGAATTAAATATTTTTATGTGTGCATGGTCTAATACTTGTAAATGTCAGTTTGTGTTCCTAAGAAGTTGTAAATAATGTATAATCTTTTACATGAAAATACATTTAAAGACATCTAAGTATTTAAAACAACAATAGTTTATTAACAACTTCTTAGAAAAATAAGATTGTTCATTGCATAATTATACTTTTTTGCAATTATTACCTATAAAGTTATCTATTCTGGGTAATTAACTAAAAAGCAACAACTAAACAACACACAAATCAATGAACCAATGTCCAAACACTTATCACAACATGAAATTAATTAACTCAATTTGATAACACCCTAATAGATGTGGCAATTAAAACATAACTAAGTTACAAAAATATTCAGCACACAAAAAGTATTGTACATGAACAGTTTGATAGCTCAGCACTAAGTGCAGTACTCACATATTGTCAACACACCGCAACTCAACACTGAAAAATGACGCCAAGCTTCTACACTTTTACCAAAACAATAGGTATACAATCAACCAGTAATGATAATATTATAAAATACAGTGTGAATAATGCACAAACATCGCTAAATACGGGCACAGCACCCACTGGCGACCTCAGCAGCTGTCAAAAATAGGTAGGCAGCGTAGCAACAACCATATCAAAGCCGTAGGAGGCGTGTTCGTTACATATATCTTTACCTGGGCGCTACGTTCGTTGTGGGCGATGTGGCGGCCGTAGAAACTGCTTCATTGATTAACGGTGCGCTGCTGCACCTTTTTAATAAGTTGGGAGCATCCACATCCATTATCTTAATGCCACCATTCGTTCACTGACGTACTATGTAGTTATATGCATCGGGATTGCCGATACTATTAGCCCTCTACTGTTTATGTAACACTGTAAGTGCACTGACAAATAGTCTAATAAACAAATCACTCTATCATTACAACTACATACATGTTATTTATTACGCGTAAATGAAAGGATAACACAAAATAAAATGAAAATACGCTACTCAGAAAGCTAAAAAGTGGCTTCGAAGCTGACCTGTCAAATCGCCGCAATTGAAAAGCGTTCACATTTTATTTTTCATTATATGGCTGTCGGGTTTATAGGATAATTTTATTTTATACACCAAACTAAATGCATAACTTAGCAAATATCTTTATTTAATAAATATTTGAGAAAAGAAACCTACTTCTATCAATAAATATTAGGAATAAAAGGGTTCTTAGAATCATTATAAAGGAAGCATTCTTCAGTTTTGTATTATTTCAGAATGCATCTAAATAAATGTCAACATTCGTTTCCATGGACGTTCCGTTTTTGCATAATAAGATTATTTAATAGTTTAATTCTAAATGTGGTAATAGAAATACATATTATTTAAAAATTTATATTACAATCTTCATTATATTTATTGCTACTATTACTTTCAATAGCAACAGTACTTGTCGAATTATTATAGCCCTTAAACAAGTATGTAAGTGGTGAATTGGTGATGTTTACAAAAGTGAATTGAAACGAAGTCATGTTGTTTTGAGAGAATTTGTTGCCGATTAATTTTAATTTTGTAATAGTAAAATATGGATTGTAACTTATTTATAAACTGCTAAAATTACATTTTACAGAATGCTAATAAGAAGGAGGTATGTATTTATATAATTTACTATGATCGATACAAATTTGTCGAGTGGAATTTATTTAATTATTTTATATTTTGCCTCATTTTTATTGCAGTACAACGGTGAAATACTTCATAGCAGCATTCCTAGGAGCAGCTATTTATTGTGAATGGTGTATATACCTCGTTCAGCCCCACTACTGGCCAAACCTTGAGTGCAGTGAACACGATCCTTCATGTATCAAGATACTTTTTATAGCAGACCCACAAATACAAGGAGACATGGCTGTCCCACCACCCTTGAGGTACATTGTAAACTGGGATAGCGATCGGTATGTGCAAATCTTTTTAATTTACACTACATCTACCAGTCTCACATAAACAAGTAAACAACACAGAAATCCTTATAATCTATACTAAAACTTACTATGATAAAACTTCCATATAATTTCTATAGTATCTAATTAAATTATTGATAGATAACATTTTTATATGAAGGACTATAATTTTATAACTTGATCAATGCTTAGCCCTGGAGACCAAACACAAAGGATGTAATACACACACATTTTGCTAGCAATGGCTTCAGGTCCTACATAATATGTGGTAAGCCAATTGTGGTTTACCAGGATCAGTTCCATAATCCTTATAACTACAGAGAATTTCTCAAAAAATTTACATAGATATAAAAACATAATATTTAAGTTTATAACAAAACACTAAAATTGTTTAAAAATATAATATTTTTAGTCTTAAGGAAGTCTCCACTTTTTGTCTCTGTTCTTTGAACTTTAGGTACATTAGCTCTACCTATTCCGATCACTGCTCATAAGGCAATTATTGCACTTGGAATATCCCCTCTATAGCTTTACTTAAACTTTCAGTTATTTGAAGTCAACATTCAAGGTGGTAGTAAATCACTTCAAGCCTGATGTTCTAGTTTTCCTGGGAGACCTGATGGATGAGGGATCTATATCCACTTTAGTGCAGTTCCATAGTTATGTTAAAAGACTGGCTGACATTTTTGAAGTGGATTATGAAGTACTGGTCTGTATTACTTGATCTATTAAATTAGCAGTCCCTAGTGTAAAAATAAGATAAAGCCTATGTGCATCTGGAAATAGGCAAGCTCAAATATTGAAAGAATTTTCAAATAATTGCAGTTGTTTCAGAGACGACCTCCACATACGCATACAAACTTCGCAAACTCTCTTTATAATATTAATATAAATAATATGGTTTAACTTTCAACAACATTTCTTGATTAAAATTATAGTGACTAAAGAAATATACCTATATTTGCTCTTAATCTGACACAAATGTTTGTTTCGAAACAATTGCATAAATCAGAGGTTCCCAGAATTTTTTCTCATAGACCACTTTCAAAATCTAGAAGGTTCCGGTTGACCCCTGCAGCTAAACATATTCATGCAAGTAAAAAGTTTTATCAAATCTCTACAGGCTGACTTCTTTTTTAGAAATTCTCGGAACTGAACACCTACCACGACCACGGTAGGCAGGCTGAACTTATTTTTTAGTAATTCTCTACCGAAAAATCAAAAAACCACTGGTAATATGAAATATAAGTTTTTATAAGCAACAGTCGCTGAGCTTGTCGAACAGTCGGTGAAGTCAAGCCAACATTTTAGTTCTTCACTATCGAAAGCAAATTAATTTTCGTGGACCCGTGGCTTACGAATTGTGCACCCTCATTTTTCGTCACGCCAACGTAGACCCACGTCGAGTCTCTCTTGGACCCTTGGGGGTCCACCTGGACCACTTTAGGAACTAATGGCATAAATAATAATAATAACTGTCAGTGTAATAAAAATTATAATCAAATTTGAGATTAGTAGAGGCTTTGAAAGTTTTTAATTTAAGTTATTTGTAGTTCATATCGGAAATGTAATAGTCTATCCAGTTTTTGTGCAATAGTGCATGCCTAAATTTTATAATAAATTTTGCCTGCGGCTTCGCTCGCGTAAATGTAGGCTAGGTTATCTTGGGCGCGAGACGATCTCCAGCCACCTTGAGTAGAAGCCTGCGGGCGGTGGACCCATTGGGGCCATCCACGATCAGCGCTGGTCCGAGTAGGCGGCGTTCGTGTTCCGCGCACGCCTCTCGATGTCGGAAGGGTGAACAGGTCCCCGCTTTGTTGTAGGGGACTAGGTCCCCCAATCTTTGTTTCTTTTCATGGTCGTGTGGGACCCACCACGTCGGCGGGTTGAACCTTCGGCGGGGTCGCGATTCGAATGCGAGAGCGATTCGCGCGGTTCCGCCATAAAGGTGTGAGGAACACCGCGGTGGTTTTAGTCGGTTCAGCCCAAATCCATCATAGGGGCTGGATCCCGACATATCCCCATCGCCCGCCCCAAAACCGGCGATAGGGAATGTGATTGCACATTTCCCCGGGTAAAAAAAAAATGCTAGGTTATCTTAGAAAAAAACCGTTTTTTTTTTAAATAAAATGTACCCACGACAATGTATGTGTATGCGAAATGTCATGATGTTTGGTCAAGTAGTTAAGGCGTGAAAGCGTAACAAACTAACTCACAAAATAAAATACTCAATACTGTTAAAGCAATAGTGAACCACAGTGTTACAGATACTATTTTTCTTAACAATTTCACTACTGTCTCTGTAATATCACTATTACTACATAATAATATTATAAAACAAAGGCCCCCGCCGCGTGTGTCTGTTTGCGATAAAGTCAAAAACTACTGAACGGATTTTCATGCGCTTTCACCAATAGACAGAGTGATTCATGGGAAAGGTTTAGATGTACAATATGCTATGGTTTTGTACTACTCGTGTGAAGCCAGGGCATAATATAAAAAGAAGCCCAAGAAGCCCATTTACATAGTTAATCTTGAGATGCCTTGTTCCCCCAGCCAGTCTAAAATATTTTAACTCTGGCCAAAGTAAGATAATTTTGTATAAAGTAGATATTAAGGCTATATCTTTACACTAGTTTCACATGACAAATCAGTTCTTGTCCCCTAATTAGTCCTCTCTCTCTTGACACTTCACGGACCGATGTCGCTATGCTTATGCAATTTTAAAGCATTCTAGAGCTTAATAAGTATATCGTCCTGGAATCTTAAATTCATATTTACGGACAATTCCAGCATCCATATGTTATCCTTATAAATTGGTGGAAGTGGAAGCATTGCTACCGTGATGAAGGTTGCGGGAATATTACTTTATTTTTGTATAGAGATTAGGTAACGTAATATACCTCCATCGGCGACTATTTTGATTAGTAAATTAAATATTTATGTAAATTTGCCAATCACTACTTCAGTCTCTGCAGTTTAAACTATATAAGTATTTGTAACCGATAAATCAATCCACTTTCTTCAACAAGTGATGTCAACATAGTGCAGCATTCAGCTTGCAGGCAACATTAACAAAGTGACTGAAAGTACAATGTTTTATTTTACATTCCAGCAAATCTGGATACCAGGCGATAACGACATCGGAGGTGAAAACGAACCAATACGTCGTGATAAAGTGGTAGAATTCGACAAAGTGTTCCAGCAGCCATCTGTGATACATTTCCGCAACATCTCCTTCTACAAAGTGAATGCTATTACTAACAATTACCCTCAGAAGTCAGATTCCGATGCCAAGTATGACAAGAACTTCAAGCTTGTTGTATCGCATTATCCTGTTACGCCAAGACACCAGTTTGGGTCCCAGGTGAAAGCAATATTTCAGAATTATAGATTTTATAAAGGTTGGATTGGTTTTAGAAAGGTTTAAAAAATACCAATGTATAAAAGTCTGCGAGCATCTGTCTTTTATGACTGAGCAGAAAGCTAATATTTATTTATTTGAGAACGCCAACATTCGTATACACCGTTAAACCGCAATATATGTTGGTCAAGCGTACGTCAACGCGAGCGAAGGCAAATTGATACAAGGTAAGTACTACCATCTAGATCAGAGGTTCCCAGACTTTTTTTCTCATAGACCACTTTCAAAATTTAGCTGGTTCCGGTGGACCCTCTGCTACATTTCTACCATATTCCCAAAACTCGACAAAAAATGTGAAGATTAGATCTAACTATGGCAATTTGCGTTGCGGCTGAGTTCCAACCACGAATTAAAAGTTTTCGAAAAAAAAGTGAGAATTGATTGGTTAATTAATTAATTGATTGTTCTGTGAGTGGATGTCAAAAAAGTAAAGTTGACCAATCAAAAAAGTGATTCCATCCAACTTTACTTTTTTCACATCTACTCACAGGACAAGGAACCAATCAATTCTCACTTATTTAATTTAGAAAAGTCCCCATTCGGAGTGGTAAAAAGAAAAATAGTATATTTTTTGTGTTGTATTTATTCGTAATATAATTAAAATTAAACATTAATAACGTAACGTAACTTCTACAATAACAATCACAAAATAGTCATAATTTTAATGGGAGGGATGTACTTGATGGATTGAAAGCAAATAATTAATATTTGGCTTCAGTTTTGTTAGGAATAACCGCAAATTTCCCCGTTCCGTGATATTCAATCTGCTCCTATTTTTTGTTTAAAGGTTTGTAACGACACTAAGACTTTTTTCGACAAGATATGACGAGGGAAACGCCATCAAAAGCTTTCTCGCAATTCCCCACAGTCCAGGATATTTTTCGGGTATTTCTGCCTGCAGCCAAAATGTTTGATACCCTCTTTTAAATTTCACCTTCAGCTCCTCATTAGTGCTAAGCTCGAGTAGCTCCTCTTGTAATATCACATTCTCCACTACCGTTTCATCAAATGGATTTTTTATTTTTTTATTTTGCTCGTCAAAATGACCACACTCCACCTGATGGTAAGCAGTCGTGTGGTCTAAGAGCAGTGGCCTCCACACCGCCCTCATAGCAGCCGAGGCGATGTTGAGGTCTCTACTTTGACGGCCTGAGAAGGTGCTTTTTCACGCCCCGCTTAAAGGACCCAGGATTGAAGGAAGAAGGAAACACGTGCCTTGGCAGAGAATTCCATGCCTTGGGCGTTCGGCAGAGGTATGAGGACCCAAACTTGTTGGTACGCGCTCTAATCGACTCTACCGTGTAAGGATGGCATCTGAGCCCAGCACGCGTTGTTTTGAATAGGAAAGGGGAGGGCGGGATAAGGTGGAATAACTCTTCAGAGCACTCCCCGTGGTATATTCTGTAGAAACATGCCAATGAGGCAATGTCCCTACGGAGTTGCAGAGGTTCCGGTGAACTCGTGACCTCTGGATCTCCGATGATACGGACACCCCGCCGCTGTAACCGGTCGAGAGCGTCCAGCAAGCACTGCGCGGAGCCACCCCAAAGATGAGAACAGTACTCCACGCAAGGGCGTACTTGTGCCTTATACAATAGGCACAGTTGCCCAGGCGTGAAGAACCACCTCACCCTGTTCAGAACTCCCGAGTTTTCGCGAAGCTTGCTTAATGACGCTCTCGATGTAGGTTTTGGGATTAAGGTAGCGGCAAAGATCCATACCTAAGATGGAGAGGCTGCCACGTATCACCAGTGGAGTGTTCTTCAGAGAAGGGAGGGGAAGGAACGGAGACTTTTTTGTTGAGAACGCGCATGCCTGGGTCTTCTTGGCGTTGAACTCGACCAAGTTCTTGGCACCCCATTCATAGATGCGGTCCAAGGTCTGGTCAAGTTCAACGACAAGATTCTGCCTTTTCCCCTCAACCTCAGCTTGTTTGGCCCCAGGATGTCCGAGATATCGCCCATGCACGGTACTGTCGTCCGCATAACAATGCATGTTGCCGAGATTCAACATATCATTGATATGCAGAAGAAAGAGCGTAGGGAATAAAACAGACCCCTAAGGCATTGACCTGCATAAATTTGGAAGCGCGACCGTCGCAAAGGACCCGAATACGACGCTTCTGCAGGAAACTTGCAATCCAGGTGCACAGTTGAGGGGGCATGCCATAGGCCGGAAGCTTGGAAAGAAGAGACCGGTGCCAGACTCTGTCGAAAGCTTTGGCTATGTCAAGGCTGATAGCCAAAGACTCGCCGTTCTTGTCCATAGCTTCACCCCAGAGGTGCGTGACGATTTATGATCCATGGTGGTATTTCCATCGTCAGAATATCTTCAAATCTGATTTGAAGTCATCATGCAGGGCAATTAAATGTTGAACGTATGTCTGAATATCCTCATCAAGGCATGACAAGTGACAAGTTTGAAAACTGGAAAATTCGCGACGACTAATATTTTGCTTCATAAGTTTCAATTTTCCAAGAAAAGCTCAAATTACACCCTTTGTTTTTATTAAATTGAGGCTGTCCCCTTGTAATTGTAAGTTATGTCATTAAATTTTTTGAAGAAATTTTCAAATACGCGATGTCTGCTTTCAAATTGATCAGGTTTTCTTTTAAATCAGGATATTTAGGTACTTTCCAGAAACTCTAAAACTGATTCAAAAAGTGAGTAAAATCTTGTTAAACATGCACCTTTCGACAACCTGCGTATTTCAGTATGTAAGAGCAATCGTTGGAAGTATTCATCATTTTCATCGCACAATTGTGCAAATAAACGCGTATTCAACGCATTGCTTCTTATTTTATTAACTGCATTAATCACAAATTGAAGCGATTGGTGCAATCTACCAATCAAATTCGCTCCTAGGTGTTGTCGGTGGATGACACAGTGAATTGCAGTTACCTCTGGTATAATTCTTTAAAGATGGCTTATAAACCCACGATATCGCCCGACCATGGCAGGAGCTCCATCTGTTGCCATCGAAATAACGTTTGTGAATGGAATCGATTTTTCCTTAAAATAATCACTCGGGACTATAAATATTGATTCACCTTTAGTGTCCATCTCCAAAGTTTTTGCGAATAAATTCAAAAATTTCTTCGTCCATAACAAATCGAACATATGCCAATAATGATGCTTCATTACCAGGTAAAGTTGTTTCGTCCAGTTGAATAGAAAAATGAGTTGTTTGCAGATAATTTCACAAAAAACTTTCAATATCAGAGCTCATTTCATCAAAACGTCTTTGTACAGTGTTGTTACTCAAAGGAATTCTTTTGAGTATGTCAAATGGAGATTTGTGCAGAACAATTTTTAAAACCTCTTCAACAGCGGGTAAAATTAACTGTTCTCCAATGCTGTGCGGTTTTCCAGATTTCGCTATAAGTAATGAGATGCCCGCAAGTCATCATCGTTACTTTCAAATGTTTAAAGTGAAAATACTGTGCATGGTGGGTCTCTTTTCATATTTTTGCTTCAATGCTTGAAACTATTTCAAATCTTTACCTATTTTATCAGGATGACACCTTCTTAGATGATCTTCGACCTTCGATGGTTTCATAGAGTCATTGCTCAAAACTTTCTTGCATAAAAGGCATATGGGCAATCGCTTGTCTGCCTTTGATGGAAGAAAACCAAATTTTAAATAATCAACACTAAGGATCTAGCTAGATGTTCGGCAAGTTTGATGAAAACTAATGCAACCGGCCAATGTAGACGAGTTTTGTGAAGCTGTCCACACGTTGGGCGCTGTCAGTCTTTATTGCGCATTGAGACAATATGGAAGTCGTAAAAGTTATTGCAGCTGCTGGTATTTATTTAATTATGGCACTCCAACGACTTTCACGATTAATGGGTGCATCCTAATCCTAACTAATATTATAAAAGCGAAAATGAGTTTGTTTGTTTGTTACCTTTTCACGCCTAAACCACTGAACCGATCATCCTGAAATTTTGCATATACGTTGTCAGGTGTACAGAAACGGACACAGGCTACCTTTCATCCCGAAAAAATTACTGTTCCCGAGGAAAATGACAATAACGTTCTTATGATAATAGATGGCGCCACGTGTCTTTCGAATCATGATTGAATTATATTATTACAAGCAGAGTGCAACCCGAATTGATTGTCAAATTCTAAATTAACGCGAGTGAAGCCGCGGGCAAAAGCTAGTATTATATAATATAATATAATTATTATATCAGTGTATACCGTAGAAGACTTGTAAAAAAAAATACATTTTGTTCGTGTAACGGCGATGTTCGCCAAGCGCGTAATGGTAGACGGCCCAACATGTGAACGCTATTGGCCGAGCCTTTGATTTGCGGAGAAAAATCGACACCGCTCCGAAGTGAGACGAGTGCTCGAGTGGTCGCGAGCGACTGGAGTTGTTATAAGCTACGCAAATTAAGCTCTATACGCCTTGGCGCTTGCCATCACTCGGCCAGCTAGGCGAGTGATACCAAGCACTGGCAAGATAAAGCAAATACACCTTCTATACGCTGGTATTAGCTGTCACTCGGCAGCGTTGGGCCAAAATGTATTGCCGGCTTTACATTTATTGTATAATGAATAGGAGTCCGTCATAAGTGATGGCATAGGAAAGAGACAAACGAAAATAACGAGGTCTCCCAAATGGTGGCTAGGTTTCGTGGAATTAATAGTTCGAAAAGCCCATGCTAGAGCTGCTCCTCCGCACTATTCTAAATTGATCATACGCCCTAATAATTTACTAATCATGAAGTATTTTATAATTAGTGCTTGCTGGGTAGGCTACAAAAATACATTTTGCATCTGGTGAGAAGAGACAAACATTCTATATTATTATGTTGTGTCAAATCTTCGCGTATATTTTAATAACTTTGGTAGACATGTCAATAAAGCCCTGGTAACCAGTCAGTATAAGCCGCACGTTAGAAAATTTCCAATCATGGTGCTGCGTTTAAGCATATTCTTAAATGATACTTCCTAAGCCAGAATCGAACACAAGACCTCAGGATCAGTCACAAATATAACTGCAGATATATCGCAGCGTCATAGACGTTTGTAACACTGTTGTTTCGTTTTAATCGGTGAGTACCAAACGCTCACATACTTACCCTGTTCTATTTCTTTAAATACTTTTCCCTAGGGTTGGCAACGCGCAAGTGTATAATCGCTTGCAAAGTTGTAATACCCCTAGTACTGCAACGATCATAGCTAGAATGCTTGTTCGCCACCTCTGCTGTATAAGAAGAATTCATATTGAGGTTATGCTTATGTTATTGCAGGTATACAACACGATCCATCCAAATATATTCTTCTGTGCTCACGAACACGAGTCTAAATACGTGACGCAGACAAAATTACTGACACACAGGGAAGCAACCTGGTTCTATGACCCTAGGAACATCCTTAACCTGGACTTCGAAGTGGATATGCTGCATGAAGTGTACGTGCCTACCTGCTCATATAGGATGGGCACCAGCCATATTGGGTATGGTGCTGCTGTTTTAGGTAAGATTGAAAAAAATATAGATATACTAGCTGTCCCGAAAAGAAAAAAACTATATCTAAACTATTCTCGAATCCAGTTGAACACATACAAAAAATTTCATCAAAATCGGTCCAGCCGTTTAGGAGGAGTTTAATTACAAACACACGCACAGAAGATTTATATATATAGAGATTTATAGGCCGTATATTAGTGGAGTATACCTACCGATACCATAATTGTCAATTATTTGGTACCGCACGAATGAGCCTGCTTCGACAGGGCACTATCTACCGCCCCCTTACAAGAAACTGATGTAAGTAGTATTTACCATCGCGATCGTTACGGCGTTCAGCCCGGTAAGTATGATAGTGAGATGCTGGAAAATCGCATACCTACATCGCCTGTTCCTGTTCTTTCATCCCATCTTTAAATCTATTTTCTTAATAGTCAGATAGCGATCATTTAATATCGCCCTCAATTTCTTTATACATTGACCTACAATATACTATTGTTACAGATAACAACAACCAGTACATGAAGTACACGGTATTCTGGTCATCAACAAGATTCCCGTATCTAATCTTATACCTGGTGATACTTATCATTCTTTTAATGTACTCTTTAGTTTTCTGTGCGGCCAGACTTCTACACAGACATGCCAAAAAGCCTATGACTGCGGATATGTCCCCTCTTTTAGAAAGAATGTAACACTTCGTTCATTAAATATAGTTTTAACAGTCAACCGAGGTATTGGGTTGATATTGGCTGTGCTTTTTGGTATAGTAACCTGCCGGTGTTCGCTTATACTCACCTAAATGTACCTTTTCAGATTTTACTGGAATAGTACTAAAAGTAATATAGCATTTATAAATTAACTGCCTGACTAATATTATAAAGTGTTCATTGCGTAGTTTTTTGGCACATCGGCATTAAAAAATGAACCAGTGTAAAAATGTGATTCGTAAAACTTTACATGAAATTAAACAACGACGTGTAGGTGTTACAGTAGTTTCTCGGTATACCATTCGAACGCTGTTATAGCCGGCAGCTAGAATTTGTTGTTCAAAAAGGTCGTCGACACTTGGAAGGCAATCCTGAATGGCAGATGTTTATTTCAAATTATTAGTTTTATACAACCAAGTAACAATATATTACTGCTTTGTAAGCGGAAAGGACGTATGTTACTGATCCCCAACCAACAGCATGTCGCTATCTTCTAGAGCCTGCAGGCCAGGCTAGCCATGAAAAGTAAATGCCAACATTTTAGGCAGACTGTTCGTACCGTGAAACAAATTTATTTCTGAATTCATCCTGAATTTCGGTACTTAACTTCTTAATTACCTTAAACTTTTGAAAGAAAACAATGTTCAAAGTTTCTGATAAACATTTTCATAGCAAACTTTCTGGAAACCTCTTATTATTGTAAAGCAAGGCTTGCCTTTCAAGCGTCAACAAGACATGTCTATTTCTAAACTTAAATTATAATTCGTTAACAATATTGGATATGAAGTGTTTTTACAAAGCTTTAATTTACCTACAAGGTACAAAAAATAGGAATTAATTTTATTGAACTATACTAACTTATAACGTAATACAGTAATGTTGTACAACTTAATATATTGAAATAACAATATCTGTGTCTCGGAATTCATGTTTACCTTAGAGCAACAGGGTTATATATAGACATGACAATAGACATATATTTAAACATAGTATACCGTATAGCTCATCTTGGCACAGCCACCATCGCAAACTGGAAATCTGTTAACGTAGTGAATTAGTCGAATTTGGTCGTAAAATAGTAGAATAGGTCGAAAATAGTAGTGAGCGCTCACTTTGACACAGCCACTAATTCTCCTTGCCTTGTATCTCTATAAACGGCGGACCGACCAATTCTACTATTTTACCACCAAATTCGACTAATTCACTACGTAAACAGATTTCCAGTTTGCAATGGTGGCTGTGCCAAGATGAGCCATACTAGTATACCTACACTTAAAAAAGTACAGTCAGCAACAAAAACCGCTTGATCTCTAAATCTTTCGAAAACTAAGACTAGCAATTACACATTAGAATTTAACAACAGACAAAGAAATACACTACTTAAAGTTTCATGTTCCTTCAATACGTGGCAATTTTTGTGGTCTCTGCTCTAGTAACACTATAAGAATTATACTATGACTTTCATTGATTTAAATTATAAATCTTTTACTAACGTGGCATAGGAAATGTTTAAAGCTTAAGCGTTGTTTTATAAATTCGTATGTATTCAACGACTTTCGATGCTGACTGTACGCCATGAATAAATAAGAATAATATTGTGTAAAATCAATAATTGTGTTCTACTCCAGTGTCTGGAGGTTTAAAATTGAGTATTATATTCTATACATTATATTAAATCCCAGATTCCATTTTGTATAGACTTTAGTTTATGTTCAGGACTCGACAGATTGATAAATAAAGTAGATAATTATCTTGATAAATATGTCGAAGAGAATTAAGTCGTTTTTTCATTTGATTATTTTTTAATGTGCATGTATATTATTTATGACACGACATATTTATCTCGATATAATCGAGCCCTGGTTATTTTCTTACTCTCTCTTAGACTAAGGGTTTAACATAGGACAGATTTAAATAAAATTCAAAGACTGTATATGAAAAATATATTTTTGACTTTTTTGTACAAAGGTAGAAAACCAGTGAATGTATTATGGAATGTGATTACAATGACTAGATAGTATTTACAATAGTAATTACTTATACCATAAATTACTTATAATTGAAATAGCATTTATAAATTAATTGTACCCATATTTAAATTGGCCTTGGAATTTTTGCAGTTGAATGTACTTTAGTGTGGCTAGTTGAAAATATTAACTACATATTGGTAGATTTATTTAAAATACTTTTATTGTGTCGGACTCTCAGCCACATTTGCGTATATAGATGCTTATCTTAATGCTTTGCATGTCTTGTAATAAACATCAAAAAATTTTAAACTTTTAATGACTAATATTAAACGTATACATATGCATAATATACAGGCCATTAACTTATTTTTCTAAATATTTTTGGTGAAAAAGAAGCTTGGTTTAATAGCTATAGTACTAAATTTATTAACTACATTGCACAGTAGATTGAATATACATGTTACCATTGCCTAAACGAAATATTGCAGTCTCTATATCCATATGGGACGATGCGCGCTCCACAGTTGGATATAAATACCTATTTTATTCTTTGTGTTATTTTATCCCCACTGTATGTTAGTTTCTATAAAAATCTAGTTAAAACACTTACGATATTTTTACTTTTATTGACATTTTGAATTATATTCAGCATCCAAAATGAATGAGGCAAATGATAACGAGTATGAAAAACAAAAACGCCGTAAAAGTGATTTAATTACTATTATCTGTTATGAATTGGATACCTACTAATATTTTATGAGCATAATTAGACTTCTTATGAAATCCAATAAAATATATTAGGTACCGTTCGATCTCCATAGAACAAAACTTTATGTGATTTAGAGCATTTAAGGTTCAATAATTTAAATATATTTTAATTTTCGAATTCATCATTCCAATATTCATAGTCTTGTTATCGACATATTTAATATGCAATATTTTTCTTTATAAAAAGATTACTAATTTGTGTTACTTACAAATTTCTAGTATTGTTATTATTTATTTCTGGATATTTTGTAATATAAAGTATGGTTACAATCACAGTACTACTTACATGTTACAATATTGATGTTGTAATACCTAATTATAACTTATTAATGGATGCCAATATAATTAATACAATATAATAAAATGCATTTAGTAAATAATAAATTGCCTGTTTGTGATCTCTATCTCTTTGCCTTTATCATTTATTCATTGTTAATGTTATTATTTTATTCTATATTCAAAAATTATTGTCTCCCTTATAAGACATTATGTATCCATAGTATAGATATACTCTGAATCAGGTCTAACCATAGCATTAATATTCCTTTTGAATTCAAAGATTAGAGGCCACATCACCATAAACCATTATAATTGATATAGCCAAAGCTATACACTCTACAAAGATTTGTCTCGGTCTTTCTATAATAACAATGCTGAGATGGTGACACTCACACCAAGTATAAACTGACATTCAACTGAATATGGTCAGATTGTCACATTAATACCTTCATTTCAATTGGGCATAATAATGCTATGATGACAATGAATTTAGTCCCTTATAGTGCTGTCTGTAGTAAACATGTAGCTTAACAAACTGTCTGCATAATAACTATTTATATATATATATATATATATATATTATAAAACAAATTGTATAACAATCTAAATTAATATATTTGTTAAATATATTGTCCTGTTTGTATTTTTGTTTGTATCCAGCAAATATCTACAGTATTATTGACTAATACAAGACCAGAACTATTTACATTTACTAGAGACCTCATATTATACAGTATTCATGACTGCATCACCGACACAATCTCTCTTATAACTGAGCATTTTTTACGCAATGCTATACTGGTTTTAGATAATTTAAGAGTGATATATCTATCTTTACTGATAGATATAGATAACTTTAGAGTTGGGGACATCACTCAGTTCAAATGAGATAAGTCAATGTTGGGTAGTACCTATTATTATTATGGTGAATTAGATTAGATTATTATTATTGTATCATTTATCAATTCATCTGATTGAATATACCAATATGTAAATATTACGATATCACAAAGATTTATGCTCAAATTCTAAATCCTAAATTTTTTAGGTACACTACAAGTACTAATGTAACAACCATATACATATTTAAAACAACAAAAGTAATGCTACTGGATACATATAGAGTTCTCATTGACAGGTTAATGGCACCGGTACACAAATTGGCTATCAAGAAGTATGTCAATCCATTTGTATTTATGGTAGACAGGATATTGGGTATTTGCATATTATCCTTTGCATCACATAATACTGTAGTAAAATACATCACAGTTGTTATTGTAACTAAAATTGCATTCATGTATAAACAATAACCTGCATCGGCTAAAGTTCTTGATGTTGGTTGAATAAGATCCCAGTGCATTAAAAACCATAATAATGTAGTTCTATATAAAAGTTTTTTAAGTGTTTCATATTTGGTAACTTCTTTATTCAATAGTACTTCTCTAATGTGTACAGCAAATAAGTAAATTGATACAAAACCTAAACATGAGCATATGCCTTCTCGGTTTGCAGATATCAGTGAGTCTCTTGGACTGTCACTGAACACCCAGTCTTGTAGGCCAATATGTAAAACAAACTCGTGAAAAATAAGAGTAACAATACTGAGCAGTAAAGCATGGCTGGATATAAACAACAAAATTGTTGACACTGTTTTACAAACTGCTATTGTGAAGAAGAAATTCCAATGTACACCATATTCTGAAACATGTTCTTGGTAATCTAACAGTTTTACAGATACAAATCTGCCTACACCGAGAAATAGCAAAATGGTAATAATTTTCACATTACCTTTTACAATATCTGTAAAACTATTTCTACGTAAATCTTTATGGACTATACCACTCATTGTCACAAATAATCCAACTCCAGTATCCATTAAACTATAACCATATCTTTCAGTTTTTGCTAAATACCGTGGGAAGTCACGAAAGTCCACTGCAAGTATACATAATCCAGTAATTAAGTATGTAAGGCCTCTTAGAGATGATATTAAAGGTATTCTGTTGTTTTTAAATACATTTTTGGTGCTAAACTTTTTAAATCCATTAAAGTGAGGCAGTATTTGATGCAACAAAATTAGAAACATTGTAAAGTTTAAAGTAAGAATATATTCTGCTAAAATTGTATGCGCAAATATCATTGGTAGAACCATGACAAAATATTCAAAGGCATATTGGCTGAATGTTGAGAGTGGTGGTCGAATTGAAATGTAGACTGAACTCTGAACAGTGAAAAATATACAAAAGAAAGTATGGTATGCTGTACTGCCATGGTTATTTTGCATGAAAGCTTCATGGTACTTCTTATATTCCGTCGCGTTCATTGAAGTTTTATGTTGATAATTTTCACTTGTAGAAGTTAGCTGCTACAACTTCTTAAGGATTTATTATATTTTTGAAATACAATAAGAGGTAGTTCTTAATGTATTTCAGAAAACTGTATTTTCACTGACAGCAGTAATGTAAATTCTCTTTTCTTAGATGTGCTTTTCGCAAAACAACCTGAAATTATTGCTCTTATTTACAGCTCATCGTTAGACTATGATCCTGGCATTGCTCAGTAACTTGGTAAAGAATTACATAAAAAATTATAGGTATTGTTTTGCTTTAACAAAAACAATTAAAAACGGATTACTGACCAAAACAAATCAATTGAACCGTCTAAAATTCTAAATCTCTATATGGCACCCCACCAAACAAATCAAATTTTGACAACGTCTAGACGTCTACGTCGTCAAAGTAACGTATTGTCACTAATGTCATTTTCTTACAAACTTGTTACTTGAGTTGTATGGTGTGTCTTTGACCCAAACTGTTAATGTTATAAGTTTCAATCTTATCAATTAGACGAGAAGGTGCATTATTTCTAAAGGCAATTTTTGGATAGATAAACCCAATAGCGCTTTGCCCGACCCGGGAATAAAACAACATGTCACATACTGAAATTAATATAATAAGCATTATCCCAAAGCATTAGCACACTGATAGTAATTGTACGGTGATAATAAGTCAGATTGACAGCATAATTATGTCCAATTTAGCAAACCGATGAACGGTCAAAATACAACATTTAATAAAATAAATAAAATTAGAAAACTAGAAATGATTTTTTAATAAATTTCATGCAAAACTTAAAACATCCAAAAATATTTCGCCACCGAAAATTAATCCTAGCAGGCCTTGGTATCATTTGCTTGTTTATATTATTATTAGCCTTTTATAGCTTTGCTATTTTTAAATATGTTTTGATAAGTATTTCAACCTTTAGCCACTATTATGATTTATTGAAATTTCCTTACCTGTTTCTATTGGTGTTGTATACACATTGTAAGACTTGTTGCTTGATGCGTAATAGGTTTGAGGTAAGATATGTTTCTTTTTAATATATAAAACAGAACTTGAATTATATTACATTATATTAATGCTTATGTTATTATGTATTTCTAGTACAGTTTATTGGATTTTGAAAGAAAAAGGGGATCCCTGCGCGTTAATATTTTATGTTACTTAAGGAAACTTGTCAAAAATAAGGCAATACTTTTAGCAATCTCTAAAAAGATTGTGTTCATTATTCAATATCGTAAGTTGTACCATTTTATATACCGATTATGATATTGGAATTTTTATGACTTAATTAATAATAACTCGAAGTCCAATGTCACCACTACATTTACTGAAAAATCTTGTATGTTTAATTCCTGGCAGAATAGCAGGTATAATGGCAAGTGTTTAATATTTGTTAGCTCAGGTTATTGGCTTGCGTTTAAAATTTTCATCCCCCCGTTCAGAATAAGCCAATTTCCCTGAAGTTGAGATCATGTAAGTACGTAAAAAATAAATGATCATATAATCAGGTTCACAAGTTATCTTTGACAAAAAATTACATTACAAAGATATTTGATAACATTTATGTATCATGTATCGGTAATTCGAAATTACATTAGAAAGATATTTGATAACATTTATGTATCATGTATCGGTAATTCGAAATTACATTAGAAATATATTTGATAACATTTATGTATCATGTATCGGTAATTCGAAATTACTTTTCTGTTGTTACAACTATAACGTCCTTACTTAATTCTTTTAGTTAGAAGGTATTATGTATATTTATAGATGAAAATTCTCTTAGATTTTAGGCACTGACTGCACGGATGGCGTAGTGGTTTTAAGTGGTCGCCTCGCTATTACTATTACGCCGAGTGTTGTGGGTTCGAAGCTCACATGGGACAAACATTTGTGTGATCCGCTAATGGTTGTCCTTTGTCCGAGTCCGGATGTTCTTTGTGTCCGTTGTATGAATGTTTGTAAAGGCCCCCGCGGGTCGCGACACAGCGACACAGGACTTACACATAGTGCGGGAGTTGTGATCAAAATAAAAATATTAGGTACATTGTTGGAGATTTAGTTAGATCAATTTAATTCATAGTTTCTTGATGCGTGTATTAATCTGTTCCTAGCATATAAATTTTGTATTATACGCTCCAAGTTATCGCAAGTAATTGGGATTGCTAGTACCCGATTAAAACGAATGATCGTATCATTTATGGATATTAAGTATTATGCAAATCGTTATGTCAAGGCTGAACTGTAAACCAAAGCTAGAAAGAAAGTGCCTGATTTGCCAAAAATAACATGAAGTAAGTGGAGTAATATCGTTATAAGTTATTTTTATATCATGTTTTTATATAGTTCTGCATTACATACCTAAATATTCTGCTATATTATAGCTATCTACTATAATCGAAAATCACGTTAGATACGTTACCTTCTGTCAACATCCTTACTTCCTTAGGTACTTAGGTACTATAAATGCGAAAGTAACTCAGTCTGTCGGTATGTCTGTCTGTTACCTTTTCACGCTCCGCTGAACCGATTTAGATGAAATTTGGAATGAAGATAGCCTGAGACCCTGGAAAGGTCATAGGCTATATAACATGACGCTACGGCTCACGGGAGCGGCGCAGTAACCACAAATATTAATGACGCGGGTGAGACCGCGGGCACAGCTAGTTGTTTATAAAAGGAAAACACTAAAACGACGCATAGATGAGTTAATCATGGCTTGCGTGTCATTTAATTATGTATATCTTGACTTTTCATGTTATGGACGTCCAATCTCAATTACTGTAAAACACTACTAAAAACAAAATTCGAACACAATACGTACCTACCTACACGTACACATATTTTATTTGAATTTTGTTTTACAACGTATGGTTCTTTTCAGAATCTCTTCAGAAAACCACTCGAATGTAGCAATACCATATGTAAATCCGTGAAACCTGCCACTACAACTCGACAAGCCAATTCCAGACCCTTTTAACCACGACCAGGACCAATGTCTCCAACACTTTAACCTTATCCAAAGATAATAGGTTTGTCTACCATACCACCACAGACTACTACTACTTTGTCGTCTAAAATATAATTCGACGATTACACCAAAAGCTTGCAGCAAATAGAATTCAAGAAGAGAGATTTGGAACAACCAAAAGCATATCACAATAGCATTATGAAAATGATGTATACTGCCACAGCAATGCTACTTGGAAAATCCTTGCCAAAAGACTCTTCACCAATTCCAGCATCTCATGATGATGGGCAACTCTGTGAATTTTGCTGTTCCACTCTACAAGCCTTAGGTACCGTAAAATAGTCCTACTTTGCTTCAAAATTTTCTCCAAATCAGGAAATTATGAATTTCCTGAATTCATATATTAATAATTTATAAAAATTATTAATTATAAAATATATACTACTCAAAACAAAATAAGGGCCACTAGTTTATTTACATTTAAGTGCACTTTAGTAAACTGAAAGTAACTGATAAGTAGCATTATATTGATATTACGAACTCTTTGGTGTTTGATCTCTTTATTTATTTATTTTATAACAGTTACTCTCTGCACTAACAGGTTGCTTTCCCAACCCGTGCAGAGAGTCATGCACGTGTTGGGAAAAAAAAAGGCACGTGCTCTTTTATGCTAGTGTTCGAGTTCCTAATTTGAAAGTATTGGCCATCATTCTAAGAAAGAAAATAATTGGATGTTATTCTTATGTTTTTTTCGATTGTCTTCTTAACTTGTTTCGGTTATTTTAGGGAAAAAGTTTTACTTTTTCAATTTTAATTGATTCATTTATCATCTCGCGTTAATCATGCCACCAGTACGAAGGCACATGGATACAATTACAGCAACCAGAGCCATAACTATGATTCAAGAAGGACGTTCTCAGCGTTACGTGGGTTTGCAGTTGGGTTTTTCTCGAAGAGCTGTCCAAAATGTATGGAATCGCTTCCAAGAGACCGGCAGTGTTGCCAGGAGACCCGGTTCAGGTAGAGTTCGTGTAACAACGGCGCACGAGGATCGGTATGTCCAACTAAGTGCTCGTCGTGATCGTACAGTAACGGCCCGTAAGTTAAAACACCACCTACGGCTGACAACGGGTACCCGTGTCAGTGATCAAACTATACGTAATCGATTGCACGAAGACCAGCAAATGTCAAGACGACGAGTTGTTCGAATTCCTCTGACCAGGGTTCAACGTGCAAACCGTTTAAGATTCTCTCGTCAGTATTTGAACTGGGGGATTAATCAGTGGGGCAAAGGTGCTTTTTACAGACGAGTGCAAAGTAACATTTTTTAATGATGATCGGCGTGTTAGGGTGTGGAGACAACGTGGCGAGCGGTTTTCGGAGTCCTGCATCCACGAAGTTGACCGTTTCGGTGGTCCCAACGTAATGGTTTGGGGTACACGGTAAAACTGAGCTCAACATTTTAAATGCGGGTACCGTAACTGCAGAACGTTACATCGAGGACGTCATCAGGCCTCAAGTGATCCCATTTGCACAGCGAGTGGGGCCTGGATTCATCCTGATGCAAGACAATGCCCGTGCACACACAGCTCGATCGACCCAAACTGTCCTAGAAAGGTCTCATATTGAGGTATTACCATGGCCAGCTAACAGTCCGGATTTAAATCCAATCGAGCAATTGTGGGACCAATTGAAACGAAGGGTTAGAGAGAATGAGCAAGGGGTCTACAACCAACAGCAGCTGATTAACGCTTTAAAACGTGCCTGGGAGGAGATTCCAGATGAAAACGTGAGGAATTTGATCCAGAGTATGCATACGAGGCTTCAGGAGTGTATTGCTAAGAGAGGAGGACATACTCGTTACTAAAAAGAAGAAAAAAGTGACAAGAACAGTATTTTGTCTTTTTCCGGTGATTTCTTTTGTTCATGTTTTCAATTCAAAATGGCCAATTTCATTATGAACTTAAAAAAACAATTCATGATCATTATTTTAAACAATTGTTACCTTAAATTATAACCAATAACATTATTTTGTAGTTACATAAGTTAAACAATTTAATGTCTTTATTGTTTTCATGGTACAGCAAAAAATCTTAGTGGCCCTTATTTTGTTTTGAGTAGTATATTTTATAATTAATTATATTATATTATTATAACATTGCCGCACTTAACCATTATTTTGGTGCCTCAGAAATGATTCGATATGTCCAATGACGAACCCTAAAGCATGTAGCACCAATATCATAATAATTATGTATGCTATTCCGGTAAAGGTGCTTGTACGATGTATGAAGAGACGGATTGATTCCTCGTCATTTTTACTATGGCATAAATGCTAACTCTAAATTTGTTCGTCCATTCTACAAGCTTTATATTAGCGACTAGTATTTCGCATGGTTGCAAAATACTAGTCGCTAATATAAAGCTTGTAGAACAGTTTGATTTAATCAAAAGGGTACGTTGAAAACTCCCGAAGCCAAAAATTACCGATGACCTTGGTTACCTTGAAAATGACCTTTTCTGGAAAAATTTCATCGACCTCTATGATATTTGTTCGAATACACTGCGACTATATCTAACCGTTTCGGAGATATTAGAGGTCAAAGTTTGTATGGCTGCCATGTTTTTTTGTATGGATTCCATGTTTTTATTCGCCTCCCCTAAAAGTTGCCAGGGTTTTAGGAAGATTTTGTTCGAGAACGACTCCCGTAGATATCATCGTTTCCGAGATCCGATGGGGTACCACCACCACCAAGAGCTGACCTTCCAAAGATCAGTCATTTTTCCCGGGCCTTCTGAACAATTCTCTATACGACGCTATATTTACTTTTTCCTACGACTCCCCCTTGTATGACTTCTATTTCTCTAAGTCAGTGGTAATTTAATTTTATATAATATAGAATTTAGAAATTTGGAACTGTTTTCTTTGGTTATGGATGCCACGCTCGCCAGAGACGCAGGTCCCTTACGATATTTGACGTAGACGAGGCGACAATCTGTTTTAATTCACCGATTACGAAAAGATTCATAGTCTATCATGTTCAGCAATTAGCAGATTTCATACACTTGCCACCATAGTAATATGAATTATTATCTATATTATAAACATTTCAATTAGGCACCTACCTACGTTTTTGGTAATGCCATCACAATATTTTTTTTATAATAATAGGCCAGAATAATTAGATTCCATGTGTAGCAATAGTCTCTTACGCCTGCCGCGGCTAGTGTCTCGGTAAGTGTCTCATCTCACTTTAAACTAAAACTCTTGAAGGGCCTCTGCATTTTGGACTAATGTCCCCGTGTGAGCCTCCCAAAGTGCCGGGTATTTTTCTAACATATTAATGAGATACCCGTGAAAGAGAAACAAATAATAATAATATTTATTTAAATAATAGGAACAATAAATGACTCATTAATTTATAAAAATAAAAAATATGTCCTCAGTGTTATGGTGTAATGGTAGGTATAGCAAACCTAAGGAGTAGGAATGAAAGAAACAGATTATTATAATATTTTATTACACTTATGTAGTTCACACAAAGACTAGCTTACAACTAATTTGTGACTTATTGTACAAAAATATAAATAAGTTTAATTAAAATTAATTTTATGCTTACAATAAAGTTGTGATGGTACAATTTAATCAAAATATGATTAAATGAAATCAGTTATATAGCACCACACGGTTATTTACCAGTTTGGTCTTATTTCAGCGGTTCTTAACTTAAAATGGATATGAATATCGGAAGAAAATTATTAAGAAAAGGTGGATTATATTTAATGGAATTGAATAATCCATTAGTTTTTCTGAACGATGAAGCAACTTCTACAAAAGCACTAGTCAAGAACCACTAAAACTGATGGCTATAAGCAGGTTGGCCTGCCTCTATGATATGTCTATCACTAAGCGGAGGTTTAAAAGTCAAAGTCGTAGGGCGTAGGACGCTGTGGACGTCTCTGGACTAACGGGATGTTAACCTCCTCTGCTGATCGGAACACCTGTGGTCTAGTGGCTGGTCGCGCTTGCAGTTGAGCCGGAGCTGGCTGGTGACGGGGTGCCTGTTCTTCCTGCAATGGTGGGTGCAAAATAAATTACCAATAAATCGTAAATAAGTCAAACTATATCGTTGTTTCAACTAACTTTTCATCTAAACTCAAAGTAATGTGACTTTGGAATTAAATTGTTAGTCTCAGTGATAAATCATTATATTATTATTATCATTCTAACTGTCGCGATTCGAGTCGTTTACCATCAATTTTTTTAATAAATTATTTATAGTAAACTTTTACTAAGGATTCATACGTGATGATTAAATTACTTTTAGCTCGGCAGTAAGAGTTACATGTTGTAAGTTCAATAACTTAATAACTAAGCAATCTTAGTTAGCGAAAAATATACGACCTGGTCTGTAAAAAAAGTTGGTATGAAACGTGGATAGTCTAGCTGCCTACACATGTTCTAACAAACAGACGTTGCCAGTTTAATATCAGATGGATCAAATTTTTTGTATGAATCTGCCTTGAAAAAATATTTTTTTTTTTATATTTCTCGTCAAAATGACCACACTCCACCTGATGGTAAGCAGTCGTGTGGTCTAAGGGCAGTGGCCTCCACACCGCCCTCATAGCAGCCGAGGCGATGTTGAGGTCTCTACTTTGACGGCCTCAGAAGGTGCTTTTTCACGTCCCGCTTAAAGGACCCAGGATTGAAGGAAGAAGGAAACACGTGCCTTGGCAGAGAATTCCATGCCTTGGTCGTTCGGCAGAGGTATGAGGACCCAAACTTGTTGGTACGCGCTCTAATCGACTCTACCGTGTAAGGATGGCATCTGAGCCCAGCACGCGTTGTTCTGGATAGGAAAGGGGAGGGCGGGATAAGGTGGAATAACTCTTCAGAGCACTCCCCGTGGTATATTCTGTAGAAACATGCCAATGAGGCAATGTCCCTACGGAGTTGCAGAGGTTCCAGTGAACTCGTAACCTCTGGATCTCCGATAATACGGACAGCCCGCCGCTGTAACCGGTCGAGAGCGTCCAGCAAGTACTGCGCGAAGCCATCCCAAAGATGAAAACAGTACTCCACGCAAGGGCGCACTTGTGCCTTATACAATAGGCACAGTTGCCCAAGCGTGAAGAACAGCCTCACCCTGTTCAGAACTCCGAGTTTTCGCGAAGCTTGCTTAATGACGCCATCGATGTAAGTTTTGGGATTAAGGGAGCGGCAAAGATCCATACCTAAGATGGAGAGGCTGTCACGTATTACCAGTGGAGTGTTCTTCAGAGAAGGGAGGGGAAGGAACGGAGACTTTTTTGTTGAGAACGCGCATACCTGGGTCTTCTTGGCGTTGAACTCCACCAAGTTCTTGGCACCCCATTCATAGATGCGGTCCAAGGTCTGGTTAAGTTCAACGACAAGATTCTGCCTTTTCCCCTCAACCTCAGCCTGTTTGGCCCCAGGATGTCCGAGATATCGCCCATGCACGGTACTGTCGTCCGCATAACAATGTATGTTGCCGAGATTCAACATATCATTGATATGCACAAGAAAGAGCGTAGAGGATAAAACAGACCCCTGAGGCACTCCTGCATTGACCCGCAAAAATTTGGAAGCGCGACCGTCGCAGAGGACCCAAATACGATGCTTCTGCAGGAAACTTGCAATCCAGGTGCACAGTTGAGGGGGCAAGCCATAGGCCGGAAGCTTGGAAAGAAGAGACCGGTGCCAAACTCTATCGAAAGCTTTGGCTATGTCAAGGCTGATAGCCAAAGACTCGCCGTGCTTGTCCATAGCCTCACCCGAGGTGCGTGACGAACGCTAGAAGATCACCCGTTGATCGTTTAGCCCGAAAGCCGTATTGGCGATCATTGATCAACGATTTATCCTCCAGGTAGCGGACAATTTGGGTGTTTATAATCCGCTCGAACACCTTGGAAAGCACCGAGGTGATAGCTATGGGTCGATAGTTGCTTGGCTCGGAACGATCCTCCTTTTTGGGAATCGGTTGAACGTTCGCCTCCTTCCAAGCCTCGGGCACAATGCCTGCGGCGTAAGACGTCCGGTATAGGCGCGTAAGTGTAGGAGACAACTCCGCTGCACATTTTTTGAGGACCACAGCTGGGATGCCGTCAGGTCCACTGGCTTTCCGAGCACCGAGAGACTGCAGTATTGCACGAACGGTTCGTTGCCTGATACATATATCAGGCATGGTGTAGCCGCAGTTGGCAATATTAGGCGGTTACGAACCGCAGTCATCGATTCGGGAGTTGGCCGCAAAGAGATTTGCAAGCAGATCTGCTTTCTCCTGCGGCCGATGAGCCAGTGATCCATTCGGATATCTCAGAGGGGGCAGCAAGGTCTGGCAGAAGTTGGACTGCTCGGCTTTAGCCAGGCGCCAATAGCTACGACTGCCCGTAGGATGCGCCATGAGTTCCTGGCCGAACCGTGTGACGCGCTGGGCATCCGCTCTTAAGTATGCCCTCTTGCAGACCTTTGTGGCTTGGTTGAACGCTGCCTTCAGGTGATCCACGTTAAGGTCGTGGAGAGCGCGAGCCCGGTACGCTGTCTTTTTGCGTTCGACAGCATCAGCGCATTCGCGACCGAACCAGGGCCTTTTCCTGCCGCCGCTCGTGACATCACTGTATGGAATATAATATTCCATACCCAGGATGATTTCACCAGCGACAGCAGTAGCGCTCTCTGATGGATCCCTGTTCTCAAAGCAGCGTTGAGCCCAAGGGATGGATGCGAAGTACTCCCGCATTCCATCCCAGTCTGCTGACGAGTAGTACCACAGTCGTCGTCTTGCCTCCTCGGGTCGTGGGGGCGTAACAACAACAGCTGTGGCACAAACCAGACAGTGGTCTGAGGTGCCCAGAGGAGCACGAATCGACACACTGTACCGGTTCGGGTTACTCGTCAGCAGCAGATCGAGCAGAGAGGGCGCCTGACCTGCAATTTTTGGTATCCGGGTGGGCTGGAGTACCAGTTGAGACAGGTCATGCGTGAGAGCGAACGCATGGGCAGTTCGTCCCACGTGGTCTGTTTTGGGAGAGCCCAACCAGGTCTCATAGTGGGCATTGAAATCTCCCAAGAACACCAACTCAGCGTTCGGAAACCGCTCCTGCGCGTCGTCTGCCGCCTGACTCAGGTAATCGAAGAGTCGAGTTGTATCAGCGTCTCCTGAATGGGATATGGTAGAGGCACATGTAGATTTGGCTGAAAGAGCCATGATCTACGTGTACCCAAAGGACAGAGAAGGAAGGGTCCTCTAGGCATTGTAGACGGCGACAGCAAATATCCGCCCTAACAAACAAGCATACCCCGGCTTTCGCGAGAAAATACTCCTCTAGCACGTAGCCGGGATATTGCAGGTAGTTCGTGTCTGCAGGACGGCGTATTTGTGTCTCCGTTAGAAAAAGCATTGCCGGCCGAGCCGTCTCCAGGTGGTGATGGACGGCATTAAGGCTAGCGTGGAGTCCTCTGATGTTAATAAACTCCACGACACAGGAAGAGGAAGCAGCGGTGGGGTTGCGGCGATTGGCTGCTGTTAAACGACAATGCTTTGTTCGTACTGCCATAGAGTGAAAGTAAGGGGAAACGTGAAAAAAAAAGACGCGGCTATTCTCGCAACAAAGTGGGGCAAGGCGCAGAGCAAGTTTCGTCATATTAATGTATGGTATGGCGATAGCCGATCCGACGGACGGAAGGACCCCGTACCCTCCCGAAAGTGGTCGCCGGGACCCACCCTCCGGTCACCATCCAGCACGACGACGATGATGAGGCAGCCAACCTAGTTGGTTAGACTCGGTTGGGCCTCTGGACTATACCGCGGGTGGCCAGCAGAGCACCGTTTCTACGGCTCTCCCTGGCCGCCGGGTCGACGTGCGCCACGCACACAATGACTCTACGGATACTCTGCAGGTCCCTCATAACCTGCGAGAATCGTCACCTCATGCTTAGGCCTCCGGCGCTCTCATTCACCGAACGAAACACAGCAGTGAAACACTGCTGTTTCACGTCGATTTTCTGTGAGAGGGTAGTACTTCCCCGGTCGAGCCGGCCCATTCTTGCTGTAACCAGCTTGGCTCTACTACTGCTTTATATAGGTTACGACCTATATTTATTTTTAAAAGGCATATTTTATAATGATTATAAAGATAAGTGTTTATTCCGCCAATCTTGATTCTGTAATTATAATCGTATCTGGAAGAACGGTAGTCAACCATTACTGCTGCTATCTGCTTACACAAAGAGGAAATTCCGGTCACATATCTATTAGAAATATTAACAAGTAATTATATTATATCACATCCAGAATATTATGTAAATTTATTATGTTACATTTCTTCATTTCTATATTGAGTCCGCTCAGCGTACCTAATAAGAGTTATTCCACCAGATCATCTCATTCCTCGTTACCGTGAGCTATTACTGGCACTTACACATGCTAATGCTATTCAATTACCGATATGAATTGACTGGATTATACATTCTAAATAACTTCTCACATATATTTTGGTACATCTAACAATCGTTGCCTTACCTCTTCTACTTCCTCCTGCTCGTATCTGTCGTCCCTGTAGACCTCAGCAGGGTAGTACCTGTCAGAGTACTTGAGGGACACATTGGGTTTCCTTTGGACCTCTTCTTCATTGATAGGTCTGTACAGGTAATCGTTGACAAAGTGGTATTTGGATGATTTCTGGCAGATGTTGTCGTGGGTAGGCGGCATGCAGATTAAGTGGACCTATTGAAGATAATGGTAATGTTAGTAAGTATATCATTACTTTTCGACTTGACAATATATTGACTCATTATGAATTTAGGAAAGATTCGATAAAAAAGTCAGCAGAAAATAAATAATTTAAACTACTGTCATTGTCTTACTTATCTGTTTCTAAATTATCATAATACAAAAAGTATATCAATATCGAACGTCTCTCTTGTTGCTTAAAACTATCTATTAATAAATTGATAATCGTTTTCATGCATCACTTGATTGGACCTGACATTTAAGGATCCGTAACTACCTAATTTAAGATATAATACCTGGTGGAAAGTAAAGCCTTCAGGACAGATCCAGGAGTGCTTCACGTTGTCCTGGCAGTAGTGGAACACCTCGCAGTTCAACTCCTCATCGGCATAGTACCCAGTCTGTTTGCTGACGCAGTTGAACTTTGACTGCTGTAGTAGCGCAGAGAGACGGTCTGGCTCCTCCTTCTCTTCTTCTTCTAATTCTTCTTCAACCTCTTGAACAGGACGCTGTTGTAGTCTTGCCGGGCGCTGTTCCTGCTGGAATTTTAATATTTTTCGTGAAAATTTATACGCGGTTTTTATACTGGGTTATGACTTTTCTTTTACTCACAAGAGTTGAGAAATTTTAATTCATGTCACCAGTCTTGTCATATACAAACGCCGAGACTAATGATAACATCCAATTATTATGTGGCTTATGTTATGCTTACCTTCCTATGAGGCGCTCTTTGAATTTGGGGTCGGGGCTCCTCAATATACTGTTGCGGTGTAGGCCTCGGTTGTACCACGTACTCCTCTTGCTCCTGCGGCCTTTGTTGGTAGCCAGCTAGCTCTGCTAGTGAGGGCGTCGGTCTGAAGCCACTCGGCAGCTGGTTGTTGTAGGCTGTTGGAGTGTATGCTCGTGGCCGGAGATTCCTTGACTCCTACAAAAAGTAAAAAAATATTTACCTTGCCTTGAAAGTAGTTATAGAAATATGTCCACAAATTAAAGGGCTAATCGCATAGTTTCGCTAAGAGGTATAAACTAACTACCTAACATACAAGTAAAGGCTATAAACTAAAAAAATTAAGATTTGTTGAGACATCGATGAAATTGGAAAGAAATTCCGCGTTGATTTGCATGACTTGTAATTAAGTGGGTATTCATAATATTTTCTGAGACTGTAATTTTTAAGCTATTAAACGCAATTATTGTTTCCATCGCTACTTTTGACAGTTTCTCATTTGTTAATACACATCGTCTGAAGACAAGAAATATCGGCGAGTTCACACGTACATTTTCCTAAAGCATTTTGTTGTTCGTTTTTCCGGACAGTTAACCGCTGCATATTACAATAAGCCTATTATTTCACAGCTTACAAAAAAGTGCAAGCTACAACAGCATTACATAATTTTTATAATTACCGATGTATAATTTGTATTATAATCAGTTTCGATTGTTGACGCGTGCTTTCATTGCGGCATTATTACCACGCGACCGTTAAAAAAATGGCGGTTCGCGCGCAATCGTGCGGGACGACGGCAATGTGTTGCCATTTGCTATCAGAATTATATCACTGTTACATGCCGAGATCCGGGAGTCTTTACCTGCTAATGAGGAACTCATGGCTAACAATTGTGGTACAATGTTTGATTGGCTTTCTTTTATAAATTAATAGCTGTTTGACTATACTTGTTAAGAAGCTCATTAAATTTTGTTTCGTAGTCATTAAGTTATGTAGGTACCTATATAAGTGTATTATTATTTAGAAAGTTGTAATTTTTTACTGATATGACTTTCATATATATACCTACCTACTTAATTATAACATTGAAATATGTATCTGATTTCTCATTTGATATCTGTGCGATAAACATTGATGTCTGGCAGCAGATAATGCGCATAATATGTTTTTCAAATAAGTATTAGGTATATTACATTTCTTAACTAGGAACTAGCTATTTCTTAACTAGAACTAGGAACTTGTTAAAATTCCTGCCTTTGATTTAAAAGCTTCCAGATGGAATTGTTTAGATTTTATCATCGAATGATCACGCATAGAAACGAATAAAACGAATTATTATACGATTATATGAACGTGATGTTTGTATTTTCTCACGCGATTAAGTACGGAGGTATGTATACCTACGCCAAGTTTTGGTAGGTTCAATCCTCACATGGTACAAAAAATGTTTATTATATAGAACTAGTTTTGATGACTGTTATGAATAGTAGGTACCTCCATATGCTAACTCATTTAGGTATTAAGTGGATTACATAGCGAAAAATTATATCATCTTGATTAGATCAGTATATGGCTTGAACCTTAAGCTTGCCTTTAATTTTTACTTAATATTAGTAGATATTACGTATTTAGTTAATATTAGTAGTTAATAGTAGTACTTAATATTAGTAGATATTACGTATTTAGTTGACCTTTAAATTTTTATTATGGTTAACAAGACGATAAAGTAAAACTTTCTCATCGTATGGGTATGGCTAAAAGTGTCGTTAAGAAAACGTAAAAAAAGGGTGAATAAAAAAAAGCAATGAGTGCTTTCACTTTCGCTCACAGCGGCCTTGCTGGCCGGACATTGACACGAAATGGTGTAGAAAAATTGCATCGCAGTGTAATGCGGTTGTAACACTCTATTTCGGTCACGAACCTCGTCTACAATGTCTACTATTCCTCGAGAACTGTTAGTGAAACGCGATTGTCTTTTTAATTTGTTTTGGCTATTTGTCTAACTAGGTACTATTTGTTTTTAAATATCACCAGTACGAAGACAACGCTGGTACGGTACAGAAGGGGTAGAAAGAACATAGCGACTTAAACAGTCGGGACCCATTATTGCCACGATTTAAGCCGGTCTATATGTTAATGAGTCCCGACTGATAAGTCGCTATCTCCTATGATTTTGAATTTATTATTCGTTTTATTTGTGTACCGATCACGAAATTATTGCCATGGTATCATTTATTCAATAGCAGGTAGGTACTCAACATAATACCTATAGATAATGATCCTGCACTTGCTTTTTTCTTTTCAGTTTTTATTGAATTTTCATTTATACGCACTTTTTTATTTTTTTTATTTTTTATTTTCACTTTTTTTGGCGTCGGATTTTTTATTTTCATGTAATATATTCCAACGCTCTTTATTAAAATCTATCACGTGTTCTCACTTAGATCCTCTTTTGAAATCACACAGTCCGACGAGTACCTAAGTGTAACAATTAGTATAAGATGACTCGGCAGATATAAAATTGACCCTCAAAATAAAAATTATTAGGCATTATTCTGACGATTGACCAATACCCTGACCTTAGTGCATTGTCCCAATTCTAGATCCTGTTACCAACTGTTTAAAACTTGCTGAACACGTTCGAATTTGTACGGTTTAATATCTTTAATCTATTATAGAATTACTTTCAAAAGAATTGAATAAGTGTAGATTGATATCAAGACCATTTGAAAGTGACTTTTAGTGCATTGACTGCTTAAAGACATTCTCAGTAATTTCCTACTTTTAAATATCATATACATACCTACTAAACTTACGCCTGTTTCTCTAAGGAACTATGCAGAGGCTATGGATTTCAACCTTGCTACGATCCTGGCATGATATGCTTCATTCACTGTCATCGCTCTTAGTTTAACGCATCTCCAGAATGTTCCTCTCTCTTTTAAAATTGTATAGATAAATGAGACTTTTTTGTAAATTCTTTGAAATTTTCGGGCTTGATTTACAAGTGAGGCATCATGTTGCTTTAAAGAAATTCTTAGAAGCAGCACTGAGCCAGCTACTGAGCTTGAAAGATGTCAATAGATTCCCTTCACTGTTTCTTAGTTTCTTTCTTAAGCCACTGTCTGTATAACATCACATCATGTCACATCATTGGGTATTGCTTGGCTCTAGTAATTACTAGACTCGGTGTGATCATTATGATTGTTTGTCTTTGTGTTTTACTTCTTACCGCTAAACATGCCAGAAACTCAGTAAATGGCATAAGAATAACTTTTTGCTATAGGTAGTAGTAGCAATTAATTTTACAATAATCCTAGTGTTTAACGCTTTGCTTAATATTGCTAGTGCTATCTACTCTCTTAGCTACGTGTATGGAAAACAAGCTATTGAGTTTCTAATAAATAAATAAACATACTCCAGCCTAAGTATTTGATGAAATACAGATGAAATGCTGTTATATTTACAAAAATGCAGAACTAGAGCAAGTATTGCACATTTTAGAACGTCGTATTAGTAAATTTGTATGATGAGGACACAACCGTTGCAAAATGTTTAATGTTTTTAATCAACATTATTTATGATCGGTAATTAAGATTATATTAACCTGCCTCGTCTAACCATTTGCCAACTCCTCTACGGTGTCGCTGTGTATTCTGTAAAGAATTCCTCGGTACCTAACAATCAGGTGCTTGGCGCATTTACTTCTTTAACACTTTCAGTAATTTAGACAAGAATGCCATGCTTTACAAATCACGGACATAACATATCCATATCTTAAATTGGATATATATGTGTGTATCAAATTGTAAACGTGAGGAATCTTCTGCCAGGAAATGGACTGGCTAAAAAAGATGACTCGGCAAAACAATGAATGCGTTCGATGGAAGTTTGTATATTACGGCGGTTTTAAATTGAGAAATCCCAGCTTTGTCGCCTGACCTGATTGGTAAGAGTGTTTGATTAAAGATATCAAACTCATTACAGAAGCCAGTGTGGGAATAGTCATATCAATAAAATATTACCTTGATCTTTTATTATTTATAAGGTAATTTTAAATAAGCTACAACTTAGTTGTTACACACATTTACTGAACGCGTTAAACACATTCAAACATAAGTCCATTATAAAGCTGAGTTTTAGCTTTGGTCTGCACCTTGAAATAGTCTTGAGTCATTCGACTCAAACTTAGATCATAGATACTCATTAATCAACCAAGTCAAAGTATAGATACCTGAGTCGTGCAGCTGCAATTTAACGGTCTTAGATATTGATAACATAATCATAGACCATGACTAGCTTCTATTCGATTAATATTTTTTCTATAGTGTCTTTCTTTCGTGTAACACATTATATTTCCGGAACCATTGAGTGAGTATAACTTTTGATGTCTATGAATGCATTATAAGTTTAAATTGAACACTCGTTTAGAACGTGCGTCGAATGAAAAGGAAAGGATTGGCACGTAGGCACGCGTACTAAGAAAGCTGCTTTATATCCTCCAAAACACGAATACCTATTACATCTATAGTTGTTTAGGTCGCAAATGCAAATTTAATTGCACAGTTGGCGTATTGAGAAATTGTTATTGCTTCGAATAGACTGCTTAGAGCCAGCTTTGAATTTGAAAACAAAAACAAAAAGAAGTGACTCACACAAATTATGCGGTAATAATGTGTGGTAGGAGTTTATAACTCTTTTGCAAAGTTTGACAAGGTATTGTGTCTCAAGTTAATGGAAATTAATATTATGACTTGAGTTTCCAATTATTTTATGATTTATCTAAGTAATTCAAACATCGACCCGTTTGACATAAGAACACATTTAACTTATGTCTTAAGAAATTATACTTCTCAGATGAAAAAAAAGAATTAAGTCGTTGCCATTCAATCACACTACTTATTTCAAAAGTCTTTATTTAAGTCTGATTTCTGTATGTGGTGGCTTACCTCCTGGTCTAGTGCTAATTCATCGCTCTCGTCCACGCCAGCGTCGGGGATGTCTTCATCTTCTACCGCGAAGGCAACGCCGAGCAACAGCAACGTAAACAGGTATCGCCATCTGTGGAACAAAAAACAAATGGATTTAAGATCATACACATCGGTGAGACAAGCAAACTAATGTAGAATATAATTAAGTGCTCACTTATGTAGGCACGTAACGATGAGAATACATACTATGTTAATTTTTTTCGCAATACTATCTATAATTAATTATCATAACATTATAGTTGCTTGTAATTTCCTGAATGCGACTCAGTTACATCGTCAACTTGACGGAAGAATGAATTCAATTTCTTCAACATTAACTTTATAAACTTTGTAAATATCAATTGTAAAACACGTGCGAACGGTAAGATGGCGACTATTATGTAATGGCGGCAATTTCACCAAAATGGACGCTGCACTGCAGGGCAGTTGTGTAATACAATAATTGATGGTGTGCGCCAATTTAATGCGATGACAGCGGAACTGGTTGCACACTGGTTGAATTATAAACAGGTGTTAGACTGCGGAAACAGTGGTCTGTCTAAGTTAGGTAAGTCTATGATAAACCATTAGCTAGTGATTGATATAAATGATAACGGTTGGGATTGGGTTAGTAATTGATTTATTTACAGCGAGAAATATATATTCGTTCCATGTATGTTACTTATAACTACTTATAAAATATTATGATTTAAAATTACTGATGTATGCCAGCATATACCTATCTATTAAATTTTATCTGTAGGATTGAGTAGCCAAACAAGATGTCGACTAACTCATACTGATAGCTATCACAGTGTGTACCTTCCTAGAGAGACTACTTATTAATCTACAATAGGTATAATAACTCCTACTACTACTTAAGAGTAAGATACTAATCTATACTAATATTATACAGCTGAAGAGTTTATTTGTTTGTTTGGTTGAACGCGCTAATCTCAGGAACTACTGGGTCGAATTGAAAAATTCTTTTAGTGTTGGATAACCTATTTATCGAGGAAGGTAGGTATATAACATCACGCTACGACCCACGGGGGCGGTGCAGTAACTATAAACGTGGGTGAAACCGCAGGCGCAACTAGTATAACATAAATAAAGCCTATACTATCTACCAGATACACTATGTGTACCTATACATATATCTAAGCGAACTGGCGTTATAGTTGGAGAAGGCAATCCAAGCGACAAATTAATAAATTTAGCAACTCCAACTTATTTCATTAAGTATAATATCTTACAAGAACTGTAGCAACATCCTGCCTCTCCCATTAATAAACATTACTCGTCGTTACATAATTAACCGAAACCAGGTGATCGAGAAGCGGAAAATATTGCAGATCTCCATAAAGGGTACTACTCCAAAAATTTAGTAGGTCGTCAGAATTGAGTTACATATAAGATAAAGTAGCTTTGCGGTGCCGTAATAAGAAGGCGTGGCTTCTTGGTATTTACACATGTTTAATTAAGTACCAAAAATATGTTTATTGCTGAAATGTAAACTCATTACTTAAATAATGTTGATGTTATGGATAAGTTGGATGTCGACTTAACCGTTGGTTCAATGGCGAAAGGGAGAACGCGTAACAGATTTTACATCGGGATCTTCAAGCTCGGCATGTCTTGTTACTTGTTAAGTAAGTAAGTAGCTAGTATAATGTGTTGCTTTAACATGTAGATAAAATACGTACCTACGTTGGCACAGATGTAAACCAACGTGTTCATGGCATGTCACGCACACATAACAAAATGAGCCATTTATAGCTCACAACACATACGATTTAAGTGTTAAAGATCCAAAACTGGACATGTCTATGTGGGGAGCTGTAGGGTGTAGATAGCCCTTGTACGAGAAGATATGTCTATTAATATAATATGTATGTTAATGTGGGTATAATTTTGTATATAGTAACAATAAGCGTAGGCCATAAGGAAACGTTTACTAACAAACTAATGAACGGTTTGAACTTTAGTATTCAACTACAGGAACTTGACCTTTTGTTTACGACAGAAAAGGATTGGTTTTTTTATGTTATATTATGTTTTGTTTATGGAGTTGTGATGAAGTAATAACTAAAGTTTAAGCCGAGCTTCAGGAGTTATTTTTAATATTTTCCTTGATGGAGAATGGATCAACAGGATTTCGACTATGTTGTTATTAGGTATCTACTAAACCTTGAAACTGTTTATTTAATATTTCACACACAGTGGTAAATGTGCAGGATGGGAATGGACAGAGATAACTAAACGGTGAATAATGAGCATACTGACGAAACTTGTCTGTTCGGATGATAGGAATAAGTAAAAGCGCTAAATTTCAAAGAATAAAAAGGGAGTAGACGCTGTCGCCACCTTTTCTAATTAATTACAAAAAACAATAAAATTCCCGCGAATTACCAAAATGGATCTTTGACACGCTTTAACTAATAAGGTTTAAGTTTGTAAATATTGCCGGATAGATTTTATAAGTTCGGGAATATCCAATTGTAAGTTTGTATATAAGTAGATTAAGAAACTCGATGAATATTTTTAATAATATATGATGTTAATATTTCGATATTTTGAACATCAGTGAGCAAATGAAGTGAATTGTCAACTATCCTAGGTATATTATAAGTTAAGATACTTCTCATTTTGCTATCGTATGTAGGTATAAGCTATATATAAGCTTCACAACAGCAAAACAACCTCCGTTACATTTAGTAAGCAGGTATATTTGAATAGGTACAATAAAATTGTGTCCATTAAGTCATATAACAACACGACTATCTATGACACAAGGTTTTTGAACTGATCCATTCTAGTAAGTACTGTAATACCCATTATTACGTTATTATATAATTGTATACATTGTCTTTTGTTTGTATTTGCTTCGCACTTAAGTTGTAATATCGTGCTATTCATTTGTCAATCTAAATAATGCCATTTTGTAAGAAGTAATTTTACAAGCCGTGCAATTTTCTGCGTCTAAATATGAAATCCAAAAATAAGCAATTAATGAAACGTTTCCACGGACTAATACTTTATCATTTAATTTTTTTACCCGCTTGCAAATAAATCTTTATTTACCAATTAGTGCACAAATTGCGTAGGAAGTGTTGATGAAATTGTATAATGTTACGAAAGGTCCGATCAAGAAAATACACGACCAAAAGTAACATGTTGCGAGTTGTGATTAATGCTACATGAATATTACGAAATCACTCTTTATATCTGATATGTACTAAACATGATACCTATATCTCTCCTCGACTTCATATACACATGCCCTATGTCTATAAAATCGAATAGAAAATAGTTACTTACAAATCTATAGCCACTTCATAGATAATAAACTTAATGTGACACTTAATTCTTATTTTTATTTACACCATAGGTACTTTAATTAAGGCAATTTTGCGGTTAATAAAAAAGCTTCTCATTTTTGTCTACAATCATTCACTGTTTAATTGCTGGGAAAAAGGTTTCCCTTTAACTTTCAATTGTTCTTTTAAATGCTTTCTCCGTCCAAATTAATTCGAAAGTGTCCAAATCGTGACCGTGACGTTTTCTAGGCCTATCTCAACTTTAGCGTCCATTTTCAAACAGCCACAGTATCTCTTGATAAAAAGTAGTATCCCTTCTCTAAATCACCGATTGCTGAAGGAAATTCACTATTTAAAACCCGTAGTGATAATATCGTAGGTAATGGATCGGAGATCTTAGATCACAAGCAACACGTTTCAATTACATCACGCGTCAATCATCCGAATAAAATGACCAAAAAACCTATATTACGTAGACTCGTTGTTGTAGCTGAAGTCGTAAAACTTCTTTAAGGAACAGATGTAACATACCAAATGCTTTCTCCATCGAAATCATTGGATCGTGAAATGGAAACTTGCGTAGATATCTATCGACAGTTGCTCTTGTTGACCGCAGTTGCGATAGATGGACAATGGATAATGTCTGCCTAGTATCTGGCCCGTAACGAGATTTAGCTAATGCTGGAATGAAGAATGCAATAAAATGTGATTTTTCTGAGAGAATTTTTGTTATCGAATTCTAATGGTCATCGATCCATGACAGCTAGTACCTACTAAGCAGGTGTCTGCAATTATTGCAAAAATATACCTGTCTAAAGACTGAGACAACAGAGTAAGTTGTAAGCAGTAAGTAGTGTTTTTTATAGTTTATTATGATGATTGCAGTCGTTGAGAAAACGAAATGGGGTAAGATTTCTATTTTTCTTTACACAAATACAACGAGAAAAGATTGAAATGAACTTAAAAACTACTAGATTGATTTTAAAATTCTTTCTTTAGTAGCTTGCTACTTGATCTAGTAGTAGTAGCTATGAGTGGAATCGAAGCAACAGTCATAAACGTCGGTGAAACCGCGGGGGACAGCTAGTAAACTAACAGTAACTAACCTAATATTTAACACCACTATAATTTCAATTAGATTATTAGTTAAATTATCTTTAAGTGTGCATATTTCTGTTAGAGCTGCTTTTGAATGTTCATTCATTGTCCATATAATCCATTAATCTTAATGAATTATTTCTCGCATATTCCGTAAGTGGATGGAGCACAACAATAAAAAGTTCCATAAGGTCATCAGATAGTAAGAATCTATCTTGTTGACAATCAAATTTAATATTTCCTTAATCTTATCTTTGACAATAAAAGTCAATCAGCACGGTTAACAAGCCATCATCTGTTTATTTCATGCTCGAGACTTTAACCGTGTCTTATTAGGTCAGAGTGAAACGTGCATGAAGTAATGAACAGTAATAATAAGTAGGTACTGTCACTTGCACTATCGTTACATCTAAGGTCAGTCACAAACGGAATAATAATATATTATATATTATATCACATACACACACACCATCTAGCCCAAACTAAGCAGAGCTTGTACTATGGGTATTACACAATGGATAAACATACATAAAAGTATATATTATATACTCTTTTTTGTAAATATATACATAGAAACACCCAGACCAAGACAAAAATCACAAAGCTTTGGCTAACTCTGCTGATGCGTTAGAGCACGCGCGGGTATTATTGTTTTCGGATAAACTTAGGGTTGTCAGGTATATATAATTTTGTTGCTAATTATGATTTTGACGATCTAATTTGCAATATCATGATTAGCATTACAGTCATTAATTGATGTCCACTACTGAATATGTTTATGAAAATTTGTGTAGGTAAGTATATAAAAGCTATCCCGCTAGTCCGTTAAAACTTACTCAAGCTACTTATTGGCGAGCTGTTGTATGCAGGAACATTGTTTTTACCTAACATAGGCCCTACTTTCTTTTGACATTTAAATTATGTTATGTAATATAATACGCTGTGTACTTGCAATAAAATATTATCATATAGCGCTATATCTTCCTATCACTATGAACATTATAAAGTTAATTCTTAAAAAGTTCTAGTTTCTTAGCTTGTGTGGCAGCCCTATGTACGTTCCGGCAGACCGCGCAGGCGCATATCGTGACGCGGCGTCAGTTTCATTGTCAAGTCTAACGCAACGTTTCTATACAATCTGTTTCGACACTTTTAATTATATTTCGTGACGACAAACGACTTTTATCAGATTCTGTAATTTTTGCTACTATTTTTTCACGTTATGCAAATAAGCAATTCCGATTTGGAGCATTTTTAAGTGATCTTGTCACGATTTGATAGTTAAATTTGAAGCAGAAATGTTTATTCCTAAGAATATTATTTTGAAATATTACGAGCACATGGAAGTTTCGGCGAACTGTGAGTGTCTATTAATTGACAGAGAACCCCAGAGAAGACTGTCCCAGGAATTGGACCGTCAGATAGATAGCTTACACTTACGTGTACCTACGCTTCAAGCAAACCAAGACATAGGTACCGTATTTTGTAAATGTTGCCTGCTTTTTTACAGATCGTAATCTTAGTAATAGATCTAATCTTAAGCAAACCACATCCGTAATTAAGCCTGTGAATAAAAAAGTGATTGTATATATTTCTATAACAAAACTAAGCCAACAGCCTCTGACACAGTAACCTGATATTATTTAACAGATTAACAAGGAAAAATAACAATTAGCGAATACAAAATTTAAAATTATGACACTGTCATTTCATAACATACAGATTGGCAGCTTTTAATAGCTTACGGAAATAATGGTTACACCACAACACAAAGAAGTGGCAACTCATTTTCTCGTTTAAGGTGTGCACACACTTGCGACACCAGACTTGTTTAACTCGTCTACATGTGGCGATGATCATAACTGACAGGTTTATCAATAAAAAATGGATCAGTTACGAAATAAGCTCAAGTACTTGTAAAAACGTATTTATGTTTCCGTGTTCTGCTTCTTTAGTTTTGTTTTGCAGTTTTCTTTGAGGGGGGTTTTTTATTTTTTTTTATTTTTTTTTATTTTGCTCGTCAAAATGACCACACTCCACCTGATGGTAAGCAGTCGTGTGGTCTTCGTATAGCTTGAAACGTTTTCTAAGACAACGTAGTCTTTCCTAGCGATTGTTACGATAGTTTAAAGGCAGTTCTCCAAGCCCACTTTAATATTAGATAATCTAGAAAAGATTTGCTCTACGATGAAGCTGGCAATACTTATTAACTTGTAAGTTAACTGAGATCATGTTTTAAATTAATCTTTGTATAGATAGATATATAATTAGTTGGTTATGTTTGTAAAGATTTCGTTTTTGATTAATATGACCGATTGAGTCGTATTCACGTTATACTTATGACGTGACGTTTACTGCTAGCCCGGATCCGATAGGCGGTGCTGTAGTCAACCTACAACGCCTTTATACTACCTACCAAAAAGAGCAGAAGAATGTGTGCTGGGTCAGCCAGTATTAATCCTTACTAATATTATAAATGCGAAAATGAGTTTGTTTGTTTGTTAGCTTCTGGCCACGTAGTTCGACCGCATGGTTCGATCAATCGGACTACGTGAACTTTTTTTTCCAGTTGGTTCGATTAATCGCACCATGTGTTCTTGAGACTCCTGATAGTTCGATCAATCGAACTACGTGAACTTTTTTCCAGTTGGTTTACGCTTTCACGCCTTAACTATTCAACCGATCAACATGAAATTTTGCATACACGTTGTCAGGGGTACAGAATAGGACATATTTCATCCAGAAAAAAGAACTGTTGCAAACCTAACCTAACCTAACCTACATTTACGCGAGCGAAGCCGCGGGTGAACACTAGTTTAAAATATAGATGATCCTATTTATACTTTAAATGAATACTGGCCTTACAGACCTGCTATGATTGACATAATTATTTAAGATTGATTTCAGATTTGCCTTTTATCTGAAGCAGTATCAATGTAAGCTGAACATAGTATGAACGTTACCTTAACTAAAAAAAGCGTGAAGTCATGCCTAACAACGGTTACGTTGATTAAACAGAAGCCCCATGCTGTCGCGTATTACTTTGACATTCTGTGTACGGATTTCTCTTTCAATTGTGCAACACCTCCTGTTTTAAACTCATTTACTATCAGTGGGAAATAGTGTTGGCACTGATATACGGAAATTGAAAGGCGTGTGCTTCGAATAAAGTCGATGAAATGTAGCCGGCATTATCCAGCAAATTGGTTCTTGTGTTCCGATGACATAATAGATACAAAAAGTATAAACTACAACATTATCAAATATACAGAGAAAGTGGTTTAAATAGGTATAAATTAATATCAGGCAGGATAATCAGAGCATCTGTTATATGAGTATGACATAAGTCTATTTTTAATATACTTAATTTATTTTTATTGCAATACTGTAGATTTTAAACATTAAATCAATACGTATTACGTAACGGATTTTATAATTTGATATATTTACATTAATAATAATTAATCAAGCAGGATCTTTTTCTAAATTTCAATTAACTTTCACATTAGAATCATAGGCAGTATTATCTAACCTTTACAAAATAACTTGATAAGTATTTTCGGCCAGTGTGTTCTATCCGAAACGTTACAAAATATATAATTGCATGTAATTATTGTAGTTGTAACATTTTATTGTTGTTTTTGATATACGTACGAGTGGTTAGTATGTGTTTTAGCAAACCAACACGATCGCATTATCTTCTATTACTACTTGGCTATTCATGTTGTGACTGGATGTGAACGAGTATCCGCTTATGATTTGAATTTTGTTGTTAAATGGTTTTTATAATGGCAGTAGGAAGGATATAGTCTAGACGGAGGCAGAGATACGAATATAAACATACATATAAATATGTCATGTTGGATTAAGGATTCAGTTTGTTTGAAAAAATTTTGGTATATTGTATTATAATATAGTTACGAGATGTGCCCGCGGTTTCACTCGCGTTTATGGTTACTGCGCCGCCCCCATGGGTCGTAGCGTCGTCGATAAATAGGCTATCCAACACTAAAAGAATTATTCAATTCGAACCAGTAGTTCCTGAGATTAGCGCATTCAAACAAACAAACAAACTCTTCAGCTTTATAATATTAGCATTGATTATCTACTTTTATCTATTTATGTATAATTATCTACTTCTATCTATTTGGGAACCTAAATAATTATTATGAACCAAAATAACGCTGGTTTTTAATAGCCATTGAAAAATAATTGAAGCAGACTATAAAATAATTCATTTGCGCAAAACCCTTTATGGATTACCCCTTAAAGAACTAGATTTTCAAAACATTGCTCGCTTTGTTTCAGTATATCTTATCTTATCTTATGTGGGGGCCAGTCAGTGCAGACCGGCGACACTTCGACTCAGTGGGATCTTTTGTGTCGACACTCTCCCAATAACGACTGCCATAGATGTTCATGGCAGCCGGGACCAACGGCTTATCGTGCTTTCCGAGGCACGGAGCAGGCGATAATTGTCAATCAATACGCACATAATTTCGAAAAGCCACATAACTTCCGAAAATCAGAGGTGCGCGACGTGGGTTCGAACCCGAGACCCTCTGTATTGCAGTCTGTTGGTCTCCCCACTGAGCTATCGCTGCTCTTGTTTCAGTATAAAAAGAAGTCCATTTTGTTTTCCGGCCCACAAACTATTTTATTATAAAAATTCTCCTTAAATTGTTGTTTCGTCGTTTAGAGAAAGAAATAGGTACGAACTAACAAACGCACGTTCGTCTGTTTTTAAAACAGTTAATTATTGTGTCTTAGCATGCGCCATGTTATCCAAAACATACCTACTAGAATAGGTACCTAAAGTGTATTGCGGATTCTTGCAAAGAACAATGATTTAAAGAACGTAAACTAAATCTACACTCTTGTCAAAAGATCAAGGTCGAATCTTGTTGTTTTAGGACGCAATAGCTCAGAATTGGCCGACATAATAGAGTCTAAGAGTGACTTAGCCTAGAACGGCCTCCACCCAAATAGCAATACGATAAGTAAAGGGTTATAATCACATTCTACTGCAAGTCTAGCACCTCACTATAAATACATGTACCCAGTATACTATACTGATAGTGTAACGGTGCGCAAGAGTTGGTACCTACAACATGTGATCCATTTAACGCGTGTTTAGTTGCGCTGGCGCACCCATGAGTGGCAATGCACGTGTGTAGGGCCCGTTAAGGTTGCCACCGTTGTGCTATATTACGTAATATCCTTCTGAAGTACAAAACGAGTGGAATTACAAAAGATGTTATGTATTTTACAAATTAAACAAGCTATAAACTAGTTATAAATTCGTTGTTGTTTAATTAACTTAATATTGTTTTCTGTTTACGCGAATGTTATTCATTGAAATTAAACTACTATATACGGACTTTATCGCGTTGTTTATTTGACGCTTTACTACATAATTTAGAAACTGTTACACTACTATTACTATTAAACTTTACAAATTTTTAAGCTAATTAAATTATTGTCTCCCCGTGACCATGGCTGCTGAAAAGCAACCGAAACGTCGGAGAAAGTGTAAACATAAATATAAAAGTAATATAATAGTTTTAATAATTTCATTAGCTTAAAAATTTGTAAATTTTAATAGTAAGTAGTGTAACAGTTTCTAAATTATGTAATAAAGCGTCAAATAAACAACGCGATAAAATCGGTATATACATAGTAGTTTAATTTCAATGTTTAATTAACTTACTTATGTATGTCTGGTCATAATGATTTAATATTTTAGACGATGTTTTTATGTTAAGGTCGAACAAAGACGTAAACAATTTTTGATTTACGGCCTATGTTGAAGGATGTCGAACATGGTAGCGTCACAATAAAATAATAATAGTCATAAGTGTGACTTATTTTTCAATTGATATTAAACATACCTTTCTATTGACATCATATTCGATGGTCGTGGTAATGAATTATTCCACTGAATATACCTATATAATATGATATTCGCCGAAATCTTTAAAGGAATTAGCTAGGGACCAATTATAAAAAAAACGTTGGTCTCTATTGGATAGCAAGAGACATTTCCATGAGTTTTAGCGCAATTGAGGTATCGACGACAGGCGAATTATATTTTAAAGGAAAAGAAAGAAATAATCACTACACGTAACCGTATATCTAAATTAAAAGCAGTAAAATTGAATATTGAAAGCCTTATAGTAACCGTTTATGTAGTATAATATTAGCATAATTACTCATATTTGTCCAGCCAAAGCAATAATCTAAGCGATAGTCTGGATAATAAATATTATGTAGTAACTAAGTTCATAAGTGCATAACATGATTTGATCTCGTTTCGGCTCGCACAGTAGGTACACGTCCCAATTTAATTGGACAAGCAACCGTCTCATTTATTGACAACTACCACACACGAAACAGTTTTGCCTACTTTGGTAGCAGCGAATTTATAGGAAGCCAGAACTTGATTGATATTGTAAAATATGAATGATTTTCGGCATATTGAACATGGAGCATTTATGTTTATAGGTAGGTACATAATTGAATACAAAATTCTAATGTAGGTATAACTGCTGTGGTGTCAATACAAGACAGCAATAAATATCAATGTATGTACCTCAAATACCCAGTCATGATTATTAATGAAGAACATAAGTGTGCATTTAGAACAAGCTTTTATCAAATAAAAATCTTTTAATGGCTAATGCGCAATATTATATTACGATATGAGTAAATTTCAAGACTGCGTCAAAATTTGTGTTCTATTTGGTTGTAAGGAGATAACAGATATTTTTTTAATTTTCTTGAAATTGCATTAGTAGAACATGTAAACCATATAATTTTGAGGCTTATAACAATATAGGTTAGACATTGCATACTACCTACATGAAAGATTTTGAAGTATAAACGAACGTTATTGATTCAATGCCTTAGTACATACAGTTGAAAGTCCGAGACCACACAGAAACAGTTATTCAAGGCACAGATTATGCATGATTGCAATGTTTTCATTAACCGTATTGATCTCTTCTTACGTAATAGTGCAGGACAAGAAAACTTGTTCCCATCACGTTAGCATTTCACCGCTCGCCCTAAATAACATACTACGATATATTAAATTACTCAATATCAACCTGACAGTTGTGAAGACCTGCAATGTTATAAAATATACATAATATATACATCTCACGCCTATATTCTCGAAGGAGTAGGAAGATATGTAATATTACAGCCATATATTTGCCAGCTATGGTATCTACTGCAATAGATTCGTCTACGTATTGCCGTCTACTGGGTAGTTCCAGCTTTCATGTTCCTACTAGAACATTTTTGATAATAGCAAAACAAAAAGGACTTTGCCCGAGTGAATCCAACCCGAGATATCATGCACAACAGCCGCATTCTCAACGATTTCATCCTTTAATTTGTCATGTAGTCGTGTCCGTAGCGTGCTGGATACATTTTTCTTTGTTATGTATACCTACATGACTGTGGCGGTCAAAAGTTTAACTATGATCTACTGCTGGGCATGCGGATGAGTGAGTAACAGTCTGTCAATTAGGATAAACACATAAAGCTTGAACTTTTCGTATCTTCTGTTACATTAAAGAAGGTAACTTACAGGTTTATTAACAATATTTCACTTCACCGGTGAAGCGCGTATTCATTTCTAGAGACCTTTGACTTCAATCTACCGCGTCGAACGGTTGTCGAAAGTCAAAGGTCTAAGTTACCTCAGTAGTAAAGACCACTCATTTCGGTAATAAAAAGTTTATTTTAAGCAGTATCATCAAACTCCGCTAGAATGTTCTGTTCCGTGGCTAGAACTGATAATTTGTAGTCAGCTGTCGTCAGAGGTAAATAATTAGAGAGTGAAGATGGATATTGCTATAAATACTAGAAGTTAAAGTTTGAGCAAAACAACACAATTGAAAGTATTGCTGCTTTGCTGCGAGTTTTTATTACAGTAAGCGTTTCGACTGTTTCGAGGAACTGTTGATATAAAATAAACTTCACTATCTATGATAGAGGCTCCATTAGCGATAAAAATGTGTAATCTACGACAATTATATCCATTTTATGTCAAATCCACTTTGTTCACTAAGCGAAGGTTATCCAAAACAATTTATCGGCTTGATACGTATTGGCCTTAATGGGTCTGCCCTCAAAAACTCCGGCCACAAAACATTTCTGTCCATATGAGCAGGTACTTCAGTGGCGTAACAAATACTTACAACATGATCAATTAATTGAATTACCCGATTGGTCACACAATCGTAAGTAATTACGACACAAATGAGGATCTAGTTGGACCAGTTCTGGGTATTGACAAGTTTGACATGTGTGTCAGTGTCGTCACGACACTCAAAGATGTTCGATGTCAGGGTTGGCACGAGTGACTTTGATGTAACTGTAACACTACTTCGTTAGTGCTGATACTTGGACTTAACATAAAGTTGCAAAAATAACCGAAACCCATTTTTCGATTACATTCGGTATAGTCTCGAATAATCCATATGTTCAGTGTTATATTAAGACTTATTCTGCACTAATGGATAAATAAAAGTCATCACACATTCAGTTCTTATTAAGCTCTACTTAAAAACACTACATATCACGGTCAAATTCATAAAGACTTATCATATTGTCAAGAAAGCAGCATAATTCTTATTAACATGTTCGAAATGTCAAATACTTCAGCGCCGAAGAAAAACAGTTTTATGCCTACCCCTACTAACTACAATTGACAAATACATACGGATCTAATAGATCCGAGGCACGTGCGCATTGTGTAAATGCGTGAATTGATCGGCCATTTGTTAATTTGAATCACAGCGGCACGCAAGTCTACCGTAAGATTAAGTGCGTATGTGTGATGCAAGTTTGCGTTATTTTTATAACACCTTGCATGCTCTTTTTCACCAGCTTGTACTCCAACTATACTAAGAAGCCTAATTCTGAAAACATTCGATAATAATGTTTGGGTAACATTTGGTTTTGAAGTTTTACTGAATTTTGTTTTACCGGTCAAGGTTGGATCTACACAGTTATGCAAATGAGTATTTAAATAATCAGTTATTATCCAAATTAACAGTTATATAATAACCCAAAATGTAAACAAAGTTTATGTACCGTGGGCAAACAAAATATATATTTCCTTTATGGCCTTTGGTCACACAGCTCTACTATACCTAGTCACATTTTTAGGAAACGTCTAAACGATTTCTTTTAATTAATTGACTTCCCTGTTTCATTGTCTACGATGCTCGTATCCGCAAGTTTTCTATTATTTTAGGCACTCACGAAGGTTTTTCCGTCGATTTGTAGTTTCTCTACAGCAATTATCTTTTAATCGAAGGATAAATTTATGTAATGTACTAACAGCTTATGGAGGAAGTAGTTCGACTCACTTTATAGGTATGTTTTATGCAGACGACAATCACTTACCTACAATTTCGCTAGAGCTACAAGAACTTTGACCTAAACACAACCAACGTATTATAATGTTTTCCAAAGAGACATTTGTGCTCAACAAGTTAATTAAACAAAGAAATTCTACGATATTACTTTGATTTCATAAGTAGTTATGCATAATAGCCGAAGCCTGCTCTTTCAAGTTCATATTTTAACACGTTCCCTGTCCGATGAACCACATATGGTACATAACAATTGATTTTCTATTGTGTCTATCATGGGACTGTGAACAGGTTAAGTTAAAAAGCTATCGTTATTAGCTAAAGAATGAAAAAGAATATGTAACAACATACCTCGTATTAATTATAATAAATAAGGAGTACCATATTTTGATTTAAGGAGGAGGATTTGCTGATTTGATCAATCTAAATAAGCCAAATATAATCCACATTTACGGACTCGCGTGTAACTAAATAATGTTTTCTTTTACCAGTTGTAGCTAACTTGTAGGTAATTGTAACAGACATGTAAAAATATGTAATAATCGGACATTAAGTATTATTACATCAAATGATTACGAATTCCACGCAATACGGTGCACGTAAGGAAGCCACGACAAATTATTACGACAGCTACGTAGTTTCCGTTATGTGCGCTAATTAAATTGATATGAAAGCGATGAGTGACACTCTCTAATATTTTAAAGCATTTTTGTTATCAGCGTTGTTATTTATGTGACTATAAACAGCGAAAAATAATATTTTACGGGAAAAGTAACTAATTTCCTATTTTCATATTTATATTTTTTTCATTGTTTGTTGTTGTTGATACTCTAGTTGGTTTCTAATTACTCATTACATATTATCCACAGTCCTCGTTTCTACATGTATTCCACAGTATGTAACTAAGTCTATATAATCATAAACCGTACGCTATGAGTGCGCCGGCGCAAGATCGCCATGATATCGTTATGTAAGAGGCAGTCTGTGTGAAAATGAAAACCGGCGGGATTTACAACACGATGGTAGCCGAACCAGTCTAGATCGTGCCGATAAAAATTGTTTACTTCTTGTTACTTAGGCTTGTTCACCGATTTATAAGTAAGAGTAGATTCTTTATAAGATCTTTAACAGTGTTATTTATCTTTTTGATCATCTTTAACAATTTTAAAATTATGTGATATTAAGGTTTATGGGGCAAAAAAATCCTATACTAAAAAGGTACATCTTCGATAAGAGCAAGAATCGTCAATTTCTTATTATGATTGCTCTAAAATGTTCTGTGTATGATGTTGAAAATGCAATTACTCAATTTTAAATAATTATAGTTTATTTATTTTACTTTTACTATGAATTGTGGTCAAAATGTAAATATAAATAATGATTTTGAAAACGTTTTCTGTTATTTACCATGTCCGTATTATTTAACGAAAGTGTTTGCATAGGTACTTCTACTTTGAATGTTGTCGTTTAACAACAGAAAGGAATTTAAATGTACTAAGCATTTATACTATGTAGCTTGTTAGTGCTAAAGCGAATAAGCCTATGCAAATGTTATTCAATTCAGTACAAATGGATCGTGGCTAATGGATTTCTTCACATCACCGTCGATAAAGAAGTGGCATCTCGATTTAAACGATTATGTAACGTGACGACTCGAATCGTTTATCTTTAAAGGAACTTCGATACATTTATTATGGGTAACTAACGGCAACTTCCCTCTTTGTTCAATCTGTTACTATCGCTACCGATTATCTGATTTAAAGCCAATACATGGCTGCATGTATGCAATATAGGAGAATGTTTCAAAATTATTATATTGTTCTATATATACTAGTATATATACGATTACTGAACGAATCTAGAGTATATTATGGAATTGTTTATTTTAAAATATGGATAGTTAGTCGGGTTTAAAACAGTGGTTTATAGTAGTGATTCTTACTGAGAATTGAGAAGTTATTATATTATGGTTACATCGAAGATCAATTTCACTCTTATTGCTCTACAAAGATCTCCTTAAAATACGATAGACGTAGATTTGTCTTTCGAGATCTAGGTACATTATTAATTTGTCAATTAGACATAATTAAAAATGTATTCTGTCTGGCCACCTGTGTGCTATACACTTCACATTTTTCTTCATAACCACACCTTTTAGTCAAGAAGGCATTGTACTTACATAAGTTAAACTTACGCACACAATCTCAAATTAGATATAACAAAGTGAGAATTTCATATTCACTTGTGAAGTCATTAACTAAAATCATAACACAGTTGTATGCAAACAGCATACGATGGCTAAACAATGGCTTAAAAAATGTCCCACATAGGATAAGTGTTAGTTTAGACATGATGACAACATCCAGATAATTTAAATAGTCTTATCTGGTACGGAACTAACGGTCTTATTCATAAAAATATATTATTAAAGGCTGAATACGATGTGAAGTTAAAATACTTAGTATGTCTGATGAATGCATTGTAATAAAAATTATTCATCAATTTCCTGTTCATCTGTATTATATAAAGCATCTTTGTTAGGCTAGCTAGCATTCTTATAAATAATTATGACAAATACTTTCAGAATTTTTACTTATAACGACATTATAACCTCTTGAAAGTTTTATGAAAATGGCCGTGAGTCTATTATCATGTCATAAAACTATTGAACCGAGCTACCTTGTTGTCTGATCTAAATTATATTGAAGCCGTTAATTAACTCAAAATGCTTAATAAAATTGGTGTGACACTGGTCTATTAGGGCTGGTCGTAATCAATTTTCTAATTAATTTAATAAACTACATCGTTTTACACCAATTTTAACAATGTCATTTAAGTTATGTGTTTAAGGTCTTTGTATTTTGATTTTTATCATATTATACTGTTGTTAATCATTAAAAGTAAATAGAAATAAAAACATTTGAAGATGGTTTTCCCCGTCCACGAAACAAATTCATAACATCATGATTTTGACGTTTTAATACTGGCGAATTGACCACTGAAATCAATGCAACATAGTCGCTATAGAATAAAATCAACATGTCTGCTAGACTTGAATACACCAAGTTCATGCATCGTATAGTTAAATAGTATGTTACTAAAATACATACTTTTAACGTAAATTTCTAAAAAAATCTAGGACAGTAAATTATCTTACAGATAATATAGCACCGACATTCCTTAGGGGCACTCATACCTGAACAACTAACACGAATCCATATTGTAAACGCAGACTTAATACGGCCAGGCATATAGTAAATGGGTATATTTGTTGTCGGGATCAAAGCTAGTGATCCGACCTACAACACCAACATGCCATGAATAGTAAACAACACAAATTAGTCGTGGGCAGATCGACTAAGCGTTCGTGGTAGCGTAGGCTTCGCATACGAAACATGGCGCGGTGAACTTGTTATGTGTTATGTAGTGTTGCGCAACACTTGACGCTTTCTTCATTGAGAACATTACGCACAGACAAGCTATTCACTTGTAAATATTGGGCAAATAGCGGAGGCGGTGTTTTTGCGAGGCATTGTTTTAGTCCTGTTTAAGCAACTATGTTTCTAAGAAGACTTGCGCGCCATTCAATAAAAGGATGTAATATAGTGTAACAAACTCGACAATGTATGGCCAATGACTCGCTATTGGTGAGCACACACTCAACGTAAGGAAAATCCATGATGAAGACCGAAAACGTATGATGCAAAGTGAATGCCATACGGTTGAGACTACGATAGCGAAATCGTTAGAGCCATTTAACTTTTGATATAAACGAACTTTAACTTATGAATTTATTATTATTGTTATATTAAAAACTAGCTGTTAGCGACTTCGTCCGCGCAGATTTTAACTAAAAAGTGGTTGTCTCCGCGGAACCCTACTTTTTTTTCTAAAATCAAAGTAGCCTAAGTTACTCCTTATAACATCAGCTATCTGCCAGTGAAAGTCCCGTCAAAATCGGTCCAGCCGTTTCGGAGATTACCCGAAACAACAGACAGACAGACAAAAATTTTAAAAATTGATGCTTTCGTGTAGGTACCTTATATATTTTCATATGCATTAGATAAAAAGCTGTTATTTTGACATTACAAACAGACATTTCAATTTTATTTATTTGTATAGATAAAATGATGTACTGTTGTATTTCTAGAATTTTAATAAGTGCGTAGGGAATCATTTAAATTTAGCTAATATTATTAATGCTCTTAGTAAGAACATACACATTATAATGCATGTAGAAATATATAATTATAATCATGTTAACAGCTGAATCAGAAAGCATACAGCCTGTGGCTAGTAACATTCCTATTAACTATTAAGTGCTAACTCGTCTGGAAATGCGTAGTTAGGCACTTATGATTTATTGAGTCGTTATATAAGTAGGCTATAGCTAAGTTGATACCTAAGCGATTTAAGTGTTTTGCACTAGGCTGTGTACAAACAACTTTTGCTTTCCTTTGCCTCTTGAGTCATCAATGAAGGACCGCATACTGTAGTAGCATACTTAACAAATTTTAAGCCTTTGAATAGTGACCTTGATTTACTTAAGTATTTCGTTTAATTGTTATAAAATATAAGAAAAACTAGAAGCTACGTCTAACTATCCGTTTTATTAGGACTAATCGTATTTCTAGAACGGCACTGAAAATGTCATAGTTATTTCGTAATGTTTTCGCGCCAATTTGTTATGGCTATGCAAATTATGTACAATGCGACCACAAAAAATGCAATTATATCTAAAATAAGTAATAAACATGATAATAGATTTTTTTCAGAGTGATCTTGGAGATCAAAAGCTGACCTACTGCACAATGATTTAATAAAATAATTTATGCTTTCTCTTTATCAGTTACGGTTGTCAACGGTTATTTACCACACTCCATTTTAGAGTATTATGCGATTATTACACTGCACCGCACACCCCGCGGAGGGCGGTGGCGGTAAAACGAAAGAGTACCGCTCGATCGCGCGGGTGGGCGGTGTACGTGTGTTAGGCATCAACGGATTTAGTAGAGGCCAATGCGACATGAGATCCGCTTCACCGCTTACCGCGGCGGTGCGCGGTGCGCGGTGGCGTGTGTTAATCGCCTTAGTAATATAGACATGGACGTATAATATGAATTATATTTTTACGCAGCTTTAACTGAGGCTACGTAAAGTGTTACTTCGTATACATGTGTAGGATTAAAGCCTATTGAATTTTTATAAACGCAATGATATTATATCTTAAAGAGACGACGATACGGTACGCTTGCGCCAAAAGTAGGAAACACAATTTACACAATTGTAGCACAATTCAATTAGTTCGCCTAAAAGGGGCGCCAAGAAATAGGCATTAAAGTGCTATAGCTTTTAGATAGCTATATCTTATACTATACTAGCTTTTGCGCGCGGCTCCGCCCGCGTGGTACTTACATCAATCATTACATAGGCTACTTTTTAAAGTAGCCTATGTCCTTCCCCAGCTCTTAAACCATATCTGTACCAAATTTCATCTAAATCGGTTGAGTAGTTTAGCCGTGAGAAGGTAACAGATAGACAGAGTTACTTTCGAATTTATAATAATAGTAAGGATTATGTTTTTTTTTCTTACGACACAGGTACTCGTCGGTAAAAGTTTTATGAATTATAGGTATGGAATGATATTTAATTTTGCAACCCATTTAATATTGAATGTTTAATTACTATGGTGTAACTCAGTGATAAATATTACAAATTTTCATGAATCCTAATAAGGTAGAAATTAACAAATGGCTATATCAGAATTAATGTGGATATAAAAGTGAACTATGGCTAATAGTCGTTATGTCGAGCATACACATTACGCGGGTCAGCTACCTCTCGGTATTAGACCACAATTTCTATGTTGAAACTCATTAAGTTATTGCTATACGTGCCTAGATACTCTCGGTGCGTATTTCTATGTAATAAGTATACTTGCTATAAGTATGTACACTACGTTTAAATCTATTAGGCGGAGTAGTGTGTTATGGCCAGGTGACGTATTGGTTTTGGTGCCACTGCCACTGTTGTGAGTTTGGTTTTCATACAGGACAAACGTTTGTGTAGACAGCATCAAAGTGATTATGCCTAGCAGTAGTTGATTTAAGAAAGAATTTAAAACATATCCCTCGCTCTATCAGTAGTCATGAAACATGTAGGTATATGAGAATGAGAAATACAATCTGTTACGATTTGAGCTACCAAGTAGAACAATATTTGCAATGATTTGATTAATTAATCGATTGCTATTTACTTGCATGAATACGGAAGCAAGGTTAGAAATAGGAACTTTTCTACTAAAATCGCTTTGTTAGATTTATGCTCTAAGTGAAAAAGTATATTAGTAATACTTGGAATGGCGTAATGTTCTCTTATTTGAGAGATTTGTTCCCGTGAAAAATAACAATAAAGGATAACCATTAAATACTGTGGATCATTTTGTTTTTTACTTCAGAAAGGTAGACGACCACAAACAAAGGACACAAATTCTGTGTGGTCGTGTACCATAAACAATGTACGCATTGAGATAAATATCACATTTTTCGCCCACGAATGTATTTCAAATATTTGAATATCGTTCATTGTAAACAAATACCTCCTTACCTTCGATAAACAGAACTTCTAACTGCCTGCATAAAACAATATTTGTCCAAACCATAACTTCGTCACTTTTTGTAATCTAAATGCAATTGCAAAGAAAATAATGAGCAATGCAACCCGCATTGCTCATTATTTTCTTTGTAATAGTGGTGATTTAGATAAATTTTGCAATTAGAAATCGCTACATTTCGAATTTCATATGTAACTTACTTAAAATATACTTTTGGAGACAGATATATCTGCATAGTTGCATTGCATACCTGCATATTTTATTTAATACCGTTTTCGACAAAATAGTGTGAATCGATCGATGCATTTGCGTTAATCTCATTAATAAAATGTATATATTTATGTAATTAAGTTAGGTTGTTACGCAAGGCTCAAAGTGTGATATAACACCTTAAACATGACAAATAAATGTAAGTAATTAATTTCAAACAACCTGTAGCATAATGTAATCAATTTTTAACCAAAAGAAGTTTCATTTTAAAGATCATTTTCGAGGTCATGCCAACCTTTATAATTTATTTTCTTTTTGCAAAAGATTTTATGATTTGAATTTATGTTTTGAAAAAAAAGCAGTCAAAAGTAGCTTACTTGCAGTTCGGCAAGAGTTAATATTTTTCCTTATTGTATAACTCTTTGAAAGTTTTATGAGGACAAGCAGGAGAACAATAAAATTAGCGTTATTTCTTTTTACAAAACACAGACGGGCAAGGCGATAGTCATTGATTTATGTTAAATGGAAAAATTGGCAACGTCGCTTATATTTTTTTTGCGAATTTATTACTTCCAAAGATCGGTGTTATAAAATTTAGGTAGGTTGGAAACAAATTGATTTTATTAGTATATGAGATAAAGGCTAATCGAACCGTATTAAGGTCGGCAAGGAAAACATTTAAATATTAAAATTACATAGCGCTTTTTTCATTTATATGATTTCTTTATATATAAATGATTTATGGCCTAAGGTATTTAATATGAGGTTTTAGGCTGCGGCTTTGCTTGCTCGTGAACTTTTTCTTTATGAAAGAACTCCACAAGTTGTACTTGTGTACGAAATTTTATGCTGATCGGTTGTGTAGTTAAGGCGTGGAAGCGTAACAAACAAACTCACATTCGCATTTATAATATTACGTTGGATATTCTGCTCTAGGAATCATCATCCGGATTCAAAGTATACTTTATCTATGAACCACTTTAACTTTTTGCTTGTCCAGGCAATACTTTATTTACTGGTAGTTAGCAAAGCGACAACTTTCCCAATGCAGCAAACGTGCGTTCAAAATCGAATGTAAGTATAATAGCGTGACTAGGATAATAAAAACTGGTCATGTTGCGGTAAATTAATGAAACAACATTTTTGAAGGTTCTTCTGTTTCTATTTAATTCGTATTAAAAGAAACAATAGCACAAAATTACTTCCGCGCACACGAGTATACGAGTGTTTCTTTATTTATCTTCTGACCTATATAAGAAAACACTTATGAATGTCAAAGTTAACACTTATGATTTTAATGTCAAAGTTAACATTTATGAATGTCAAAGTTACACCTACGACGGGCTTCATATTATTTTAAGTAGGTATTATTGATACTTTTACGAGCGATGCGACAAGTCGGCTCTAGTGTTTAAAAATCATATCCTTAAGGCTGAGTATTAACAAACTTGGTTAATGTTCGACACGGATGGTGTATTAGTTTAAGTGGTAATTTCGCCACTTAAATTCCAAGTGTTTGATTCATTAGTACGTAGCTAGTCTAGCTACAGTTACTTGAATTTGTAATTCCTATATATGTATGTATATCTTTCTAGTTATATCTAAACGATACAGCGCTTTACAAAAAACATCGATTGTGTAATTTATTATTATAGATGTAAATCAATCGATTTAATAATCTGGTAACACCAGTAGCTGATTAAATGGTTACGGTTTATAGTGGTTACGTGAAGAAAGTAAAGATTATCCAAAGAACGAGTTACGATAATAGATAGTTACGGTTACGTGTGGGTCGCAGGCGCCGACCATGTTGAATGCATTAGCAAAAGTGTGTGCTAGATTAAATTGTTATTTTATTCGGTTAGCAGTTTTAAAGTCTATTTGTTATTTATAATTTAAAATAATATTTTTAAACAGAATTTTAAACAAAATTAAAATGACTAATACTTGTTACGCCAACATATATGTTAACATACATATTATATGTCTGTAGATATTGTCGCAATGCGGATAGAAATGAGGATTTCCTTTTTTTATAGTTTAACATTGCAATTTAAATTAGTTATTAAGATTCGTAGTTATAAAGAATTCTTTTTTATGCGTACAGAATGGCTAATCCAAACTAAAGGGTTAATTTTTCGACGTAAATGGCTTCATATATATTAATGATATTTTATTTAATAGGTACTTAACACCATTTATTTATTTATTTTAATTTTTATAACGTTGTTTCAGTCTTACTTCATTAACTAAAATAAATAATTTATTTATTATTTTAATGTAGTTGAATAACTTCGATAACAGCTATACTATAACAGAAAATAATAATAAAAACAATTAAACATTTGTAAAATTTATTACATTATAAAAAAGAAATGGTGCGTGCGCAAAACACACAGTGTTACGAGACTAACTATACTTAACGATTTATAGAAATTACGCTAACCATAGGTGAGCAACGAAACATTTCCCTCTATACTATTACCGCCAATGCGACTAGAAAGCGAACGATTTCTCATGTCTGCTTACATAGAAATTAAATGACAAGCAGATTTATTATAATATTTAAAGTATTGATAAAACTAATGCAAATCATAATTATAAATTTATTGATTAATATTTTATTATAGGTACATAGATTTACAAAAAAAATACAAATAATTATAATAAAAACTATATTTACCTCATTTCCATTGTGATAAATTACACAAAAATATACTCCGCTAATAAATTTCAACACTAAATGACTGCACGTCAGAAAAGGGCGCGAAATAGGCGGAACACAATTCGTGGAACGGGACGCGCGCGACTGTTCGAACGCTGTGCTTTCTCTGCGCTTTATAACTTGCAGCGGACGGCTAGCACGGGGAGCCGAAGAAATGAAACTGTTTGGCAATTGTACGCGAAACTAACTAATTCTGTAAAATAATAATTATTTCGCCCAGAAATTTACAGTTTATTTGCTTTGAAATCATATGCTGAAACGCGTTTATGTCTTTTATACTGATTTACATTGACAAGCATTTTATATTTTTTAAGTTTGCCAGCCAGTTGTCTGACCTCGACTAAGATGTGCTACGGCGTTTATGATACATTAATGTAAAAATAATCTAATTGACAATTGTGTCCTCTGATTTTAATAAATGCATTGAGCTTGACGGGCATGGATTTCTATTTGATTAATGATTACTGGTTAAGCTTTTCCTATTCGATGCTCTTGTACATCGAGGTGTCAAGGATATTATTCAAATGTTTTATAAAATTATTATCGTCAATTTAACTTAAATCGGGTATAACATAATATTAAATATATAATGTCATCGTCATTCGTATGTCGTCATTTATATTCCTATTTATTCCTTTTTCTACTACATGCTAGTACATTAGTTTGCATATCTACGCACGCCATTATATTGCCGGTTTTCCAGACAGCTAAAAATGGGTTTATATTTGTTATATTTATATGGCATTTAAATACAAGTCCTTTACCGTTGCAATGAGTTAACCATTTTGCGATAACAACATAAATTGATAAAAAGAAGAACAAAAAGTGCTAACAGATTGCTGCACGCGTATTGCGTGGGCGCATGAACCCTGCCCGAACAGTACACAAACTCGTTTGATTCTTTTTAATTCTTTTCGGGTTTTCGGCCAGGTTACTCAAAATGTATGCGTAACTTAACAAAAAGTTGACAGCAAAAAGATTTTCTTCAATTTCAACCAGTTTAATTTTGCCAATGTGTTCATAACAGAAGAATAATAATATGGTCATATTTAAAAACAACGTGCTTTCGAAATATTAAAAAGTACATTTTTACCGCCTCGTGATTTTTGTCCTGCGTTGCATAATATATCTACATAATTGCATGTCTATATATTATTAGTAATCAGTCTCCTGCTGTCGACGACTGGACAAAGCTCTCCAATTTACGCCTCAACATGCGATGTTCTTGGTTCCACATACAGTCCCATCCAGACACTTTTCTGATCAATAGTCCATCTGGAAGTGGACGTTCTACTTGGCGTTTGCTAATTTGTTTGCTAATTAAAATATATTATTACGTTCTCTTATGGATTACCACACAAAATGCAAACAAATGCCTCATTTATTTGCATTTGATTTAGATATCTATTAAATAGTAATATGTATATCGTTTAGTATGCAGCACATCTCTACCAAAAAATACGACATTGAATCGGCCTGTTACGTTTTCATGAGTAAACCGTTGAATCAATAATATTGTAATTCAGTGCGGAAATAGTATAATTTAAGGAATGACATAAGTTATATTGTATTCGAATTGTATTAGTATTATATACAACACTATACATACTATTTACCGGTCACAGTTCCAGGTACTGTGCTGTTACTTAAAATTTATTGACAGAAATTCTTAATAAGTTTACCGATCCGGCAATTGTATTGGAGACCTCATGCACGGTATAACGCTACATGGCAAAGAAAAGCTGCAAACCGCACTTAGTAAGGCTCCATCCTTCCAACCTAGATTCTAAAAGGCTAATCGGCGATGTATTTAAGCCAAAGTCATGACAAGTGGATAAAGTTGCTATTGCTGTCTACCAATTTTGGCAGTTAACATAAGTTTTACCGCCTGCTAATTTTTTTTTGTTGACAGGCCTGCAGAAAGTAGGCGTGAGTGATGTATAGACTATAAATGATTCTAGATTTTTTAATAAGTGACTTTTAGAAATTTTTAAAGATTCGGTTATGTCGTTGACATCTATAATTAGCAAGGCTCTACTGAATCAGGCTTAACTGAGGAAGTATTTATACTCTCTCAGTAAATATCGACGCGGTGTATCAGTATTTGTGTAGTTGTATTTGATTTGGTGAGTAAGAACGTTGGCAGTCTAATCACCTCTTCGACCTTCTTATTTCTATTTCTCCGTAGGTGACAACGCGCGATTGATGCCCTTGTGTACTATCAGTAAGTTATGTTCTTGTCTGCCACCTATGTGGTTTACAGTAGGCATCATCTTGATTGTGTTTAAATATAGATATTTCTATGAGACTGGCTAACGGTCTTCACCAAGTCCACCCGGTCCAAACAGTCCACTGTTTGCTAATGTGTTACCAATAGTTATAATCAAAACAATTCTGGATGTGACGTCAACTTTGACTTTTACCGTACTTTTATATAAAAGTAGTCAACTTGTGTTTTAACTTTCGACTTTATATAAGAAATACACGTACGGACAACTGCATATACCTTTTGACCACTCCTTTTTGTTAGGTACATGTAGATAAGTCGGTTTCACTGGTACTGGTTAAATGTCGTACACGGCACAATTTAATGCATTACGTCAACACCATTATCACATATGAACGCCAAAAGTAATAACAACACCAATAAAATAAATCATTCGGTCTCCTTTGACTTCGGATGTTGTCCGGGAACCGGTCCAACACTTTATTTTTTTGAACCTTTCGAACACCATAAAATGCAGTTTGGATCGTGAAGGCTTACGCTTAAATTATCGTATTAAATATCTGCTTTAGCCGAATTTCGATGATAGTATCAGAATCAATGCATTTTAATTATTTCTAAATTAATATATGTATACTTGTAATAATATGAAGGTAAGGTTTATTTGTTGCAGGTTATCTCTGGATCTACAAAAGTATTTATTTTATTTTATTGTTTGAAAATTATAAATTAGTTTATGTTACACTGCGTAGTATCACAGCATCACCCCTAAAAAACCATAAGTTTGACGCAGAGTGTATTACAATCATGTTTTGTTGGCTCCGACTATGCTTTGATCCCACGTATCAGAGACACAATTATAAGTTGGACCCAATTCCATCAGGAAAACCTACACCGTATTCGTTTTAGTAATAATACTAGTATAGTATTATATTATCTGTGTCAATAATAATAGCCCACTGGTCATTCAACAAATACCTCTTTAACATTGGTATTACTTGCAACCCCTTATGGACAGCTGCATGAAAATTGAGGAGACACCAAGACATCTAAATAATTTCAAAGCGTTGAGGAAGTATTGTATAACATTGCTCCCCTATTTCCTGTCTGGACTGAGGGGAGGTGGTGGTATGAGTAAGACGTAATCCTCACGACGCTCGATGCACATAAACTGAGGTAAAGTGCAGCAAATAAACGCTAACTAACAAACTAAAGTCGGATTCCAAATTGCTATTCATGGTCTAACAAAAGTCATAAATGACAGGCAGACAGACGTATTTCTAAAAGCATTAACTCGAAATTATAATAAAGAAAATAATATATATATATATATCGAATGTGCCATTGATAAACTGCATGTTTAGTTAATGTGCTCTCTGTATTAATTTAGCATTATTAATCTAACTTCGGTCATAATTTAAGTTTCTTTTTGTATAATGTCACTTGAGTTTAAAGATATAAATACTTCATTCAAAACAATATTTATATTACTTAATATGTATTTTGCATCGGAAATCGACGGAAACTAAAATATGATAATTTATTAGCTTCTAATTTGATTTAGTACCTACTTTACATCTATCTAAGTTAATTATATACGTAATCACTTTCATAATACTTATTAGTTATTTCAAATTACGTGGCACTAAAAGAAAATTTAAAAAACATTGTTATTGGCTAAATAACACATTGAGTCGGCACAAATAATACAAATAAAAGAATAGGTAGGTATAGCTATACCTAATTAATTTATTATCTATTCTATAACACTTGTACTGAGAGCCTTCACTCCAAGTTTCATAGTACTACTGTGGTACTACAATGATCATCATTATCGAATGAAATCTTGATGTCAATATCCAACTATATTTTTCGTATGTTTTCTAATTAACAACGAGAGCGTTAGCATGACCAGCGGCAACTGTACTGTAGGTACCAATGAAATGTATAGCAAGAAAGATTGTAACAAAACGCAGGAGAGCAAGTAGTGTAGCGGTATTTGGAAGTTAAATAAAAGGTAGCATCTTTTATTTTACTTCCAAAGGCTCTGCCAAATTCTACCAAGCATAGTAGTCAAATACGGACGAAGAATTCAAAGGAAATAGGTGCATCGCTCATCTATTGACATAATTAGATACGGTTCAAAGTTCAGTAGAAAACAGAGTATCAGAAACTTGCCGTTAACTAGTTACTTAAAACCGATACCGGAACGAAGCCAGCAGAATGCCCACTAAGTTTATATTATTGCTGTGACCGTGCAGCAAACACAATAGAAATTATAAACTCTATTGTTTAAGTTCCCCGGTGACTGCGTCGAAGTTTAAAGGGATAAATAAATCTATATGACTAATTTTATTGCTGCCCACGATTCCGTACGAGTAGCATTATTTATTCAATTCTCTTTTTATTTAGGAATGCGAAATCTGTCGTAATGATTATCTTTTTATTAGCTCATATCAAAGTTATCGGGCAATGGGCGAGTTTATAAGCTTTAAAGTTCCATGGATTTCATGTCTAACTAGTGAGTGGCATTTCGCTTTCATAGATGATAGCCTGGGACTACAGTCCCGTCGTATACCTGTCTAAATTACAATACAATTGCGCAGTGTCTATCCTAATATTGTCACCATTATTTAATTATAACATAAATTTTTATAGTATATGCATACATAAATAGTTTCACGCCTCTATTCGCCGATAGGATAGGCCTCTGCCTATCCTGTCGTCTAATACATCTCAATGTATTACACCCACATTTCGGTGTAATAGGTATATAGAGATGTATAGACGTCAACTAAACTAACTATGATTTATTTTTGGGTTCCACGTAGAGATTGAGCTTATTGCCTTCTAACGGACAGGACAGATTGTTGATGTCCAGACTTCGTGCTAACACTGAGATTTTTTTGACAGGAAAATCCAGTATAATTTTACCGAACCCGGAAATTAATTTTCAAACGCGAACACATGTATTAAAACTCGCTTTTTATTAGCTTTTGCGTATAAGATACATCACCGGTATTTTTAGCTACATTCCTTTTACTTGTGACATCATCTGCCTGCAAAGTAAAATGAATCCTGATTACTGATGGATAAAGAAATAATTATTTTTCTCTTATCTTATTATAGTTATTACTTATTATATTACCAACACAACAACGTATCTCAGCGAACACGCCGTAAAACACGTAGGCCATAAACACCTACCTAAGCATAACTATAGCAATTACATAATAATTATGTAAAACTGTTAGGTTATTTTACTGACTGCCTCCGTGGCGCAGCGGTAGTGAAAGCGACTGCTGTGCATGAGGTGTCGGGTTCGAACCTTGTGACGTGCCAATAAATAATATTAGAGTTTCTACCAAGAAATCTCAATAGCAGCCTGGAGTTACAAAGTTGGCGGTGTTTGATATCATCGAGCCTCAGAAAGCACGTAAATACCCAAGTATTCCCTGTTCCCTTTTCCGTCGTGTCGCATTGTCATTCCATGAGTTTTTAAGAGATAAGGAACAGAGGGTACACATTTGTTTGTGCACACAATTGTGCACTATGATATCTGTACCTCGTGCGCAGATGGCCAGTCTCCGTTAATAAACGCCGCGTGACGTGACCAAAATTAAGTCTATGTCGATAGTAATCTATAGCAAACAACTGAAGATAATGGAATGGGCTGTAATGTAACATGATGGATATACTTCATAGATCTTGCTATCTCTTTATTTTAGTGCTTATATTGTAGCTACTTTGTTTTTAAGAACGACGCAAATCGGAAGTCGCTGCGACGATTATTTATCTCGTATTCTCTCAGATGGAACCTGACCTAACAACTATACTAAAAGCCTACGGTGGTTCCACTCCGATTTTAGTACAGATGGATTACCGGAACCGCTATTACTTCGGCGACAAATACTATTTTACAGCTGCAATAATAATTGAATCCGAGATTTTATGTTGAAGATTCGATGTTAACACCTTTTAATTCACTTTCAGTAACATATTCATTGTGAAAGCACAGGTGTGTCGTATCAGAGAGCAAACATTGTTGGTGTTCGAAATCCGGTATTCGCACGACGACGCTGTCTTTACGCTAATTCGCAACTTTATTGCGTTGTTAGATAATACGCATGTGGTGCTTAATACAACCGTAATAATCGCAATCTTGTGTATTATGGTCTGTGTGTAAAATAGGGTGATAAGAGAGCACTGTGCCGTGAAGGAAGATATACCTACAGACGGAATTGAGAAAGGTGTTACAGGTAAAATGGTTTGGGCATGTGGAAAATATAGACGACAAAAGATTAACCAAGAATGTAATATATAAAGTGACAGTCTGGAAGGGAAGACTTAGTTCTTTGAAATTCAACTATATACGGATTTTATCGCATATTCGGAAAAGAAAGGCGGTCTATAATAAGAAGCAAATAGCGGACGATGACGTCAGCGATATTTTTAATATGTAAGTGAATACACTCAAATGCTACATGAACAGGGGAATACGTTAAAAAGGAAATCTTAAGAAAGAATATTTGCAAAACTCATTGCAAACGCAACGACAGGTTTACAATTTACGCCGTATTTTGACACTGGCGATCGGTGACTGTGGACGGTAAAAATACTTTCTATCGTCAACATGTTGCAAGAAACTGACAATATATTAGCTCAATACTATAGTCATGCACGAGCATTATTTACTAGCGATTTTTTATACGCTAACTTTAAATTAATTGTAGGGATGCGATACAAGCTTGGGGCCACCTCACATAGTCAGTGCCGGATCGAGGCAGGTTTTTGGATGGAGCCAGATCTAATTTTGGCACCCCTTGCTTACATCTCATTTATTTCCTTACTACTGAGGTGCAGCAAGCGCCCCTGAAACTTGGCACCTGGACCGGGTGCTCCGTTTGCCCTATGATAGGGCCTGCACTGCTCATAGACATGGCTACGTTAAGTGATCTCTCTCTATAAATGTAGGATTTTAATACTTACTTTTTAAAAAGCAGTTTTTAGATAAATATCTTCATTTGCCTCCAAAAAATCTATACATATAATAAAATCGTAGGAAAGTCAAAACTGTACATTGAATATTTTTTTAAAAGAATATTTGGGGCGTGATCTATAATCAATATCGAAGCCAAAAATATAGTTTTTATAATTTTTGTCTGTTTATCTGTTTGTCTGTATGTATGTCTGGGCTAAACTCAAAAAGTACTGCATGGATTTACTTCAAATTTTGCATGAATATTATTAACAGGCCGGGTCAACATATAGGCTACATATTATCACGCTATCACCTACGGAGGAGGAGCTGTGAATCTTTATTTTTCTTACGCATTCTGTGACAGCGTGTAATCTAACGACGCATATTTAAATGTTGTTTTTGAGCAAGCCATGCTGTTATCTAGCTTTACACTATAAAAACTACGCCATTTAAGTAACTTGGGAAGAGAAATATAGTTGGGTTCCGCGGCGACAAACACTTTTTAGTTAAAATCTACGCGGACGAAGTCGCAGGTAACAGCTAGTAATAGAATAATTTGCTTCTAGTATTGTTAGTATCACACGTTAAAACTTCAAAAATTGGCACATTTGCTACATAGGTATGAAACGTTGAGCGCATTGGTCAGATGATCATCATATCATGATAAAATAACACTTAAAGAACAAAATATTCGCTACATGAGCAGTTAAGTAAGTACAGATAAGTATCTCATAATGCATATAGCATACATAATTAAGTAGGTATGTTACCTAAAAATTAAACTCCTACAGAAATGTCTGTGTCTATGTCCGGCAATGTAATCCGTCTACACTCAACATTGTGATAAAAAAGTAATAATAATCTAGAATTGATAAATATGATCGCTGATTTTACCTAATAATTGAAATTTTTTGTTGACAATGTTTTCTCCCTATTCACTTTCTACTTGGACTGTTTCCGAAAATGTAATTTAATGGCTGAGCAACGACAACTTTGTGACTTGTGGTTATTTGGAAAGTAATCGAGTGACGATATTTCGTTGGTATTTAATTGAGCAAGTAAATATGCTGAAATATAATATTAAGGCACGGTTTGAGTAATTAATTTTTATACAGATTATATATGTACAGTGTACATAGCTGTGTGATAATTGGTCCGAGGTACATATAGTTAGTTAGTTTATGCTCTATAGCACTTTAATTATGTAGGTATATACGAATTAGTACTATTTCATAATTACATTAGTAATTATTAGGTATTTATTTAGTACCTACTTAGCATTTTTAGTAGGTACTTAGCATTGGTCAATATGTATCTACAAGTGTTATCAATAAGTAGATAATAGGAGTATTTGCATGTTCGAGACATCGATATGGCATGGTTTTTATAAATACTGAATATGTATATATTTAGTATTTATAATTATTATAAATTATAAAAAGTGTTAAATTTCTTTTAATCAAGAAATAAGACGCAGCTCTATGTTCATAAAAAATCACGTCACGTCTTTCTGTTGCTCTTTTATAATGTGAATTACAAAAACACTATGGTAATAATAAATTACAGTAAGTACATGCTGTGTTGATAAGAAGATACTCGCGAATTGTCACATAATATCAACGTATGATTTGTTATATATTAGCAATGAAGTCATTTATTACAAAACATAAACAGAGAATGAATGGAACTAAAGAAATAAGAGGAAAGTATAATATTCGCTTTTTACGTGTTCGCGCAATATCATCTCGAAGTCGTAGAATCACATCATTGTATTGTCTTCTTGTTTACCCACTTTCCTATTCGGAGATATAGTTAACAGGCGATAATGATCCAGTGAATGGAGGACCTTGCCTCTAGATATGATTAAAAGTTCAACCATTGTTCCATTTTTGCGTGGGCTCAGTTAAGTCTTTGATATAATGGTCACCATTTTAATTAATGAACGCGAAACCTTGTTCATTTTGGCTAGCTCTTATAATTGTCAGTTGAAATGAAATGTAGTGCAGTAAAATGGCTCAAGATATAAAATATGATCTGTGTCGTCTTTTCAACGATCTTGATTCGTGCATAATTGTATCTTTGACCGTGTCGTAGGCAGTTTTCAGTGATATTAATTTTTATTAAGATTTTACATAGGTTTATTTGATAGCGAAAAGTTTGCACTGTAGTAGAAGTACATATTACATATAATGGGCTTCTCAGGCCCTCAAAGTAGAGACCTCAACATCACCTCGGCTGCTACGAGGACGGTGTGGAGGCCACTGCTCTTAGACCACACGACTGCTTACTTACCATCAGGTGGAATGCGGTTATTCTGAAAAGCAAAAAAAAAATGCGATACGCAGAAATATAGAGACGATGACCATGAGAACCCGGGCTTTTAAAACGAAGTGAACAATTTTAGATTTTACTTTATTTACTGTCTAGCAGTTTTTAGCAGCAGCAACGAATCGACAACTGTGTCCGGCAGACGGCCTTGACTTCTTCTACATGTGTAGTACCTAATAACCGGCAAATTATAGGTAATTTTTTACCGATAATTAAATTTTCATCGGAACGGTACACAGGATCTTTGAGATAGAAACTTGGGATATCTACAATCAATTGTTGCAGCTACTATAAGCTTAGAAAGTAGGTATGAAAAGCAAACATTTGCTATGCAAATTAGAATGATTATAGTAATTGCTCGGTAATCACTAATCACACAGTAACAGGACCTAAGCAGTTATCTGGCAATTCCTGTTTTAATTAAAATTCGTGATGATTAGCAACAAAAAAATCAATGCCTATTAGATTTAACAGTCAGGAAGTTGCGCCACGTTCGCACATAAAATGTATGTAAATGAATAAATTGCTGTGAAACTATAATCTACGTGCATGTACTTCGACATGCGATGCATTTTTCTACAACACAGTCACGATTTTACGTTACTTGACTGATTATTATTGACTAGAATTTGAGCTAGCTTTGTTCAGAACGATATGGTGGAATTATTGGTTTAAGCAATCGTATTAAGTTTCGAGACATTGAATTTTTTCGCGTGTTATTACAATTTGCAATGTGGTTCATTATTTACGGACTGATACGCGTGAAAATATTATTAATTGGTTCTTTACAAATTTATCTAATTATAGAAGGTTTATGAGTGTGCGAGGTATTATTTTAGTTACGCACAACAAATTGGGCATTTCTAGCTTGCTAATAGGTAGGTAAATAATTTGGGTCTCTTGGCGACTTTACATAGACTGATTCCTCGAAACAACTATCTGGGAATCAATCCATGAGAATCAAGTCTGCCGTGCTATTTCCTAAAAGTTTATGTCTCAAACTGAAATCGACAATAATTAACTATAAATCAATGTCACGGTCAATGTGCGATTTAATTTAACTAGTGATTTTATTTTGAAATTTGTTAGTAAGTCTCAAATTGATTATGATAATTACATTAAATATTGATAACGCATTATGTAACAACATTTACAGAATATTAGTTAAGAGTTTTATGTAACTGTGAAATCGTAAGTTCTACAATGAAATCTTCGGTATGTAGCAGGTACAATGAGCAATAGGTACTGCATATCTAGCTCTTATTTGGCGATGATGTGACTGACGGCACAAGAGTTTCTTGGACGAGCAACATTTCCATGCAAGCCTTTGATATCATAGGCAATAATAACCAATGAATCACACCTTCCGTCGTCAGCTGCCATCGTTTCAAGTGTACCTAACCATCCTGATGTATATTTATATTCTAGATACTAATATCACAGCTAATGTTAAAAGCTGAAGAGTTTATTTGTTTTTTTGTTTGAACGCGCTAATCTCAGGAACTACTGGTTCGATTTGAAAATTCTTTTAGTGTTGGATAGCCTATTTATCGAAGAAGGCTATAGGCTATATAACATCACGCTACGACCCACGGGGGCGGCGCAGTAACGATAAACGCGGGTGAAACCGCGGGAACATCTAGTATAAAATAATAATATCGGCCTCTTCTCAGTGTGAGAATTGTTCGGCCATAGTCCACCACGCTGGCCCAGTGCGGGTTGGCAGACTTCACATATCTTAGAGAAACAACATTATATATATCATTATGTATAGAACTTATATTCTCCATAATGTTGTCTAAGATATGTGAAGCTGGATGTCTCTCCATAATGTTCTTATGAACATTATGGAGAGACATGCAGGTTTCCTCACGATGTGTACCTACCTTCACTGTTGAAGCCAGCAACAAATATGTAACTGTTTAATACGTAAGTAACTTCGAAAAATCAGAGGTGCGCCGCGCCTTGTGATCGAACTCGAGGCCTCTGCGTGGCAATCTAACGGTCTTCCACTAGGCTTCGCTGTTTATTGCATTTATATACATAATAATAACTAGATATAATAATAAATAGATTGAAATCCGTCTGTCAACGGTTAAAGATATTCTCATAACTATAAGGACAACTTCTGACAGACAGATTTCGACATAAGCGCCTAAAGACAAATTACCATTACAATGAAACAACTGAAAACACATTTGCTTTTGTTTAAAATATACCAACATTATTTTGTTGTCGGTTTCCTCACCCTTCTGGAATATATTGTATAACCATTCCAAAAGGATCATGCAACTGACTATTACAACCGTATTTCACTTGTTATGTCCTGGTTCTATGTATGTACGTTAAAGTTGCCAATAGCTGAAAGGTTCGCGCTAGAAATTTTGTGTCGTGGTGAACCTTGCATACATTGAAACAACGGACACGAAGAACATCTAGATTCGGAACAACCATTTTTCACAACACAAACAAAAACATTTAATCTCGAGTGGGGATCAAACCGATAAAACTCAGCGCACTGTCAGTAGCGAGGCGAACACTACGCCTTCCGTGGAGTGAATCATGCATCACCCAGGAAGAGACAGTTTGTGCATAAGGTTGACCCTATTTATGTACCTATGTTTAACTTAAGCAAAAGACATCTCAGTAAAGTCATGTTTACTGAGATGTATTTTGCTTGCTAAAGCTAAGAAGAATTTGTTTTTAATTTTTATTTTATACAACTAAGGTGGCAAACAAGCATACGGCTCACCTGATGGTAAGTGGTCACCGTAGCCTATAGACGCCTGCAACACCAGAGGCATCACTTGCGCGTTGCCAACCCTTTAGGAAAGGAAATGGGAAGGAGAAGGAGCGGGAAGGGGGAAAAAGGGTGATTGGGCCTCCGGCACTCTCACTCGCCGAACGAAACACATCAGTAGGAATACTGCTATTTCACGTCGATATTCTGTGAGAGGGTAGTCCTTCCCCGGTCGAGCTGGCCCATTCAAGCTGAAATCAGTGAGGCTCTACTACCTATAAAATAATAAAGAATATTGTAAATACAATAATAACAACTACCGCCACGTGCAAAAGTATTAGGCACCCTATAGTAATGTCAGTTTTAGGGTGATTGAGCATAGGGAATGTAAAGAAAACAAAACATATGATTACTAAGATTTATTTTAATAAAATAATTAATATTTTGTCGGTCCACCTTTGGATTTAATGACAGCAGCCACTCTTTTTGGCATTGACTCTACCAGCTTAAAACATTCCTCTTGGGATATCTTTTGCCACTCATGCTTTAACGCGGCGAGTAGTGTTTGCTTGTTGCTTATCGAGTGTCTACGGATATTTTTCTTCAAAATAGACCAAATATGTTCAATAGGATTGAGGTCCGGTGATTGTGGCGGCCAGTCCAAAAGATCTATTCCATTTTGAGCCATCCATGCCATTGTGTGTGCTGACTTGTGGCAAGTGGCGTTGTCCTGCTGGAATTTTACGCCGTCGGTGTTTGTATCACCAAAAATCTGTGTAACAGACGGTGCTAGAGCTGTTTCCAGAACTTCTGTGTATTTGGTGCTATTCATTCGCCCCTCACACAACATCATTTCGCCCACTCCATCGGCAGCCATGCAACCCCAGATCATTATTGAGCCTCCACCGTGTTTAACAGTGGGCACTACACAATCTGGGTTGTACTCTTCGCCCACCCTTCGCCTGACGTAAGTAACACCGGGTGTTCCAAACACCTATGGAACAAGCAAAAAAATAACTTAATTCAAGATTGCATATTTCCTTCGCAGGACGTGATTTCAAAGACGGCTATGTGTTTTGGTATAATACATAAATTAAATAACAATACCTCAAAGTTAGATTCGTCTGACCACAGTACGTTGGACCAATCCTCCACTGTCCAATCTCTATGTCTGAGGGCCCACTGCAACCGATTTTTCTTGTTGTGCTCCGATAGCCACGGCTTCTTTCTTGCCTTGCAACCTTTTAACCCAGCTGCAATAAGCCTTCTTCTCACAGTACACGCGCTCACTGATCTGCTTTTTCCTTCAGATAAAGCTGCAGCGAGCTCCAAAGCAGTTTTTTTACGGTCCTGTAGAGACTGCCTAATTAACAATCGCTCTTCACGATCTGTAGTTATTTTTCTTCTGCCTGTTCTTGGCCTATTCTCATGAGTACCGATCTCTTTGAAGCGATTTAGTGCATATTGCACTGCACAACGCGAGCACTTCACTTCTCGGGCTATTTTCACTTGAGACATGCCTTGTTCATGTAAAATTTTAATTTTTAGGCGCTGCTCTGCACTAAGTTCTGCTTTTTTAGGCATTATTAACTCGATGAATATTAGTCTTCAGGAATATGGTAGCAACAATTGCGTACGATATGTGTCTGTTCACTGCAAGCACTGATAACACACTAAAAGAGTAAACTTTAAAATTGCAAATTTGTAAAAACATTGTTTTAAACTGCACCTGGGTGTCATAAATATTTGTTATTGTTTTATTTTTGTTTAAAAATGCCGCCGATGCAATAGTAAGACCATAAAACCCTTATCCGAGCGCTCATTGTTGAGATAGAGACAAACAATAGGGACCGGGTGCCTAATACTTTTGCACGTGGCTGTAGATGTGGATTACGTGTTTAGTTGTTACTTATTAACGATCCTAAGCATAAAAAATACTTAGGTACCAAAGGTTTGATACGTATATATAGTAGGTAGTAAAATACTTAACTAATTAAGTTTAATAAACGTTCTGTAAACCTTCGTTAGCTACAAGTTTATTAATCTTACGAGAAATGTCCTATAACAACTTTATAAGGTTCTTGTAAGTTTTATTATGGCCGTAAGTAATAGGTATTTATTTTTATAGTAATTTAAGTGATAAATCCTAGTAGGTATTTTTTTAACACCTTCAGCTAGGTTAACATGCTTGTGTTAGGAGAGAGTTCACGTCAGTATTGCAATCCGGGGGATTCGAGACCATGACCTTTCGATAGCCCATGCCTTATACATTGCCGTACTGCCACTTAATTGGTAGAAGCTTATGTCTAATAGTAGACCGCTATAGTGTTATTGAAATACCCTTACAGCAAACAACATAAATAATAACTAAGTTAATTTGCCGGATACAGCTTAAGAGTCGACTTCAGAATTTCCTGGCAGACAAAACGAAATAATAAGTAGATACTTATACCATCCGGTAATTGAATTCGAAACCTCATTCTTAGAAGTTCTGGATATATATATATATATATACACATATATATATATATATATATATATATATATATATATATATATATATATATATATATATATATATATATATATATATATATATATATATATACTCCAAAATATTATAAATATTTATGCTCGAATGTCAATGTACCGGTACAGTGAAGCATAAATGACAACGACGCCTGTATGAATTATTATAGCAATATTTTACTAGTTAAAAATAATGCGTTTAAAATTTGTTCTAAAATCCATAATTTCCTCGCATTTACAAGACGTTTAAAAATATTTTAATTATACATAAGTAATATATTAATAAATAGGAAATAAAAAGTACCATCGAGTTAAAAAAATCCACGTAAGATCAGTAAGACAGTCCGATTGTTTTACCCGATGAGGATGAATAAGTACAGGAGGCTCATTTAAGTAGCATCTTGTACAAGTATTCATTCCATCCGGAGGCGTAAACATCCCCTTAAGTTTTCTTGCATTACATCTCTAATTACCTACTTTTCTTTAGATCGACGTCATTACATCGTAAATGATCGTAGGCCAAGTTAAAAGGAGTTAACTATTCGAGTAGTTTAAAATAGAGTTGGGAGGTTACTTATCATCGTACTAGTTATTTACTTGCATTAGCCACTTCGATCAATTCGAAGATTAGCCACATTATTTTTATGTGATTAATGGTAAAGTGCAAGCTTTTTTGATCGTAGTTGCCATATCTGACGCAGTAGCATTACATTTTAATAGGCACTAAATAAGTACTAAACTTAAGTAGGTACCTAATTAGATATTAGTACAGACAAATTTACTGACATACACCTTTATTGCAATGCTAAATTACCATCACAATATATTTTATTTGTGAAATTATAAATCTTTCATTACATTAAAGGTTCGCTTTGTAAAATATACGGATGGATCATCCTTCATCTTTTCAAGTTTGTAAAGACAGGTGCAACAGGGACAAAAGTAAAGCCGCAGAAACCTAGCCAGTTTTGACACCGTACCAATCCTTGAATAATCGGAACTTGAGTCTCTTGAGCTATAGTTCTGACGTTGGTGACTGCATACTGCACCTTCGTAGATATTGTAATCGTCACCTTCGTTGTACTTTGATGCATACTCAAGAGTTTGATTTTCTTCAATTCCAACTTTTGGGTCTTTAACCTCCGGTTCCAAGTCGCGGTCACCTTCCCAAGACGTCAACGGCAATAGGTATTCTTCAATATTAAAACTGTGTTTTGATGGAGTCTGAGACTGCCGAATTAACGTTGCCAGGTTTATCATCGAAGAGCTATCACGCTGGTGAAGCCCGTCTCCTGGTATAAGACTACCGGCAGGATCTTTCAGGTCGCTGCTAGTTATACACAATTTCATTCTGAGGACTGTTATGTCCGAATCACTAGGCCAGGAGACAACATCTGGTAAAGGACTTCGCCGACGGTTAAAGCGTAGTTTCTTAGATTTCTTTATAAATTCATTATCAGTTGATGTTTTGGTTAAGCCAGATTCCAGACTTTTAGCAAAATTGGCGGATAATGTACTTTCCGTTTCTGGAAGATTGAACGCCACTTGACGAATACTAAAATTGCCATTTGCTTTTTGAATATCAATTATATCTTCTATTTTTCTAATATTTTCGTTAGGTGTATTAACATCGACGTCCATTATAAATATTTTTAGAGATTTAAAAATTTTACTAGTTTTTACTATTATTATTGATCCAATCAGGATGTTTTATTTTGACAGAAATTAATATTTTATTTCTTTTTTATCCAAATAGTTTCTATCTAAATTTGTCACTCGGGAACTCTACCTACCTACTTACTTTAGATATACATAATTAGATGTAACTATTAGCGAAGTTACATGAGTGCAATAACACCAAGCCAAATTATATTTCAACAGGCTTAAATTATTGTTGATAGTATACGGAATATTAGCTAAAAAAGTTGACTGCGTCAAATGGAACGTAAAATTGAGTGTGTTCGTAATCTACATTCAAAAACTTACAACAACCCATAGATTAGAATATACTGCAATAAGTGCAATAACCTTCCTCTATCTTCCGTTTCAGGAGCAGATTTTGTAATAGTGAAAAGTAATGTGGTAAATTAATGTAGGTAATGTATCTATACACTTGCAGTTATCAGGCAGTCAGTGACTTACGATAATTTATAATATATTAAATTATTGGTTGATATTCCAACACAGAGTTGCGTTTTTAGCTACCAAATTTTAATAATGAATTATTTAATAAAGTAGGTATTCAAACTCAAAGGTTTGTAAGCTGCAAAAAGTATACATGATTTTTTATTTGTATTTTTATATACATACTGTAAATATGATATTTAGAAAATTTGGTACCTATTTAGTATTTGAACATAACATTTTTCTCAAATGTCATCACATCGCTTTATGGGGAAGGATGGTGTAATGTTTTCGCTCGATTAATTTTTAACTTTCTACTATGGAATCTAATAATATCGACGCCGATATTGGCGATAAATGTAATTTGAATGGAGACTGTTCACCGACGGCTAATAAACAACCCTTCGACTTGAATAACGCAAAAAATATTGATGACATCTCTACGCCTTCGGAGCTAAAATTCGATGAAGGTATTGTAAACAATTATTATGACAATTTGATTACTTCCTGTCTGTATATATTTCTGATGTATCGTTCTGCAATATAGGAAACGCATACAAGAAGATTTTATAACCATTTACATAGAAACTGTGGGAGAAAGTTATGTGATTGTGACATGTTGTTTGTATTTTATTCTAGAACCAGACTATGAGGACCCAGATATTAAAGAGAAGAAAAAAGAAATAGAAAAATGCTTAGAGAACCCGGACTGTGTGAATTTGGAACAATGGCAGAGTTTTGCTAAGGGTAAAGCTGGGTTGATCAGTGGTGAGTCAGAACACAGACATTGTTTATCATTGATCCTTTTGTTGTTAAAAAGGCTATAATTAAAGCAATAGATATAACACTTTAAATAAGTTGTGAATACTAAGTTGTTTTATTCTATTTATCAAGCTTTTATTACTAAAATTTTCATGCAAGGCTAACAGCATCACATAAAGTAGCTTGTGTATGATTACCTATATTATACTATAAACTATTATGATTTTAATTATTAATTGTTGCCTGTATATAATATATTCTAAAACTCTTTGCAGATGATTACAGAAGAAAAATATGGCCTTTATTAGTTGGAGTGACACAGGAAGAGATGACAGAACCTCCGTCACTTGACGAGCTTTCAACTCATAGTGAATATAATCAGGTATGATAATTGTTGCTATTTTAAACATTATAAAGACTATGTTATTATTACCATAGAAGAATTAGTTAAAAATTTACAATGTCATAGACAACAATACACCCTTGGAGCTAAAGATAAACTTTATTGTTCATTAGAAAAACACAGTGCACTGCAAATATTTTCCACATTATGGATACATAACATAACTTAGGGCTACAGATTTCTTAAAATAAATGTAAAAGATCTCCTGTCTTCTGTACTAGTAGAATACTGTATCAAAGGAGCCAGAACCTTGCATTACAAAGATATGACACAGTCTTCAACTAAAGTTAAAATTAATGAATTAATTCCTGGCAAGTCATAAACAGTGCAGTTTGACCTGTGACCTAGACTCTAGACAGTGTAAGTGTCATGTTTGGAATCATCTGCATTGTTGATGCCAATGTCTCTAGTAGGTATATAATCTGATCCAAAGAATATAATTGTAAAACTGCCTGTGATATTATATTTTGAGTGTGATTTCAAATTATTTAATTTTAATAATCCTTACTAATATTATAAATTCCGAAAGTAACTCTGTCTATCTCTATCTCTGTTACCTTTTCACGGCTAAACCATTCAATAGATTTAGATGAAATTTGATATGAATATAGTTTAAAACCTGGGGATGGACATAAGCTACTTTTTATTGATGTAGATACCACGCGGGCGGAGCCGCGCGCAAAAGCTAATTATTATATAATTTACACAAAAATATCTAGTGTGATAGCATGTAATGTGCTATGCAATGGGATATACTACTCTGTCAAGAAAGTACCGGAAAAAGATCAATAATAAATAAAGTGTTAGTAATTCATCCAGATTTATTTTATCGCCTTCAAAGTATGCTCCTTCAGAAACAATACATTTACGGCAACGAATAATCCAATCATGGAAACATTATTAAACGCTTTTTCTTCTGGAATTGAGTTCACTTCTCGCCGTGAATTCTACCGATTGAAAATGGGTGCCACGAAGTGGTAATTTGAGTTTAGGAAAAACAAAGAAGTCGGCTAGAGTCATATATGGTGAATAATGTGGTTGCTCGATGGTATTTGTTGAGTTTTTGGTTAAAAATTCGTTCGCAATGATGGCCTTGTGCGAAGGCGCATTATTGTGATGCAAATCCAAGAATATTCTTTCCACAAATCTGGCCATTTTCGTCGAATTTGCTCTCTTAAACGCCGCATAACGCCCAAATAATTACCGTTCGACCTTCCGGCAAAAATTCAGAATGCACAAAACCACGATAGTAAAAAAAAAGCAGTCAACAAGACTTTGACTTTTAATCGACATTGGCGTGGTTTTTCCGGTTTCGGTTCAGTTGGAAGGCGCCAAGCTTGTTGACTAGCTTGCATGTCAAACTCGTAAATCCACGTCTCGTCACCAGTAACAATGCCTTTCATGAATGTAGGGTTGGAATTGAGTCGTCCTAGCATGTCCTCGGCGACTCTTTTGCGATTGAGTTTTAGGAGAAAATTCAGGCCTTAAGGGACTAGCCTGGTCATTATTTCCTTCACTTTTGCAATGTTAACGTCAGTTGAAGACGTTGATGGCCTACCAGAGCGAGGCAAATCTTCCATCACATCTCGACCACTTTTGAACGCTTTGTCCCACTCATAAGCACGAGTTTTTGATAAAGTCGATTCACCGTAAGCCTTCTGTAACATTTTCAGTGGCTCCGAACACGAAATTCCATTGGCGATACAAAATTAAAGACAAACCCTTTGTTCGATGTTTTTGTCCATTATAAAATTCGCAATACACATTAGATATGGTCTAACTAAAAACAGCACTGTATTTAATCTAACTAACAGATGCAACTCAAACTCCGCGCAAAAATGGAAAACGGTTGTGCCAATCTAACTACAAAAAAAAAATCAAGAAATTGAATTTGGGACCATAAACAAATCATCCATGCCCGATACTTTTTTGACTGAATGTATTACAACTCATACAGATGGAGACATATAAATACCAAATAATTTAAAGTAAAGAATTAAAAAATGTTTAAAAACTACTAATTATATTGAAACAATATATACATATTTTAAATAGTTCACCAAGTTTCCCCTGGGGACATTGGGCACACATTGAATAATTATAGTAGTCATTCTTTTAAGCATTGACTGGCAACCATAAGTGCTTGACACTGGATGGACCATAATATGTTATTTTTCACTATAAAAAATTTAAATTAAATTATCTACTTGTTGTATTAATTATCTTTTTCACATATCTTCAAGTAATATAAAGTCCATTTGTCTGTTTATTGTTAAACATGCCTACACAGCTGACATACAACATATTTGCCTAGGACATAACAGGAAAATACAATACAATACAATACAATGTATTCGTTTTCAGTTGTATGTAGGTGTCATGTTAAAACTGTTGAACCTATTCTGTTTATATGCGAGCAGCGATAGCTCAGTGGGGAGACCAACAGACTGCAATGCAGCGGGTCTCGAGTTCGAAACCACGTCGCGCACCTCTGACTTTCGGAAGTTATATGACTTTTCCAAATTATATGCGTATTGATTGACAATTATCGCCTGCTCCGTGCCTCGGAGAGCACGTTAAGCCGTCGGTCCCGCCTACCATGAACATCCATGGCAGTCGTTATTGGGAGAGTGTCGACACAAAAGATCCCACTGGGTCGAAATGTCGCCGGTCTGCACTGACTGGCCCCCACATAAGATAAGATATATAGCCTATAGCCTTCCTCGATAAATAGGCTATCCAACTATAAGAGAATTATTCAAATCGAACCAGTAGTTCATGAGAATAGCGCGTTCAAACAAACAAACAAACTCTTCAGCTTTATAATATTAGTATAGATTATGATTGAAGTTTCAATGAGATGATGGTTATTACAACAAAACAAAGCTCCCTAACATTATAGTGTTGTTATTATTATATTATAATTATTAATTATATTATTATTTCTCACTGTGTCCTTTGGCCTGTGGGTGCCGAGCCTGAAAACATGCAGTCTGACTATTGATCACCTAACTTTTCCTAGTGGTGACTATCTCCTTGTGCTTTCTTTATTGACATTATATAACCAGGTCATATATTTCGTAGGTGGTGCTAGACGTAAATAGGTCGCTGAAGCGGTTTCCCCCTGGCATTCCTTACGAGCAGAGAGTGGCACTTCAAGATCAACTCACCGTGCTTATACTGCGTGTCATCATGAAGTATCCGCATCTCAAATATTATCAGGTATGTGCTCTTTTGGTTTAGACTAGTACAGAGAAAATTGTGTTAGATTTGTCGATCGAATAGATGATATTTTATAATGGTGCCTGCAATATTGTATCATTTTGTTGTATTATCTTGTGAATTTGCAACGACTTTAATAATAAATATACATGGATGTAATTTGCACGGGACGGCTTTGTCGTGTCACGGGTATATAAAACCCGTGATTCGGCAAGCCGTCCCGTAAATACGTCGAAAATCACAATCTGCATTTATAGGATCGGGCTGCTACTGAGAAATCCTAGACGGAAATACACATTTTTGTTAAGTGTGGTCAATGGAGTATGTTGTTGTGAAGTATATGGTTGTATGTGTTCAATGAAGTATGCTCGAGCTATTATTTTGAGACGATAAGATTGCTCGAATAAAAGACCTAGATACTGCATATCTTATGGTGGTTTAGTAAATGGACATATGCCTAATTTACTGCTTTTGTTGATCTGTCGCTGTAGTAATGACCTCTCTAGCTCAGAGAGGTCATCGCGTTTAATGTGATTAGCCCATAAAGTAATTTTACGTTCTTGGCCGATAGTGTAATTATGGTATCGAATGCAAATATGAATTGCAAATGTATATAAAATGTTGCTATGTAACCTTACCACTTTAAGTATACATAAACAGAGAGACAAGGATTCTTCCTATTATGTCCGAAGGCAGATATACAATGACGCCTGCATTTCACCAGCTTTATTTTAGAGTCCGCGCATTAAATGGTAGGTAAGCATATAGACGGTTATTGGGCACATATTCTGACACCGTGCAGCTACTGAGAATTGCCTGCCAAAAACCTAATAACATTTGAATTGGCCACTATGTACATGAAACTAGTATACATTTATAGTGACTACCGAATCTGTGATTAAATAAACTTTTATAAAACCACAGATTGTAGTCGCTAACCAAATTAACAAGCCTCCTAGAATCATAATTTTAATGGTTTGTGACGTGTTAATGATGTTTGACTGTTTGTTACTCATGATTAAGTTACAAACAGTTAAACATCTTCACAAACCGTTAACCGTTAAATGGATTTAAATGAAAGACACACAAATATACCAAGTCCTAAATTAACGCAGTTTACTTTCTATCCCGGCATGTGTTGCCGTAGGATTTATTCGGGGAAGTCGCGATACGAAAACAATACTATGTAATATAAAATGCTAATATTTAAGTCGAACAGCCAACATCAAGAATTTGTAGACTCTATGTCCAAATATACACCTACACTACCATATTTGCTGAAGCACAGTATCGAAATATTAAACCGCACCTCGCGACCTGAATATTAATACAAATATTTCATATAATTAATTGAATGAAACAAGTTCGTGTGGTGACTCATATAAGTGCTTATCGAATGATTGACTCGTGTCGTATCCACGTAATAATGGAGTTTGGTCTGTCGTAATAATTCCATTTTGAAAGATTGTATTATTTGTAAGTCGTTTCGTTAGTATAATAGTCTTGTCATCTAGGCATGTCACCTCGGAATCTAACGGAATAAGCTGAATTTTTGTATAGACCTTTATTTTAGCATCAAATGTTGTCTCAAAAGTCACATATTATGCCAACGTGTGAGCGTCCCTAGATATTCAAGGTTAAAGGTCGCAAAAATCAGTTTTTTGAGAATATCTCGTTTTCTCTGCCTCCTATCGTGTTTGCATTTATTATGAAAGTTGTTCAGTTGTGATGTTTGAAAATTTCATTTTGGACCTTTTTTTATACGTCGATCCGTTTTTGAGATAGAGGGCGCAGAGTGTGGAGCGCTCAGCCATCCATACCTTAGCGCAAGATAAATCCTGAATCCCAATTTATTATACCGATTTTTACTTAATTATTTAATAAATATTACTTAAATAACAATTTAATACCTAATACTGATATTTATATTTCTTTTAAATCAAATAGTCATCAAATTTCACTTACCTTTGACATACAAATAATTAAATAATAAAGTGTATAATTATAAATATATATTAATGTTATTTAAATTAAGGATAATTGTATTTTAAGTAGAAAAGACATTAAATAAATTTGTCTTAAAAATGTTATCTCATATTGCTTTTAAAATTACAGACCTGGAAATACTAACTCCACTACCCGACCTTTCTATTTATAGCAAGTTGTGTCAGATGTTCTATTATATAAAGGGAGCCTGTTTCTTTCTCAAGGGAGTACTACCTACTGAACAAGTTCATTTTTCAATTTTAAAGTGTATCTTAGCAAACACGGACGTAAAATTTTAAAGGTTATCAAAAAAGGGGTAATCTTTGGTCTCAGATGACTGTAGTATAGGCTGTGCAACTCTGTTAAAACTCACTTGCAAACTCGTTTATGAATCCGCGGTGTTACTTTTAGAAAGAACGGTATTATTATATATTTATCATTGAGTATCGAATTAATATCAGAGCTTGAAATAAAAATACGATAGTACAGCAGAATGCGCCATGATGGTTATTTGTTCCTTATCACTATTTTATAGTGCGTGAGATGTCTCTGAAGCTCTACGCAAGACAGAAATTACCTACTAAGTAAAATGTGGGTATCACAGTGGTAGTGAATGCTACTGTTCTGCCTGAGGTCCCGTTTTCGATTCCCTATTCGAGCGTAGTATTAATGGCTTTTCTCGTCAAGAAATTCTCAAAAGCGGCACGGTGTGTGGTACCTACTGTGCCCGGTAGACAACAGTAGGCTCGTCACTTGGCTTGGCTTTTATTACGGTTTTAGGTAATAAGCTTTCTCCCGCGACTAATTTTGTGCGCGTTTCGGGCGGTTTAGCGGTTTACCGCTTACGGGGAAAAACCGTAGTGTGGCCTAGGCCTTAAGTTATAATTGGTGAAATATGGGTGTAATACTACACCACTGCTTATCACTTAAAGGATAATTAGTTCTGTACGTAATATTAAATCGCGTTACGTAGTAATTCAACACTAGTATTGATTCCGTAAACTTGCAACCGTTACAGTGGCACACAAAACATATCAAGTAACCAGCATCAATAAACACAATTGTATTGTTTCTGGTTTTATCGCTACGCGGTTTTGTAGACCACGCTACTGGAGCAACACTGTGAAATTGTGTTGATGAAATGTTCATAATGCTAGCTTGTAACGTTGAGTTTTGATTATATTAATTAAATGATATGATCTCCGACTATAATTATAATAAATAAATATTACTGACAGCGTTTTAAAAATATCTTTAGATAATACTTAACTACCTCTCAATTGAATAGCTCTCAAGTCTCAATGATTAATCTTTGATCAACAGCCCGCCGTTGTGTTAATAAGTGTATTTTTCTGATTAGTCGCTAGTTGATACTTAGCTTCTTCTTACATAGGTATTTGCTATTGGTTTATAAGTAACGCTGTAAGTGTTTGAGAAAGGCGGTATTGACTCACAATCCTGGCAACCCGTCTGGAGAAGTACGTCCATCTTACAGAAAAAGGTTGTATTACACCTACATTTCGCCATATATTGTCAATTAGGTCACATGTAATAGAGAGCAATTCGTCCCCTATTCCGCCTGTAGCCTGTATCCATAACACTTGACTTGAACTGAATCCCAGGACTCATGGACAGCATTCCTCATTCCTCCACCACTGTGTCACAAAGGCAGATATTGACATAAGTTATTAAACAATCATGTTTAACGAAGACCGCTTTTATCTCCTAAAACAGGTTCCTCATGTATCTATACTAGTATTATAAAGAGGAAATATTTGAATTTTTATTTGTACCGATTTTAATAATTCTTTCACCATTAGGAAGCTGTCACATATTTTATCAGCGAGTAAAATAGACTAAGTATATTCGTTTTAAGAAAAGTAGTGTTAATAACATTACGCGAGCGAAGCCGCGAGCAAAATCTAGTTTTTTAATAAAATTTGTTTGTGACGTCCGTCCCATTAAAATCTAAATGAAAAATACAAATATTATTTCTTTAACACAAATAAATAAGTACTTATTATTATTATTTAACTTACAAAATACCACTTTATTGACACAAATATCTAATATATTAATTTTAAAACGAATTAACCTAATATATATTTACAAACGTATTAAAAAGGTAACATAATTACAAAAACACAAAGAATTATACTCCTAAATATTTACAAAAAAGGTTTAAGCATCGTAGAATTCTTTAGCATCGCTGTCAACTGGTATTATTATTATCATATTTTTTATATATCTTAGGATAAGTGCACTCCATTATCGCATTTTAATTCGCATACATTGCAATTGATTATAATGTTGTTTATAGCCTGTTCTTTATTGCCGTAACGGTCAATGTTTGATAAACCGTAGCCATATTAGTATTTACCGTAGTCCGAGTTAACTCAGCATGATATAATATTAATTATGCCACTTTTAATTCACTGCACGGATGGCGTAGTGGTTTAAGTGGTTGCCTCGCCTGTCGCCACTGCCGTGCCGCCGCGCCGAGTGTTGTGGATTCGATCCCCATATGGGACGAAAATTTGTATGATCCACAAATAGCTGTTCCGAGTCTAGGTGTACTTTGTGTCCGTTGTTTGAATGTTTGTAAAGTCCCCCGCGACACATGATTTATTCCGAGAGCGTGAGTTGTATTTCTTAAGGAAAATCAACGGGTTGCACTCCGGGAGTGCCGGCAGAAGAAAAAACTTGAATATTAACGTTGTGCATTTTTGATATTTTGGAATGGTTAGGGAATAATTTTGCACGAATTGCTTTAATTATCAGTATAAAAATACTATAATTTATGTGGTAAAATACAATATTCATTTACACACATACACAATATTTATCGTACACAAACATGACAATTCTCCCTCCGTCTTACGAATTTTCGATCAGGTCACGTGTCCTGACGCGAGTTTAACATTTTTTACCCATCACAAAAAAGTGCACAACGCTGCTAAAGAAGTTTTCACTTCAATAAAGATACCTAGGTACTTGTAATTCACCGTCTTATTTTTTGTTTGTTGGTATAATCTTTGGTCGGTCTACATTGTGTTTCTATTAATTTTCGCCCTTGCGTGTTCGATACTAATGATGATCTTTCCATTTAGTTTAAGTTATGACGCTATTTCCGTTTAATAAAATGAACTAGGTTAATTTCTTGGCAATATGCCGCAGTGTGAATTTAAGTTCTTGTTGACGAGGAATGTAAATAATGATAGATTTCGACTTGACTAGCTATCCCTATGTTCTTTTCTGTATCCCAGACAACGTGTTTTTAAAATTGCATGATGATCGGTCGAGTAGTTAAAGCGTGAAAGCATAACAACCAAACAATCAAACTCACATACGCATTTATAATATTAGTTAGGATTTCGCTAGCAGCTCCAGTTCGTTTAGCACTTACTTAAACTCATTAGTAAATTTAAGAGGACTTCCCATTGCATCGTCGCGGTGATTATAACAGCCGCTAGGCTGTACTGTCTCTGTAACACAATTTTTTGCCCCGTGTGGGGATCGAACCAACAAGAATCGGTGTGGTGGCAGTTATCACTTAAAGTTTATACCTTCCGTGCAGTCTAACGTGTTTTAGTCTAGATAAATATCTTCAATACTTTTAGAGACAATGCTATTTGAAAATGACAATAAGCGCTAAGTGTTTTTTGTCAAATGGTTTTCTAAATCTCTTAATACCATCTCACAGGGCATTGTTATTGCGTGTGCGAGAATAAGATAGCGCAGGCAGAATGTTGTAGCTTCGCCTCGTTCTTGCGCATGCAATGAGAATGTTTTAAGAGATGCAGTAAGGTAATTTAAACAACAATATTTTCGATGTATTCGTTATTATCGTGACACATGGTCTGCCTGAAGGATACAAATGCTTCTCCCTAGCCTTTATTATTCCCAAGTCACTTGGGGTCGGCTTTCTAGTCTAACCGGATTTGACTGGATATCAGTTTTTACACGGAGCGACTGCTATCTAACCTCCGCAACCCGAAGGCTAACGATACCCTAAGGCTAGACCAGTGTCAGGATATTAGAGGGCACTGACTTCCCAATAACGACTGCCATAGATGTTCATGGCAGCCGGGATCGACGGCTTAACGTGCTCTCCGAGGCACGGAGCAGGCGATAATTGTCAATAAATACGCACATAATTTCGAAAAGTCATGTAACTCTCGAAAGTCAAAGGTGCGCGACGTGGGCTCAAACCTGAAACCCTCTGCATTGCAGTCTGTTGGTCTCACCACTGAGCTATCGCTGCACTGAACTGAAGGATACCTACTAATTACACAGGCCTGCAAAATGAAGGTCATAACTTCCTCTCTGGAATTTGATAGCTGATTCTGGAGTATTTTGATGCGCTGATTACGAATATGTACTTAGTTTTTCTCCATCACCTCCTGATTTTTCAAAAAAGCTACAGATAGAAAATTGAGAAAAAAGACAAGTTTTCACTTAAAAAATTATATATTTAAAAAAGTACTTAATTTTTAACTTAAAAAACTATTAACACGTAATAACAACTTATTGCTGGGTTAAAATACACTTAAATTTTATTTGTGGAACCTGGTCCTTTTTTCCTGGAAGCTTCTGTTGTGCGATTTTCGCTTATATTTCCGGTTTGGATCATCACGCTTCAACAACCAACAATAGTCCGCCATCATGCTGACATTCCATCTTCCTTGATACCGGACTTCAAGCTCTTTTAAATCTTGGTGAAATCTTTCACCAAGATATTCTATTTTTCTGTCCTTTTGACCACTTGCGAAGTTCAAGTAAACAAGTCGAACAAACTTTTTGAGGTGTCCAAGTTTTGTCTTGGTTACTTATAGAATGTCCAAAATAACTTTTGTAAATATTTTTCACATAGTCTGTAATGTTGTTTCGTTGTTTTATCACCATGAATTTCCCGCAAATATAACAAAAACAATTCGAAGAGTTTAAACAACTTCGCGACGACATTTTAAAGTTTAGGTTGCAAGATGCGCACTTCGACTGTTAGTTTTCTAATTCAGAGTAGGTACTTATACAAAAAAAACCTTTTGTTTTTTTCATTATACCCTTTTTGAACAACATTAACAACAATTAGGCAATATCACCTAAACATCGTGTATTAATGAGCTCATTACTAAATGAAGCCAAAATGACCCGTTTTCGAAATGGTTAATGCGAATTACTTACACTTATTATGTAGTAATTAACAAATTACTGATTTGCATTCATTTCTATGTCGTCTTAAACTAATTAAATGCAATAAAAATTAAGCTGAAGTAATTAAGTGACGTTTTATAGATTTTAAAATGTATGCGCTCAGACATTTTTAGTTAAAATCTTAAATATTCAATATCAAAGAATCCTGACGTGATAGAATTTTTTTATTATTTTTCTCGTAATCAGCACATTAGAAACTATAGAAAACGTTAATCAGATCTCAGAGAGGAAAACCATTGCAGACCTGTGTTATCGTAGGCTAATGGCGCATACAACTCCTGAGTCGTTTATATTGCGTTACGCTTTTGGCAGTGGAAACGCACTAGATATTGCCCTTTGGACAGATAGTGCAATGTCTTTTTCGCATGGTCAGCATCGTGAAAGTGATATGCTATGGCAACTTTTTACTATCAATAACTGAACTAATAAATGATTTCAATATTGATGTAAACCATTTTTAAAACTCCTATTGAACCCCAAATATTATCCTCATTTCATAAAGGTGTCATGTTCATCGTCTTAGAAGCGTAAATCTAATTAACAATATTGGTTTTCGTCGCGACGTCACTCCTAATCCTTAAGTTTTTGGTATATAAGATGTCGGTGGAACTGCAAACATCGAGTAGTCTCCACCGTTTCGGCAGCCTCGCCGCATCACGAGATTGGTTCACGTTAAAGACTGGAGTAGTTCGCTCGTCGATTTTCTTCAGTACTTTGTAGTAACCATCTCGCAGCGAGTCTACCTCACCGAACTATAATATACCTGCAGTGAAGATGTCGATGACTCTGAATCACGGACCAGCTGTGGCAGCCCTGCAAGCATGGAGTGGCCAAGCTGCGGCGTACGGAGGCAACCAAACCGTTGTGGACAAGGTTTCTACAGACATGCTCCACATGGTTGATCCGCATTGGTACCAGTTTCCTCCTATGAACCCGCTATGGCATGGACTCCTTGGCTTTACTATCGGCGTTCTTGGATTCATCTCTATCATTGGCAATGGCATGGTCATCTACATTTTTATGAACACCAAGAGCCTGAAGACACCTTCGAACTTACTAGTGGTAAACCTCGCGTTCTCTGACTTCCTCATGATGTGCGCCATGTCTCCAGCTATGGTCATAAATTGTTACAACGAAACTTGGGTATTTGGTCCGTTTGCTTGTGAACTGTATGCTTGCGCGGGCTCTCTATTCGGCTGCGCTTCCATTTGGACCATGACGATGATTGCCTTTGACCGCTACAACGTTATTGTAAAGGGTATCGCCGCCAAACCGATGACTAACAACGGAGCTCTCACTCGCATCTTTGGAATTTGGTTATTCTCGCTGATCTGGACTCTCGCGCCATTCTTCGGCTGGAACCGCTACGTGCCTGAGGGAAACATGACCGCTTGCGGTACTGACTACTTGTCCAAGGACTGGTTTAGCCGCAGCTACATCCTCATCTACTCCATCTTCGTCTACTTCATGCCACTTCTGCTCATTATCTACTCTTACTTCTTCATCGTCCAGGCTGTCGCGAATCACGAAAAAGCTATGAGGGAACAAGCCAAAAAGATGAACGTTGCTTCTCTGAGGTCATCAGAAGCAGCCAACACCAGTGCTGAATGCAAATTGGCTAAGGTAGCACTGATGACCATTTCCTTGTGGTTCATGGCGTGGACGCCCTACCTCGTGATCAACTACACTGGTGTGTTCGAGAGTGCACCGATCAGCCCCCTTGCTACGATCTGGGGCTCGTTGTTCGCGAAGGCTAATGCCGTGTACAACCCTATTGTATATGGTATCAGCCACCCTAAGTACCGCGCTGCCCTGTACAAGAGGTTCCCTTCGCTGTCGTGCCAAGTGGCGTCAGACGAGACCAACTCAGTCATCTCATCAACCACCACCGTCACCGAAGAAAAGCCAGCAGCTTAAACAACGTTCTGACTTATGACTCACCCTGGATTATGACATTTTGCATGCATTTTGTTTACTGAATGTTTTAAATAAATTATTTTTATCCGATCCATATAGAATTGTACAAAGCTGAATATAGCATATCCTGTTCAACGAGACTACTCCTCTCATATAATTAAGGCCCGTGGATGTATTAACGACGAAAAAGCGATGTATATTGGACCTATAAATAAAATAAATTAGCAAAGTGGTTTATGACCACGTAAAAATCTAAAATTTGTTTGATTTCTTTCTCTCTACGCCTGGGTTTGTAATGGTGTGGGCATATTATTGCTCCGCCCAATTAGTTTTGTCCTGACACTGTTTTTCAGAGGACTAATGTACTTTTTAGATTGTGGTGTATAAATTTATTATTTATAAGATTATCAAGAGATTGCGATGCGAAACTTTAATCAGCAATATTGCAATAATATGTATACTTACGGTTTTAACAGCCACACATTTACCGTATTGCTAATCGTCGTAATATCTGTTTATTTCTAATGGTATGTTACAATGTGATGTAATAATATAGTAATAATGCAATAATATAGTGTATATATGTAATAATTGCCTCACATTTAACATATCGCATTTTAGCCTATTATAACTGGAAAAAAAGGAGTAATGAATCTTATATTAGAGGAACGATGAAAACAAAAAGGTTCATAAACTCAAAACTGTATTTTAAAAAACAACAAAAAATATTATACAGGTTGTCCGGTAATTATTAATGGATTACCTTGAAATGTCTTATAGTAGAACTGATGGCCGTTCAGAAACAAAAAGAATAAAAAAAATAATTAAAAAAGTGTAATAGCTAGTGATACTTTTGACTGTCTAACTATTAGCATATTTAGTGTTTAATAATAAAACAACAAAAAACCGATGGAATTTATTCATTTATGGTCGTAGTGTACAAGAAAGTTCAATAAATTAATTTAAAAAGTCATATCTCAGGTAGTAGTAGTTAGGATAGATTTTTTTTCATTTTTTTTCTGAGCGGCCATCAGTTCTACTATAAGACATTTCAAGGTTATCCATTAATTACCGGACAAACTGTATAATATTTGCACTTGCGACTCCTCTGGTGTTGCGGGTATCCATGGGCGGCGGTAATCGCTTACGATCAGGCGATCCATCTGCTCGTTTGCCTGCTATACCATAAAAAAAAGGAAAACACTTCTTTTTTCCTGGATGAAAGGTAGCCTTCGTCCTTTTATGTACCCCTGATAACTTGTATGCGAAATTTTATGATGATCGGTTGAGATATATTTCTTTGTTTTGTTATAACAAGATAATGAACGACACGTAGTAATTCGGTTCGATTGCTTTTTGGGTCAGAAACCACTGCGTTCTGTGTGGATGTGGTTAGGTCTACAACCTGCAGGTAAAGCCACAAGTTGTGGTAGTGAATGTCGACCTAGTGAATTTTGTTCAACGGTTGACCATAAGCAATGCGGTCATGGCCTAAATAATAAATGTATAAGTTAATTTATGCAACTGTATATAATGTAAGAATCGCTCAGTTGTTGTAATGGTTACATTACCATTACGAATGCCAAACATGCAGCAGACCAAAGTTCTGTACAAAGTCAGTTTTAGCCATTGGTATCTCTGACCAATGGCTAAAACTGGCAAACGTATAAACGAGTAAGTAATACACCGATATTGCAAGTACCTCTTGACTACGGTAATCGCTTACCATTACGCGGGTCGTCTTCTTGTATGCACATATAAAAGTAACAAATTGACTAGCATCCTAAAGGCAGCTGGTTCTGAAAGTTCATTTTACATAATGCAAGAGTTGAGAGTATATGCCCAGGTTCTCAAATCTTGGATGTCTGTAAAGCAACACACAATTTGACTTGACTTGCATTGATTTTTCAAAGTGGACGGTTATTTCTATTTGGCTAAAGCGTCCACTTTAAAAATCAACAATTTTACTTTTAAATATACTAAAGTTTACTAGCGTTGCTTATAAATTTGACCCATCATCTTTATTTCCAGGGTTACCACGACGTAGCCATTACTCTTCTGCTAGTATGCGGCGACCGCGCTTCGTTCCCTCTGCTCTGCCGACTATCGTACGGGCCCAGCGCTCCTCTGGCGCCATTTATGCAGACCACCATGCAGCCGACGCAACATCTCCTCAATTACATGCTACCAGTCATCGGCAGGGCAGAAAAGCAACTCGCCGAATGCTTAGATAAGTAAGTAGTCCATCAAGGAATAGAAGGCAGCAGAAATAATGGTGCAGCGCTGTTGGAAATACAGCCATATTTGAGGAAGACACATTTTCATCAGGAAGTTTTGATGTGGTACATAGTTTATATGCTATATTAATATATAGCTTATACCATATTTATCAATGGGTTATGGATCAGCAGACGCTTGACAAATGTACGTGTCTTTCATAGACGTTCCTCTTGGAAGAAAGGAATGAGTCTTTTAACAAATGCACTTTTTGTTTCATCCTATTTATTTACTTTTGAATAGAAAATAGATTTACAACCCAAATGAAGTCCAATAAATAGTGTTACTTTTCCACCTCAAATCCCACATGATAGAACCGAGTCTATTGTCGTCTATCGAGCAGAGATTTCCAGACTCTGCGCTGCTACTAAAATTAGAATATTTCAATCACATCAATTAACAACTTGTTGACGATCGGCCGCTCACGTTAGGGCAAACCTTATACCACGAAACCAATAAGGCATTATACACACTGATAGTGATACTTAGGATAGATGTCATGCTTATAGTTCTATTCACACTCAGTCCTACCACCTGTAATCCGATACAAAGTACTCGCCGCAACACGGAGACTATTATATAATACATATGTATTAACTCTGCTCAATATAATATACAGAAGTTCACTTAATATCCTAACTAATATTATAAATGCAAATGTGAGTTAGTTTGTTTGTTTGATACGCTTTGAGGCCTTAACTATTCGACCGATCATCATGAAATTTGGCATACACATTGTCAGAGGTTCAGAAAATTTGTATAGTTAGATAAGCTACATTTACGCGAGCAGAGTCGCAGGCAAGTCTTATAATAAATGTGCATGTTTTTGAATATATTTAGAGGTTTATATGTTTATTAAAATCATATAAACCGCTAAACGGATTTGGATGAAACTTGATACGCATATCAAGTATGTCGGGGTTATACACCCATAACTTTTTTATCCCAGAATATCGGTGGGTTAAAACATATATCTGTATTTCAGAGCGCAAGTGGGTACGATGTTCGCACTCCCTTGGTACTTGACGTGGTTCGGCCACAGCTTAAACAAGTATGCAGATGTGGTGCGGCTGTATGACTATTTCCTGTGCGCGCCGCCACTATTCCCCGTCTACGTCACGGCGGCCATCGTGCTGCATCGCGCCGAGCAAGTTTATGTATGCGAGTGTGATATGGCGATGCTGCATTGCTTGTTGTCCAGGGTACGTACAATATATTCTAATATGATGAAGAAGAAAACATTGGGTTTATTTGTAACTAGCAGTTACCTGCGACTTCGTCTTTGTAGATTTTAACTAAAAAGTGTTTGTCTCTGCGGAACCCTATTTTTTTCTAAAATCAAAGTAGCCTATGTTACTCCTTATAACATCAGCTATCTGCTAGTGAAAGTCCCGTCAAAATCGATTTAGCCGTTTCCGAGATTAGCCGGAACAAATAGACAGACAGACAAAAATTTTGAAAATACTTAGATGTTTTCGTATAGGTACCTTATATACTTTCATATGCATTACTTAAAAAGCTGTTATTTTGACATTACAAACAGACACTTCAATTTTATTTATAAACCGAACAATCAAAGGACCGATTTATAAGAAATTTTATCAGTAGAAAAATCTATACAAATAAATAAAATTGAAGTGTCTGTTTGTAATGTCAAAATAACAGCTTTTTATGTAATGCATATGAAAGTATATAAGGTACCTATACGAAAACATCTATTTTCAAAATTTTTGTCTGTCTGTTTGTTCTGGCTAATTTCCGAAACGACTGAACCGATTTTGACGGGACTTTCACTGGCAGATAGCTGATGTTATAAGGAGTAATTTAGGCTACTTTGATTTTAGAAAAAATAGGGTTCTGCGGAGACAAACACTTTTTAGTTAAAATTTACGCGGACGAAGTCGCAGGTAACAGCTAGTATTTTATATAGAGGTAACATAGGCTATATTAAAAGCACGCTACGAGGCACGGGAGCGAAGCAGCAATCATAAACTTGGGTGAAACTGCAGCGAACAGCTAGTACTTCATATTAAAATAGTTAGGTTTTCTTTAGTAGTATAATTGAATGTTTATGTTACAGTTACCAGATGACTTGCCTTTTGAAGACATCTTGGTGACTGCCGAGGAATTGTATGCGAAGAACGACCCGATTGATCTCGAACCCGAAGTGCAAGCGCTTGAAAGGAGAGAGTGAGTTCTATTTATTTTTGTTGTCCTGAACTTACTATTATGCTTAATGACCTGATACTTAAAGCATAATCCATTTTTCTGTTAACTACTGTATGCGACTTTATAAGTATTTAAACTACGGACACAAGGATGACCTTGACTCGGAAGAATATTTTGTGGATCACACAAAATATTGTTTTGTGGTATTGAATCCACAACTCTCGGCGTAGTGGCAGTGGTGAGGCGATCACTTAAACCGCTACCACGAACAGCACTCACAGCTGTTATGTTTCAATTATGAATAATGAACACAACAATGTTTTTATAAACAGAGAGGAACAGCGTCGGCTGGACGACGAACGCCTCAGGCGCCGCCAGGTCGCGGCGCGCGCGCGCGCACACGGCACTCTGTCGTCGCGGCTGCGGCGCTACATCCCCGCGCCGCTGCGCCGCCTGCCGCTCACGCGCCGCGCCCTCTTCGCCACGGCCACCGTGCTCATCGGCATCTACGTGTACTACCGCCCCGACCTGCTGTTCAACAGGTAGCGCCACGCCTATCAGTTTGTGTTCTTCCGGCTCTAGGTGACGCACGTACCTTGGAAATTGTTCAACCAGTTGTACAACCAGCTTCTCAACCATGTTTGATCGAATGGAAACTTTCGTTTGAGTATACGTACTGATTCTGGATTTTATTGTCTTAATATATATTATTATTGAATATTTAGTTACATTTGCAATGGATATGAATTTCTGATTGTCTATGTCAATGATTTGGAAGATCATAATGCGAGGAAAAATCTAGTATATCTGAGTGATACTAAATCGCTCATTTAGAAAACCGAAACAGTAGAGCTTACATTAACAACAGTTTTAACAAATTGAATACTATTTAGCAGACAAAAATTATTTCTAATCGCCATAGTTCAATCCATTCCCATATAACATTGATCAAAGCAAATCTTAATAACAAGATACTATATTTTGTTACAATACACTACAGTATTTAGTTAAACAATTAAACTAAGTATAGTTTACTCAACTAATTATGAACACGACATCATTAACTATGATCGTCTCTGAATTAGAACAATGCAGTTAGATAATGGCTAAAGATCAAAGTCGAGTTGTTAACTAATAAGCCTGAATGGATATTATTTAACACGTAATTGTTTACTTCATACATTTGACGAACAGTTATACTCTTAACACATTTGTCTTCTAAATCATTGATATCTGAAATCGTTATTAATATTATTATTTACGTTAATTAATTTTACATTACCAGTAATTTACAGTTTTGTTTATCTAACGAATTTCCTACGCCATCAATAATTTTACAAGGCTTAGTTAATGTATATGTTTATTATTAATTTATTATAATTTTTTTCATATAGATTTAGTTTCTGCTTGCCTTGATCTCAAAAACTCCTTGAACAATTTCCAAGATACTGATTGACATCTCGCTATCACCCAAAATCATGTGTCCAATATAACACCATGTTGAAACTGTCCAATATAATTATGTACTGTTGTCTATTACAAAGAAAATAAGATAATAATATAATGGCACTTTTTAAGGAGAACTCTATCACAAACAATAATTCATTATATAAGACTTTATAAAAAAAGAGAAAGATAATGATTTCTCCTTAGAAATACCTCACATGCAACATAGGTTCATCACTTTTGCACTAAACTTATTATAATTCATTTTATGTTTAGAGTTTACATCACTCTTTTTACAATAAACTATGATAAAGAGCTTATTTAAACTCTAAACAGAAAATTGGGTAATCATACAATCGCCAGAAATTAATAAATAATCTAAACCGATATCTACAAATTGAATAAATCGTGCAAATAATGGCTTGTCATATTGGTCAATTAAAATATATATTGTTGCTTTATCATCGTCGCGTCAGTGAATATCGGGATAGATTGATTATTAATTTTCTGCGTAATATATACACTACATTGGATTCGGATCATAACACGGACCATTGGACGGTTATTGGATGAATATCCTTGGATCCGAGTTTCTTTCTCCAAATCCGACGTAGTGTACAAGCATTTTAACATGGCAATGACTGTGAAGTGTACAACTACTTTGTTATGTCGAATTGTTATACATCTACCCTCTTACTAACAAACAATGTATTGCAGTAGAATACATATAACGTACTTTGTACTCTTTTGAATTTGAAAGACCGTTACAAAAAGAGGCAAAATACTGTATAGTTATTCGCTTTTGATATTAACTATTACTAGTAAGGGGATCCTTAAATAAGGTGTTACCGAGACTGCTTATTTACCATTTCAATATGTGACTTGAAATGTAATGCATTATTTCATACACCATATAAGCTAAACTTGTGATGCGCACTATCGACTTGTTGAATATTACTTGGAAATCTATTAGAAAAAGAAAAGTTAAGCTTGGTTGTCGCTAGCAGTAAAATGAGACAACAAATACTCGTATAGGAGAGTTAATTCTCAAACAGTTTAACATACAAAAAGGATGTCTACCTTTATTGATTCTATTAATAATGCTTAATAATGCCACGATCACGATCAATCATATTTTACGCGCATATAATGCCATATTTTAAGAACAGAGTAGTAATTTCAACCTATCCTTTGATTTAATTTGGTTACAAAATCTGCATTAGGAATAACCCATTGTTATTCCTGAGCTTGCTGATCCCAATGACTGCAATAAAAAAAATACTCATTTGGGACAGAACGATAAATGTTGTCTCACAGTCTTGTTTAACTTCTCATATTCTAAAAAGATCTCCAAAAATCGATCGCCTCTAAGTATTGCCTATGATAAAATATAATAGCAAGTCTTACAAGTCGACAATGCGTATTCCTTCCATTAAGACATGGTGCTTGGGTAGCGTAGCTGTCATCGCTTGTCATCAGCTTGGAGGTGGACAAACTGATCAGACCAATGTGGGTCTTAGCGCTACGGCATAAGGGATATTCTCGTATGATAATTGGCTTGTGTGTGGGATATATTGTGCGGTTTGTTAATTGTAAAACATTCAGAAACAGAAATATCATAAACATTTTGCTATACATAATATGATATCTAAAGTTAACGATCACGGCTAAAGTACCCTGACTAATAGGCAAATAAATATCAAAAGTATTATTAGGACTTTGTGGTAATTAGTTTATTTGTTTAATTAAATTAAAATAAATAATATGGAGGTTGAGAAATATCGAGTAACACACATATTTGACAAAGTCTTCTTTTGATTTTAAAATGCCAACAAATCGATATCGATGTAATATGGCGCCTGAATTACTGTGCCTTTTATACGTCGATATTAATATCTGGTCACGGTTGTATTATCCTTCCCTTGGCTTATAATTCAACGTAATAGCTGCCTATATAATTCTGTTCCTAAATGGTCTACAATATAGTGTTGTAAGCTTAGCCCATTTGGCTGAATGGTTCGTACCTGTGTGCAAATTCATAAATTTAAATATGTGGCTATTGTGTTTTGCAAGACTGGTACTCGACAAAAAACTTATAAGAATATTCAAGCACAGCAGTAGTTCGAGTCTCCTACATCACTACCATATTTTAAAGAAAGATATCACTCCACTCTGTAGGCACACTTCCGAAATGTACATCTTAGATTTGAATGTAGATAACATACTCACACGTTAATATTTAATTCATTTAGTTCAATGATGGAGCAGATACGCGCAGATCTTTGAAACAGATTCAGTCATTCCGAAGAATTTGGAACTTAATGTTGCCACGTTGAATCTAACTTCCTTATTTTTTAAAGAAATCGGTATAAAGGAACTGTCCATACGTTCCTCGAAGACATTTGGCTAAATGCGCTAAGATAGTTTAAGACTTAAATTATTGAAAACGCCTTACATGATGTGTAAGTGTAAAAATATTGTAACCCGTAATCAACTAACTGTTTAGATAAACTTATATAGATATTGCAAAATGAAGTAGTGTATGGAATCGTGATGTGGCAGTGCATCTGATTGTAGCATGTGGGTATTTTCAGTTGTGTCTCTAGATTATAATAAACCTATCTTTATATAATTGTGAGGTTAATAAAGCTTTGCAATTCGCCAATTTCCTTTTTTTCATATACGTCAAAGCAATATTCTTTGGTTTGACTCATGATTATAAATAGATTTAAGCTCAGTAAAAATAAGGAAATTGAAAATTTTAATTTAGAGACACAATTAAAAATACACACAATGATATAAAATTAAGATTTTATCGAGTTTTGATTGCGAGTGTTGATGGGATTAAAATTGTTACTAGATGGCGCCATACGCACTTTTTAATTTTAGGTTATGTAAAAGGCGCCGCCCGGTGAGTGAATTAGCTCCCATTAACAATTTTGTATGAGTAAAATGCTTAAAGTAGTAGGTGAAAAGGTCAGAGGATTTGGCATAATTATATGACGACTTAATTAGTCAGGTTCGGTCTACGCTGTAGTGACTGGTATTGTTTGCTCTCGACTAATAACAAGAAACTCGGTGAACTGCCAGTAGTGACAAAAATCAAGGATAATTGTTACTTTTTTTAGCAATAAATTCTGCTAAGTCTTTTAACAATAGGTGTCAACAGCATATACAAAATTGATAACATTTTAATTTATCACCACTATTCGTACTAAGCAAACTTCTTGTACAGAATACTATTACAAAATTACAAAGGTCAACCATTACATACAAATACACAGTAACACTAGATATGCATCATAATCCAATACTATACCATAGCCGTCACTTATTGACAAACCCATCTCCTTATTCGATAATTATACTCCACATTTGTAGAGCTATTCAGATTTTAACATTGTCATATTATATCATAACGATTCTTGCCCATGTGCATTTTTCTTGTTCAGGAATATTGCTGAGAGTATATCGAAACCAAAACTATAGAGTAAACCAGACCTGCCTGTGACCAGTAGTTAGAACTTCTTGCATGGCAATAGAAAGGAGTTATGATATGAACAAATATAGAATTAAAATTATAATAAGACATTAATGGCAGTGATTGTGAAATGCGTGATTCCAAATTTTGTTTGTTAACAACTCGCGAGATATTTATTGATGCGGATGCCTCAAATTGATCCAATGTTAAATAAGTGACTTTATTATACATTATATTATATTATTATTATCTCAGTTGTTGTTCAGTTTCAAGCCTTATTTTGATGGCATGAGACATAGTAAATAACTACTTGCATTGAGTATCACGAAATCGTTTAGTTTATATGTGTACATGCATCTAGTATCGATGTGTTCCAATGAAATGAGTTTGTGTGTACACATAACTCACACGCACATGTGCATGTATACATGTATACAAATAAAGTTGCATGCATGAGCAAACGTAAATTGCATGACTTATATTTTGTCGTTATTTTATAAAATCGAATAATTTTTTTATTGCAATGTTCTTGTATAGTATTTATACAACGCTACTTGGTGTTATTTGAGGTGTTTGTATGTAACCAAATATTTTTTTAATCGGATTGAAAATTTACTATGTAAAGATATAATTTGTAATATATTTTGTGTGTACATCATGATTTTGGTTAAAAATGTGATATTTCCTTAATTTATCGAATAGGTTAACGTTGTTCATTCCTCGTTAGTTGTATATCTTCACGACCAGATCTAATGGTGCTGTATCGTGAGAAGAGGAATATAAGCATTTACTATGTATTATGATATGCACTCTAGAACTGATACTAAGTTGCTTTAGGTTATGGAATAATAAAATAAACTAATGGCGAAAATATATTGTAAAAAGGAAAAAAAATATAATGTATCCCTAATAATATATTTTTATTGTTATAATGAAATATGTGCTTTATTGCATAATATAGGCAATACGGCTATTATTTCGTGGCTAAATGTACTGTAACTACTTTCGGTTTCACGAAGACAGAGACGAACGCACTGACTTTTTAACCAATTAATATTTTCTTACGACTACGTCTGAATGGGTCCTGCATCACAAAGGTAGGTATACAAAGTCCGGGGTGGATTCAAATACCCAAAACTACTATCCATGGTTTAGGTAATAGATATAATATGACCAAACATGAAGTTGTTGCCCCAATCGTCAGCAGTGCATTCGAATTTTACTGGATACTGTTTATCCAGTTCAATGATTACGCGCGGTGTCTTACTTCTTAGAAATTGAAATTACGACCGATCTCAATCTCAAAAAGACGTATTGTGGTCGTCCCTGTTTTCATGGAAATCGATCTTTAATGTTAGTCTCCCTTTCCAAAATGCTTAGGTGAAATGTTTTGCAGAACTGGTTATTTTCAGTAGCTGGTTGGTATTCTGAATTGATGACGTCAGTTAGAGTCATTCGTGATGAGGAGACCTTGTGGTACTTTTACCGGACTACAAAGCTTTTATTGACTATGACTTAGTGACCCTTTTCTCACTTTATATAAAACATACATAGATAAACTCTATTCTCATATTGACATAGAATCATACCAGACATAGACAAATATGCATTTCTCAGTGGTAGTCTAATGCTTGAGTTATTAATTCTACTGTATAATTCTAATTATTTTGTTACGCAGAATTCCTCAAATATCTGGTTCACAGTGTCCATTAACGTGTGCAACCAGTGCAACACGCAAATTGCAATATTTTTCAAGATGGCGTCTACCTTGATACTGAAACTCGGTTCTCTAAAACATTTTGCCTAGACGCCAGTCTTTTGTAAATATGTATATCTGTATAAGATTAGAATATAATGTGTTTCTCTTGTTTATACATATTATGTTTGCGGTGTTCTTTTATTTAAAACATTAAATTAAAAATAATGTATTGTGATTCATTGAATCTGAACGTTGTATGCAAGTTGTATTTGGTTAAGTCGAAATTTTGTTCTTGTTAAATATTGTTTTGCTGAATACAATTATTTTCTGAATAATTGTATTAGTTTTTGGAATGTAGCGGCTGACTGAAGCAAATGTACATAAATAAATAATAGGCATTTAACAGTTAATATATTGAATCTAATGACTAAGTTGGTTGGTACTGGTGGATATGACGTCATGAATTACTCTAAAAGTAAGGCGTGGTTATGTGAATTCGTATTGCGGTAGTTGTCTCATTTAAAATAAATAAAATATGTCTGTAATGTAGTCACACAACATATTTGTAAATGTCAACATTAAATGTTATAAAAAAATGCAATCCTAACTCCTAGTCTCAATATATTAGGCCTAGTAATTAAGTCCACCTTTCGAAAGTTTACGCCAGGCCATATTGACAAAATTTATTAAATACTAGATGTTCCCGCAGTTTCACCCGCGTTTATCGTTATTGCACCGCCCCCGTAGGTCGTAGCGTAATGTTATATAGCCTATACCCTTCCTCGATAAATAGGCTATCTAACACTAAAAGAATTTTCCAAATCAAACCAATAGTTCCTGAGATTAGCGCTTTCAAATAAACAAACAAACTTTATAATATTAGTATAGACAAGGTAACAAAAATATTAACATTTTATTGCGAAAATTTGAATTGTCAATCAAAATGTATTTATCGAAGTCAGCCGCTATGTCCTAGTATTATATATTAAGCTTTATGATGGGGTTATGTTTGTATAACGAATATTTATTTAACGCCTAATTCACCATTGTACAAAAAAGTAAAGGTTGGGTTTCACTGAGTCACGTACCACAGCTTTAGTGGAAAAACTCTGAAGAAAATTTTCACCAATACGGACATGCGTGGTTTAATGGAATCCAACTGTTATTTGGATGAGAATAATCATGCTGTCTCCTCTGTTTTAGAGTAGATAAGAAAGATAGCTTGATATCAATATTCTGCTTACAGTAGTGAATTGGGGCCTATGTGGCGTGCATGTGTTTTGTATGAATGTAATATACCGCTGATAGGATAGGTTACGTAAACGAATTAGTTATACGGCGTAGGTCGATACGGCTAAGAATTTAACGTTAAATACATGTTTATTACTGATTTATTTGTTTTATTTCTAGTTTAGAACTCCATCACTTATTCGAATACTATTCGAAAGTGCTATTCTATAATGTAGACTTCGCAAATAAAAAATGGATATAAAGTACAAGTACCACGTTCAAAAATAACGTAATCTTAAAATTGATAATACTAATTTATAAATTTGCACATAGATGGCTTATGAATTATGCTGAATTCTTGAGAATGGTGTGTTTTATTGTTTTTCTGTTTTAATATTCCAGAAGGCGCGAGAATGGGGTGGAGTTATGACTACGTAGGTTTTCTTTGTATATTATGTATGATAGATGGGTAAGGAGTACAAAATAAAATGCAGTTATATGGGTACAGGTTTATTTCATTTATTTTTCAAATTTATAGCGTTTTGTTTCTTAAATTATATTGCACCACACAAATATTGCAGACACATAAACAATACAATCAAAATTGTTTTTATTGAGTACTAACTTATTATGATCCTATAAGTTCCTATCAACGTTATTATTCAAAATAGAGAGAGTATCTTGTCACTTTGAAAAGATTTTAAGACAAATTAGCTTTGACGAGTTTGCCGACGCTACTAGCGTACGTAATATGCCTCGGCTTTTAACAGTACAGCCAATTTTGGGCGGCTTATACATTAGTACCTTACCGTTTTAAGTGAGTGTCAAATTCATTATAAAACAATAAAAAATTAGTTGAACCAATGTACATAATACAAAATTTGTCATATCACAAATAATTATAAAAATGGTTAAATAACTTAATTAGTTGAATAATAAAATATAAATTAAATAACATATTATTATATTTATTTAATAACTATCATTATCATATATACGTATTTATTATTGTTCTAGTTTAACCCATTCAATGCGGCAACAAATTTTGTTTTCACTAGCCAGAATCGGCTCATATTTAACGTAAACGCCGATCGGCGTCAGCCGCACTTGATGAAATAAAAAAAAACAAAATATCAAAAAACTTCTCATATCAGGCATTTCATTAGTAAATTCCAAACACATTTGTTGTTTTATTAATACAATATCTTTAAATTTGGGTAAAATATAAAACAACTATACATGACGCCGAACGGCGTCCTCCGAATCTGAGTATGAAAAAATAAGACGCCGATCGGCGTCCGCCGCATTGAATGGGTTAATCGGTTACTTTGAACAAGTTTGATCGTCAATCTGACATAAAATAAAAATAAATCGACATGTAAGTAACGTCGCAAATTAGGTACTTACAGAAGATCAGCTCTATAGAAGATACAATGCACCAAACTAACATTTGGACGCGTGCGCTCTGCGATATTACTACGTAGTCAGGTTCCGGCGTTCTGTATCTGTCTATTTTATGATAACATTGTTATAGACGCACCAAGAAAACAATATGTAACAGAGAGGTGGTCGGGATAATAGCCACTGAATGATAAAAAATTAATTCAATGTAAATCTATAATATTATTCATTAAACTATGTTATTTTCGTCGATTTACTATATTTTGTTCAAAATGACTTTTGTAAGAGTTAGTGAGTTAGTAAAATTGATATTAATATAATATTAAGAATATAATTATAATGAAGCAGAACACATTATTTATTGACTTTTAATCACAAATAATCCATTATGTTGCACTCTGCATAAATATAACATTAAAACAATTTGACACTATATACAAAACAGTAATAAAAATATTTCAGATATCGGTTATCACAGCCGCAAAAGCTTGGCTTTGTCACTTACAACGTATTGAGGCGCAATCACTAAGAGTTTAGAGTAGTTTAGAGAATCAAGGTTGGACCCAAGAAAGCCGCACACACTAGCAACAGTGGAAATATTTAACCAAAAATAGGACAGTGAAAATGTCAAAGCGATGCGAATTAAGCAATGAAATTATTTGATAACTTCATTATAAAATAGACTAATGCATCCAAATGTTTCTGCATGTACTTTAGGTATAGACTACTTTGAATAAATAAAAATACTTTGAATTGTTTCGACAAAACGACTGTACAGATGTGCTGCACCAGTGAATGTTCCACCAAAGAGCTGTTATTTAGATAGCCAAATGAAGAGAATGAATAGGTATGGATCGACTGTGTACCAATTTTATCAAATAGTAGATTTTAAAGACGAACGTTATAAAAGCAAAATGACAGCAGAGCACGACGCACCACATAATTACCGTCGATATGCGTCGTATTGTGGGGTCCAACCTTCACTGAAACTAGTAATCCCCTTAATTATTTCAATCCTAAATAACATTTTCTACTTAACTATTACATTAAAAGAGAGCTTCCTTAAATTTAGGACTCATTCGTGAGCGATACATTAAAAATAGAAGTACTAGAGTCCTGTAAAAATAAAACTATTTACAATAAGGCAAGAAGTTATATAAATAATTAAACATCAACTTCTTTGAAGACTATCGACATTAATGTCTAAATGATCATCAAGGTCTATAATTTCGTCCGTAGCTATCATGGAGCCACAATCATTACGAATCACACAAGCATTTTTGATGAATTATCTTTAAACATCGCATTGCTCGCAGTACCTTTAATCTTAGCAAGTAATAAAGAATTTTAAAATTTCTAAATGTGCACCATATGCCGACAATGCTTAACCTGCTGATTCATGAGCAATAAACTCAAGATATGTCATGTAAAAACTGCCTAATTACACATAAGTAAATATAAAAACGCACGTAGAACAATTTTAGATATTAGTTTTTACTAATAACTAAAATTTGCTTTTGCATTCTATTAAATAAATTCGTCACTACTGCACATCCATCCACCGAAAATTGTAGTAACGGCTGAATTAGAGTTTATCTTTAGACCTTGCACTGGTTCGCCTGACGCCCTTATGATGCAAGGTATTCGGTAATCATCAGTCATGATTTAGCCAATAAACATTTATATATTATTTTAAGTATGAAAACCTATTAACGTCGGTTGGAGAAAAGGAATGTGACATAAAAGCTTGAAAAAGAAGTTTATATGTAAAATGTTAGAGTAGTTTTAGAAAGATATGCAAACAGTAAAGAACGCTTTTAAATGCTAGCAGGATTGACGTACAGGTCACTTTATACCTATAAGAAATAATTTTTCTTGCGTACATTAGAGTGCATAATATTTTTACACTAATGTGCAATCTATTAATATTCTTACCTAATGGTAAGAAAATTAATAGATTTCGTTCATTGATAACCAGAGACATAAGTAATAAGCAATATACAATTTGCTTCTACTTATCCTAGTTATATATCTAATATAACACTTTTGTAGACGCCAGTAGGTTCAATAGAAGCTATTTTAAAATGTACAGCATAATAGTACTATCTAATTAGTAGTGTTATTCTATTGACCTATGATCTTCCATCTACATTTCCTACTTAATTTACCCACTGTCCAAACTTACAGATACACTTTCTACTCTAGAGCACTTCTACACTTCACTACACAATATTTTAGCACACGAAGACGATGCGATAGTCCAAGTTTTACTTTTAGTAACTATAGTAACTACATATTGTGGAAGAGTTTTGGATGTGTTACTTTTATTACCCGTTGGCTACAACCTGTTGCTACAATAGAATAGGATAGAAAACGTGCCGAATATTTTTAGCGAATTCTAGTTTCTCAACACGCTACGGAAAGGGAATAATTCCTAGAACAAGGATTGCCTTGCTGCTAGGGTTTAGCTAATTTATAATACGATAACTATCGCAGTAAATCTATTGAGCCATGATTTATTCGTAAAAAAAGCAATAAATGAACCAACTAACTGGTTGCTTATCCGGTACTATCTGTCGTTGCTTGTTGATAGACAATGTCTGTTAACGATAGTAGATATAATGCGATAATGTGACCCATTCACAATGCCAGCATCGCATCTGTGTGTTTCTTGAATTAATGTGAAAAGCTCACAGACGTAACTAGCAGTAAATAGGTTAAAGGATAGTCGACATTAATATATCCCACAATACGCAGCCAACGGCTCACCTCTCCATACATTATTGCAAATACACATTTTACTTACGACTACCCTCAATTCTTCATGATCAGCGCTATGTAGTCCAGCACCCTCTGATCGTGTAGTATCTTCAGATGTTCAGCGTTGGGCAAAGGGAGTGATTTAACGAGTTTCCCATTCCTGAAGCGAGGTTTCCGCCAGTACTCGCATGCGTTGAGCGAGCGCAGATTGACCGTACCATCGCCGTCGCCCATCGACAGAGTTGGATACCCATCGAGCCAAGTGCCGGGTTTGTAGACCAGTCTGGAAGGTAAGCCAAACTTATTAGTACATGTATGACTCAGATTAATTATTAACCTTTTGACCGCCACAGCATAAAAGTAGCGTCGTGTCCCCTACGCCAGGCGATGATTATGGTTTTAAATAATAGGTAAAAGGAACAAACATATTTTTGTATGTTTATTTTGAACGTATAATAGTCGTATTTTCGACGTGCCATGCCGTCGGGGGCGTCGTGAGCACGGTTTAATTTGACGTGAATGGACGTCCGTGGCGGTCAAATGGTTAAGTAAGTCTTTCTTATCATTAGGTACTATTATGGTTTAATGTCTCACAGTTAAACTTTTAATTGAACAGTTGCTATAGTAAACTTTGCTGAAGGTACTTTGATTTAGTAGTGAGAGTTTTCAAAATTAATTAGCCATGTACTCGTATGATAGTTAAAGTTATAACTTCGCAAAATATTCTTACTTCCTAAGTTAAAGTTTAGCTCGTCATTGTCTCAGACGTATGAATCACACTAGATAAAAATGCATTCTTATTCATTATCTAAGCGTTCGATGCATAACTTCTTATTTTAGAAGGGCTCCTCACAACGTTATCTGTTAATTTCTACACCATTTAATAACGACCTGTAATGTGGACTATAGAAAATAAGTCTCTACGCTATCTTATGTCAATAGTTGTTACCTCTCAACAGTCGAGATGTTGTATCCATATATGCAGTGCACTTCAACTCCTGGCGCGGAGAAGTCACGCGTGTACTTCTCAGTATCTATGCGCATCTGCCACGCATCCGGCAGTTCCATGTCTCTGCAATATAAACAACACATATTTATATGCTCTTAATATTTCTGTCATCTTTCTTAAAGCTAGATTTTGCCCGCAGCGTTGCTCGCGAAAAAGTAAGTAAGGAAGGTTAAATTGGTAACAGTATTTTTTCCAGAATCCAGAAAAAGAGATAGTACCCTACGTTCTATTCTGTACCCACTGACAGTGTTTACGAAATATCGTGATGATCGGTCGAGTAGTAGGCGTAAAAGCGTAATAAACAAACAAAGTCACGGTTGCATTTATGTATAATATTAGTTAGGATTCTATGATCTCTTTAAATGTAAAATCTGTTATTGAGTAACTTGTTATATCGGCTATACTATGATCACTTGCAATACCAATGGTATTAACTTTAACTTATACATTGGCAATAACATGAAAGAAATATGAGAGAAATAAGAAGTAGATATGTGAGTCTCCATAACTCTTAAGCTTGTTAGCTTTTATATCGCTCACCAGATTTCACAAAAAAAGTTTCAAAAACACGATAGCTATTTACGGGTACCTATCCAAATTAGATTGGTCTACGTCATTACGTCATTAGTTACCAAAGTGGTCCAGGTCCACGGGAGACGACGGTGGTAAACGTTGGCGTGGCAAAAAAATGGGTGTCCACAATTCGTAAGCGGGGGTCCACGAGAAAATTTATTTGCTTTCGATAGTGAAGAACTAAAATGTTGGCTTGACTTCACCTATTAATGTAAGCAGATAATATTTTAAGAAGCTCAACGACTGTGCGACTGTTAGTTGTAAAAACTTGCATATTCATATCCATATTCAGTAACAGTGGTCTACATTTTTACCATATTCTAAAAAATTATCGAATTTTTTAGAATATGGTAAAAATGTAGCTGCTGGGGGTCCACCGGCACCAGCTAAATTTTGAAAGTGGTCTATGAGGGAAAACCTCTGGTCTACGTAGTCTTCAACTACAAGTCATGCCTGCACGTATGGCCTAGTGGTTTAAGTGGTCGCCTCGCCACTGCTACTTCACTGAGTATTGGACGTTCGATCCCCACACGGGACAAACATTTGTGTGATCCACTAATAATTGTTTCAAGTCTGGGTTTTCTTTATGTCCGTTGTTTGAATGTTTGGAAAGATACCCGCGACACAGGAATTATTCCCAGTGCGGAGCTTAATTTCAAAAAAAGGAAAGAAAGAAAAATATTTCAATAACCTATTCAATGCGGCTGACGCCCATCGGCGTCTTATTTTTTCATACTCAGATTTGGAGGACGTCGATCGGCGTCATGTATAGTTGTTTTATATTTTACCCAAAGGAGACCGACCACCTTGTATGGGATCCTGGTCTAGGCGTGAACAATTTTATATTGTAATAAAAATATTAATTTTCAGTAGCCTAAACTAAGTAGAAAACATTATTCTTTGAAGTTTAGTATCAAGTTCGTTAAATAATAAAATAAAACACATTGTTTAAAATAAATATTTATTTTCATGTGTCACCATCACCTTCATAAGTTATTAAAATATTTTTAAAAAACTGGGCTGGTGGAGTGACATTTTCATATCTTGCCCAGCTTAGGTACCATATTACAGACATTATGTGAGCACAGCAACCAACATTACTTCGGCCGACTATGCAGTTGCAGTAATACTGCCTTATTGCTTCCAGGCTGTGTGCTTTATTTTGATATAATATATCAATAAAATAAGTCAATTTCATACTACTGGATGGTAACCAATATTTTTTATATATTGAAACAAAGCTTTTAATATTTTACTCTGTTTATAAAACGATTGTCCACGTGCAAGCCGAATATGGACGGTCTCCTTTAAAGATATTATATTAATAAAACAACAAATGTGTTTGGAATTTACTAATGAAATGCCTGATATGAGTAGTTTTTAGATATTTTGGTTTTTTTATTTCATCAAGTGCGGCTGACGCCGATCGGCGCTTACGTTAAATATGAGCCGATTCTGGCTAGTGAAGGCAAAATTTGTTGCCGCAGTGAATGGGTTAAGTCTGGTTTCATAGTCGCGTCGTCGAACAGCAGGTTTCAACAGCACGCGCTTGACGCAAGGCGGACCTATGAGAAACGCGGCGCGCTTCAACAGCGTGACAATAAAACGCTACTAGTGAATTTACAAGCGCGCGAAGTGAATTTACAAGCGCGCGCGTCTGGATGGCGCCGTTCAACGGCGCGACTGTGAAACCAGCCTAAGGTTGCCGTTGTCTGAAACTGTGTGGTGAATGGCAAGCGTTTCTTAAGGTACCTATACCTATATAATTAGAAGGTATGATATTGAGTCATCAGCTGATCGACCGACACAAACATTATTCATTATTATGGACTATAGCAATGTCATTTATGTTTTCCTCATTTATTTACCTAACATTTTCTCTTAGAACTCTTCACTATGTATTTGTTTTCCTTGTTTTGGTTATTCGCCTACAGTCACCTATATATGTATATAGTGCATGGAATATGATGTGGGACTTGGATTTGATTACCAGCTCGATGCTGGTATATTTTATTAGGTACTAGCTATTCTTATTTATTATAAAATTGTACTTTTTTCTGTATGGCGAAGTTTCATGATCGGTCGAGTAGTTAAGGCATGCAAGCGTAATAAACAAACAAACTCACATTCGCATTTGTAATATAATCATAATATTGTTTATTCTCTCAAAAAGGTAAATACAATGATATGTTACAATAATCGATACAGCATGAACTAGAATCTTATTGAGAGCTGGAGTTTGTTCCCGCGGTTTCACCTGCGTTTATCGTTACTGCGCCGCTCCCGTGGGTTGTAGCGTGATGTTATATAGCCTACAGCCTTCCTCGATAAACAGGCTATCCAACACTAAAAGATGGCGTAGTGGTCAGTGTAACCGACTTCCACGTATGAGGTCGCGGGTTCGATTCCCGCACAAGTCAAACATTTGTGTGCATGAACATGGATGTTTGTCTTGGTCTGGATGTATCTATGTATAATATGTATGTATATACAAAAAAAGAAGTATATATTTATGTTTATCCATTGTCTAGTACCCATAGTACAAGCTTTGCTTAGTTTGAGCTAGATGGTGTTGTGTGTGTGTGTGGTAGAATATTATTATTATATTAATATTAATTTTTCAAATCGAACCAGTAGTTCCTGAGATTAGCGCGTTCAAACAAACAAACAAACTCTTCAGCTTTATAATATTAGTATACATATACTTTACGATTTCCAATCCCTAACTGAACTGTGCACACGTACTCTAATAAAGTTAGTAGATACACGTTTACCCTACAAAATAAATATATGCCTCGCAGATAGTCTGTAGTACTCACGTGAACAGTTTCTGGAAGTCCTTTATAGTATAGTTGAACTTGTCGGTCTGGACGAGCACGTCTGAGGGCTTCCAGAACAGCGGGGAAGGCAACAGCCACGCCAGCGACGGACACGTGATCTGCTGCGTACGCATTATGCTTTCGCGCAACATCAGACTGCCGAGGTCATCACCTGTGGAGTAAGTAAGTATCTCATCTGAGGATCGAGCCTAAAGCACTCGGCACTGTGAAAGTAGGAAGATTTATTTAGATCACGACGCCAAACGTGCAAGGTAACGCAGCGTTCACTCGATTGAATGAATTAATAATAATAATAATGATTTATTTTTTTCTCTTCCACAAAGGTAACCTAAAATATAATTAAAATACTTAAATAAAAACAAAAGACCCTTGTGGGAGACTGGTATCTGCACTAGGCAACCCTGTCACACAGATTACCAGGCCCCCTAAAACAATGTAAGTATTATTAAAATGTTATTTGCAAGGTGGAATATCATATAATTTATCATTAACTAAATGTAAGCTGTGGAGTGTGCGTGTGTGAGCGAAAGTGTATGTTGTGTGTGAGTGTGTGTGTGTGTGTGTAAGTGTGAGGGTGAGTGTGTGTGTGTGTGTTAGTGCGCATGCGTGCATGTGAAAGTGTGCGCGCGAGAGCATGTGAGTGTGTATGTGCAGGTGATGAGATATGCCAGATTTTTACTTAGGGATGATTAAGAGGTTTTCCGTATACACTTAATTATTATGTTTTAAAAGATACGAGGTTAGGGCTTGCTTACACTTCACTTTTGTCAGAGGATAGATGTTCGCAATAGCATTCATTTTATTATATACATAATTGCTAAGGAAAGAATAGCTCCGATGCGAAAGACTAGTTTTGGAGAATTTTGATGAACATACTTTAGTTTTATTGCGTTTATTAGCGTATAATTTTGGGTTGTATTGTATGTGGGAATGTTTGCGCAAGATAGTGTAAATCACAAATAGTTGCTGAACTGTAAGCACCTCGCACTTTGTATAAAGTTCAGAAGTCAGATGAAAGAAAGGAAGGCAATGTGCTACCTTAAGGACCGCTCTTTGTGCACGTTCTAATTTAATCATATGGATTTTAGAGGCCCCACCCCATGTAGTGATACAATATGTTAGTAACGACTTACATAAGGAAATCTACACAGTCCTGAGAATCAGCAACTTGTCGGAGGTTTTTAAATATATAAATAAGCTTTCTTATACGTTTGGTCAGCAGATCGATGTGTATGCTAAATGACAAGTGTTTGTCAATAATTACACCAAGATACTTGACTGAGTCAGCGCTTTCAATTTTAGGGCATGTGCAAGTAATATATGAGTCATTGTTGCATGAATGGGCTGTAATGTTTAGGTATGAGTCGAGTTTGAGGTTTGTATGTGACAGGGAGAATGTGATGTATTTGGTTTTGCCTGTATTTAATGTGAGTAAGTTGTCGTTGAGCCAACTTTTCACCTGTGTGAAACCAATTTGCGCAAAGTGAAACACTTCCTCCCAAGTATCACCATAGAAAAGAAGTGCTGTATCATTCGCAAATGTGATAATGTTACCATTTGAAAGCTTCAGCTGACAGGGGTCATTAATAAAATTTAAAAAGAGGGTAGGCCCCAAGATACTCCCTTGAGGAATACCAATATTAACGCCACACTCATCACTTATCCACTCCTCGACCTTGACACATTGAACACGGTTATTTAGATAGCTACGGAATAGTTCCAGTTGAGTACCACGAATTGTTATCTTTCATCATAGAAAATTTTAATTTGGATTGTGCTGTAGGTAAGGATATGCTACAGACATGCTCTGATCGCTAACTAACCAAGTGTTGACTTATTTTTTGATCTAATGTATCAATTTTTAAAGTCTTGCTATGAATGTATAAATAATTAGTTTATTTAATGAATACTTTGATGGCGTAGTGGTTAGTGTAACCGACTGCCACGCCTGAGGTCGCGGGTTCGATTCCCGCACAAGTCAAACATTTGTGTGCATGAACATGGGTGTTTGTCTTGGTCTGGGTGTTTCTATGTATAATATGTATGTATTTACAAAAAAATAAGTATATATGTATGTTTATCCATTGTCTAGTACCCATAGTACAAGCTCTGCTTAGTTTGGGCTAGATGGTGTTGTGTGTATGTGGTAGAATATTATTATTATATTATTATTATTATTAATTTTATCGTTTTTATTAATATCCTTAAGTTGTTCATTTACTGGAATTAAATGTATGTAAATATTATTATTAAAATTGAAATTTTTAATAATTTATGTATTAGATAATCGCTTCTTGTATATTTATTGATTTTGTTATTATTTCGAAATTGGTTATTTGATATTGATTTTAATGTATAATATATTTTTTTCCCATAATCATCTATGTAACAATGTGTAATTGTTAAACCTGCACGTGTTGGGAAAGCAACCTGTTAGTGCAGAGAGTAACTATTATAAAATAAATAAATAACAAATGGCGCTGTACACAATAAGCGCTTATAATCACGCCCGCCATTCAACCCTGATGGCCAGTCCCACAAGTAAAAGTTATCTGAAAGATAAATCGCATACTAAGTCACTCATGTTAAGTCAAAAATAATTTATTCATTTAGTTCACAAAGTAACACTTATGAACGTCATAATATATAGGTTAGGTTTAAGAAGAGAGATGGCGAGACTTTTATCTTATAGATAAATGCTATCTGGAGGTGGTGTGACAGCCCTGAATCTCGCAAGCGAAGTTTACATAGCGACTATGTAATAATAATAATAATAATATAATAATATATTTATTTGCCAAAAAACACGGTATACAACGATCTTATAATTCAATAAAGCACATACATGTTTTGCCACGGTTACATAGCATGCAAATTTTAGATAATTATGCAACTATCACAATTTAAAATCAAAAAAATCTTTGAGACTAGAAATTATTTTCAGTTAGCCATTTGTATAACTGAATACCAAATTGTCTTGTATTTAACAGTTTAAGGTAATTAGGAATCTTATTATAAATTCGGATACACATCGCGATACAATTGCTATTGAATTTTGTGGTTTTCGGGATACAATTTAGAACAGTCTATTTGGATCTCGTCGATTTCTAGGTCTCAAATCATTCATAAAATTTCTTGTTTTTCCAGACAAACATACAAATTTCAAAAATATATAAACAAGGCAGTGGTAGCAAGCCAAGCTTTTTGAAAATTGGTTGACATGAGTCATCACATTTGAGACCGTATATTGCTCACATGCTCTTTTTTTGAGCTATAAACGCTCTCATTTGGTTTGTACTATTTCCCCAAACTATTAACCCATAGCGCAGTACGGATTCCACGTATGCACGATAGGACATCACAGCCGTTTTTATATTAGTCACATTCTTAACCTGTCTAAGGGCATATACAAATTTATTTATTTTAGTCGATACATTCTTAATTGGAAATCACATGTAGAGAACATGTGATTTCCAATTAAGATTTTCATCAATTATTATGCCTAAGAATTTCGTCTCGGTCACTTGTCTAAGTTTTGGAATATTCATTTTAAAGTTGTATTTATTATTATGTATATTGATTAAATTGTATGTACACGGATTTATTGAGATTTATGCATAAATTATTATTATTAAGCCAGCGAATTAAATAATCAATAGTTTCATTTATTTGTGATTCATGCTCCTTTATAGCATTATTTTTCTTGTCCGTCGTTACAATAATAGAAATATCTAATATCATATAATATATAATAAGTACATACAAGTACCCGACCATCCAGGCCACCCAGCCTGGTCATAGGATCCTCCCTTTTGGCGTTGGAGGGACATCAGACAATGTTCCTCCACAATACATTTGTTCAAATTTTTATATGGATAATTTCGTCATACTACACTGTTTTAACTATTTATACCCACAAAAACCAGGAATTATTATCAAAACATACAAAAATGTTTTAAATTATAATAAAATTCTTAAAACTGATTACGACATGTGTTTGCGTAATGAGTATGTGTATTAATAGCCGTTTACTTGTAACTACTTATCTGTGGATTTTCTAAAAGAACAAATCCACAAAAAAAAATACACCGATATAATTGGTTAAGTGTGATTGATGGTGAAGTGTGTTTATAACAATTATTTTATCACAAAAATATATAGAAAAAATGTTGCAATACATGTAATTGCGCAACATAATTATATAAACTAACTACTTATCTGTGGGTTTTTTAAAAGATGAACTCCTGAAATAAATACCCACAAAGATAATTATTTTATTACAAAAACTAGCGATCCCCCGGGCTTCGCACGGGTAGTACAAAACCTTAACAAATTATACACTTGAACCTTCCTCATGAATCACTCTGTCTATCAGTGAAAACCGCATTAAAATCCGTTTAGTACTTTTGGAGTTTATCGCGAACAGACAGACAGACGCGGCGTAACTTTTTAAACTGATTATAACATATATTATGTGATTGTGCAATATAATTAATTAAACAGTAACATTTCCTTCAGCAAGAGAAATATAAAATTCCAGGAAAAATATCTAACAAGTCATTGGATTCACAATGGATTTTCCATTACACACATTTATACGATCGACATCGTTATAGAATATTATTTTTACTCATAACCTGAGAATGTACTTAATATGAAAGTTGCATCAGTAAATATATAATTATTAAGTAGTAATCACTTAGTATGGTAAAACGAAAAAAATCACTAAAATGAGTTCAAAAAAGTCACTGGGATATTTTCTGTATCGCAAAGTTTACACATTCAAACAACGAAAACCTTTGTTTTCGTTAAGGGTGCTCGACACAACCAACTATATTTTATGGAACACACAATTTTCGTTCCGTGTGAAATACGTATTTTAAAACATTGTAGGTAATGACGTTTCTAATCATATTTCATAGGTAAATTCGCCGCTAATTTCTATTGAGCGCCGTTTTATTAATTGTGTTATGGAAACAATACTTAAATACAGAATATACCACGGGGAGTGCTCTGAAGAGTTATTCCACCTTATCCCGCCCTCCCCTTTCCTATCCAGAACAACGCGTGCTGGGCTCAGATGCCATCCTTACACGGTAGAGTCGATTAGAGCGCGTACCAAAAAGTTTGGGTCCTCATATCTCTGCCGAACGACCAAGGCATGGAATTCTCTGCCAAGGCACGTGTTTCCTTCTTCCTTCAATCCTGGGTTCTTTAAGCGGGGCGTGAAAAAGCATCTTCTCAGGCCGTCAAAGTAGAGACCTCAACATCGCCTCGGCTACTGTGGGGGCGATGTGGAGGCCACTGCTCTTAGACCACACGACTGCTTACCATCAGGTGGAGTGTGGTCATTTTGACGAGCAAAATAAGAAAAAAAAAAAATAAGAAAAAAAAAAAAGAAGAAAAAAAAAAAGATAAATATGTTTTCGAATTTCAAGACGGTATAATGAACGGCACTGTTGGAACAAGGAGAAATATATGTAGTAAGACTTCAGCCTGTTTCAATGCCTATAGCCCGTTAAGGGAAAAAGCATTCGTCACCTTTCTAACCATAACAAACTATCTACTACGACGACCTCAGATATCTTGGAATTAATTGGAATACTTTATATACTAACCTACCACGAAGACCTCACGAATTCATCATTCTTCTACAGCTAGGTACTTGCGATAGAAGAATGATAAATTCCATAGTGTATTTTCTTTCACCGCCAGCGATTCATATTTCAGTGGCGATGAATCAGAACGACGAGGAAGCGGGGACAGTAGGAAAGTACATGTATTGTAAATTGTAGCATCCTGTGTGTCACTCACAGCTGATACGTGTTGTTTGTAAATAACGTGCCTTGCTACTCATACGCTGACATTGTATTCTGGCAGTGTAACTTTATAATACGTAACTGCTTACATCATGAATTTAGGTAATGTTGATCTAGGCATACAAAATTCGATAGTATTTAAATACTAGCTTTTGCCCGCGGCTTCGCTCGCGTTAATTTAGAATTAGACAATCAATTCGGGTTGTACTCTGCTTGTAATAATATAATTCAATCATAATTCGAAAGACACGTGGCGCCATCTATTATCATGAGAACATTATTGTTGTTTTCTTCGGGAACAGTATTTTTCTGGGATGAAAGGTAGCCTATGTCCGTTTCTGTACACCTGACAATGTATATGCAACATTTCCGAGTGATCGGTTCAGTGGTTTAAGCGTGAAAAGGTAACACACAAACAAACAAACAAACTCATTTTCGCTTTTATAATATTAGTTAGGATACCATCTGTAGAAGTTGTTAAGTTAGACTAAATGATAATAAACTCTATCGTTTAAAGTTAAAATGAATTTAATAACTGGACCAAAGGTTAAACGATATAAAGGAGCGAGAGAGCACGCGCGATGATCGCTTATAGAGTATTGAATATGAATGAATATTAATTAGCAATGTTAGGTAAAACTGCTGATACGTTAGTATTGTAGTTGGTGTATGGTTCCACCGTACATCATCCTTTTTCATATTGAATGTTAGTAGCACGGGTTTTAAATTACTAGTATTCTTGTTAACTTACCCAGATAAATTAATATGTAGGTAGTAGCGCAACGGGTGGGTTTCGGATCCACGACCTCTCAATCGCAAGTCCAATACCTTATACAATTCTTAAATAGTAGTCTGTCGGACCCACAATCCTTGGGCAAAATTTTACGTCCGACTATTGCTCAAGGCCAGGAAAACTTGGCATTGCACGCACTTGCTGGGTAAATACGCGGACGAAGTAGCAATTGGCAATACAATAATACACAACGGTTCTGTATCGTATCAGTATTTTAAATAAATACTTATTTATTTCCCAAAATTTGTAAGACGAACAGTCAAATAAAAAAAAGAAACGATATTTTTCAGTCGGTATCATATTTTTCGAAATATAACTAATCGAATATTCGAATCACTATTTGATATCCCTCAGATGTATTCTTAACATGAACGACATTATAAAATCGAAAAATGTATAAACTATTTTTGGATATATCGTGGCCGTGTAGAATGTCTGATGACCTTTATTTTTTTTTATTATCCTTTCGTAAATAAGCGACGATGAATGGATTCGAATAACAATTCATATTACTGATATTATATTTAGAATCTAGATTAGTTAGTTCTTTTGTATACTCTATTATAAACTGCAAACAACGCCTACAGACTCCAGATTTAAGTCTATGAAGTTCGCCTTTAATCCATTTATGTACAAATACGTACGTTTCAATGTTACATCCGCGTGTAAGAGTAAGACGTGTGTGACGTCAGCACATGAAGTGGGTCAAGAGTGTTTACCACTATTTTTGTATATTATTATAGTTTAATATAATATTGATAATATATTTCTGCTATCACCACTACTTTGTTTCGCATATTTTTGTAATACTTTTAGTACTAATTTCGCTCGTCTGTCCAAAGGTATTTCTGTGACAGATTTATTTTAGGGATAAGGCCGCCCTTTGTACATTATAATATGCTGTACTTTTATTGATGTAAAATGAAATATTATTTTGTATACTAATGATCTGTATAAATAAGCTTTAATAAGTTTACTAATGCACGAAATTCAAATAAAATACAAAATCTTTTAAAAACGTATTACATATTCTAAATCTTCTCCATTTCAATGTTATCTATGTGAAATCTCACTATTAACATACTTATTATTATACAGATTAGCTGTAAACGTTCGTAAGTGATAACGTTATTTATCTATTCTCTTCGCGAGGTCTCTGATGTCAGTTTCATAATACGAATGCCTGGGTGTCTATATAGTAGCGGGTGTGAGAACCACTTACGCCTAAACAAGATAAATAGGTCGTAATCGTGTATATAATAATAGTGACATCAATAATACGTACGGTAGTAACCTGCTTAGCCTGTCATGACTAGTGTGTTTAGTTCGGTACAGATATATTTCCTTTAAAAGTTTAATACTTAGTTTTATCGATGATCTCAAATCATTCTGTCTCTCTAAAACACAGACAGCTAAGAATCGTTAACAGGGGACAGTATGAAATGAAATCGTCGGTACCCTTCTTTTTTTTTAATAAAACGTCAAACATTTAAGAACGGACACAAAAAACATCCAGACTCGGAACAATCATTTAGTTTTGTGGATCATACAAAGGAGACCGTCCATATTCGGTTTATACGTGGACAATCTATACTAATATTATAAAGCTGAAGAGTTTGTTTGTTTGTTTGTTTGCTTGAACGCGCTAATCTCAGGAACTACTGGTCCGATTAGAAAAAATCTTTCAGTGTTAGATAGCCCATTTATCGAGGAAGGCTATAGGCTATATATCATCACGCTAAGATCAATAGCAGCTGAGCACCAATGAAGAATGTTTCAAAATCGGCGGGTGTTTTTTCCTTTTGAGAGCTTCCGCTGCGTGCACTGCGTAAACAGTTAATGTTTCGCAAAAATCATGTATGACAGAATTGTTCCCCTTTAAAAGTTCTTAAAAAAAGTCCGTGACGGCATATGTCTATCTTTTAAGGTTGGCTCACTATAACCATTTTTATGCTAACCAAATTTGTTCTAAAATAATGCATTATTTGCGAAGATATTATTATAAACATGATATTAATCCTTATCCAAATAAATACGTTATTCATCACAAGTATTTAATTTAAAACAAAATTGCCCTTTACATAATTCAATTTCAATGAATATCTTAGGAGATATTGCAGTTTTAAAATAACATTGCAGCAAAATAATTACCCATTACAGACATAGTTCAAACGATGTTTCTCCTGGTTTATTCTGCGTGATTACTACTGGTTCGTTGTGTGTCGGATAGCCTATTTATCGAGGAAGGCTATAGGCTATATAACATCACGCTACGACCCACGGGGGCGGCGCAGTAACGATAAACGCGGGTGAAACCGCGGGAACATCTAGTCGTTTTATATACAAAGTAAAATATTAAAAGTTTTGTTTTAATATATAATAAATATTGGTTACCATCCAGTAGTATCAAATTGACATATTTTATTTATATATAATATCAAAATAATACACACAGCCTGGAAGCAATAAGGCAGTACCTATTACTGCAACTGCATAGTCGGCCGAAGGACTGTTGGAGGCCCGTGGCTGTGCTCACATAATGTCTGTAATATGGTACCTAAGCTGGGCAAGATATGAAAATGTCACTCCACCAGCCCAGTTTTGGAAAATAATTTAATAACTTATGAAGGTGATGTAAACTAATATTTATTTTAAACAATGTGTTTTATATTATTATTTAACGAACTTGATACTAAACTTCAAAGAATACTGTTTTCTATTTAGGTTAGGCTACTCAAAACTTAACCATCCGTGCAGTCGCGTATCTATAAGATACGGTCTAATCACGGGTTAGCTGGTAGTTACCTCGCCCGTCTTGCTCCGTAATTTTACTAGTGCCTTATGGTTATGTCCTAAGTACCGAATGACCTGTGATTTCTCGTATTAGGGGTGGAAATATGGCATAGGCATTAAACAACAAACTAATTAATACATTTAGTAACAAAGTATCACTTATGAACGTCGAAGTAACTAAATGGGCTGCCTAACAAAAAATTCTTCTTCATTTCATATTAGTCCGGTAGCTGCCAGACATTAAAACTTACTTTTTAATTTAATATTATAGGTAAGTGTCAATGAATTATGAAGCCTAATGAATATGGCCAGTTCTTTCTATGACACATTGTTTACTGTAAGTAAAAACGTGCCAGAAACATAGTTGAATAATAATGAAAGGTAACATGAGTCATTCATAATGGAATGAAATGAAAAATAATATTTTAGACGAGTGAGTTTCATTATAATAATAATTATAATTAATGGCTGTCATGTATCGTAAGTATGTATGTATACACAGAGGAGCACAAAGCCGCAATTAAAATTTAGGTCGCAACATTTACCTAAACGTGACAATTTTTTTTTTCTGTAAGAAGCTAAAGAGCTCTTATAGCATTAATTTATCATTCTTTTCACAAACTGCTTTATTATCCTAAATCCTTACTATATAATATTATAAATTCGAAAGTAACTCTGTCTGTCTGTTACCTTTTCACGGTTAAACCATTCAACCGATTTAGGTGAAATTTGGTACAGATATAGTTTAAAACCTGGGGAAGGACACAGGCTACTTTTTATTCAAGCTAGTCTAAAACATAACATTATTTATTAAATATAAATAAAATCGATAGGATAGAGGCTTTTTAATCTGGGTAAAGGGGTAATTATCAAATGACGGTAAAAGTGAAAAGACGAAAGTATAGATATTATAATGTGACGTAACAGATATTTAAATATGGGCGTGGGAGGGCAATAGCGATAAACGACCCCACCACGCTCTCACACACGTGACGTGACGTGTTTCACATACGTGACGAAATAAACATTTAGCTCAGCTGGAGGAGTTAACAAGAATAGTAATCATTTGTAATCCAAATTTATAGTAATTCTAGCAACCTGCTCCGGCTTCGCACGGGTAGTACAAAACTTTAACAAATTATACACCTAAACCTTCCTTAGGAATCACTCTATCAAGTGGTGAAAATCGCATGAATATCCGTTCAGTAGTTTTTGAGTTTAATGCAAACAGACAGACGCGGCAGGTGACTTTGTTTTATATTTATAATAATAATATTTAGTGATAGTGATTTACGATGAATATAGAAAAAAGCGATAAACTTTAATATATAAAAAAGCAGCGATAGCTCAGTGGGGAGACCAACAGTTTGCAATGCAGAGGGGCTCGGGTTCGAACCCACGTAGCGCACCTCTGACTTTTGGAAGTTATATGACTTTTAGAAATTATGTGCGTATTGATTGACAATTATCGCTTGCTCCGTGCCTCGGAGGGCACGTTAAGCTGTCGGTCCCGGCTGCCATGAATATCTATGGCAGTCGTTATTGGGAAGTCAGTGCCCTCTAATATCCTGACACTGGTCTAGTCTTAGGGTATCGTTAGCCTTCGGGTTGCGGAGGTCAGGTGGCAGCCGCTCCGTGTAAAAACTGATATTCAGTCAAATCCGGTTAGGCTAGAAAGCCTAACCCAAGTGACTTGGGAATAATAAAGGCTAGGGAGAAGAATATAAAAAAGCAAATTTGAAGACCATGACACTCACCTATGGCAAACACCTTAACGGCCTTCATAGAGCCGCCCCATGGCGAGGACAGCGACACCAGCCGCCTGACGTACTGATCCTTCCACTTCTGAGGCTGCAGCTGCAGGAAGTGCAACGTCATCAGACCTCCCATACTGTGCACTAGAAGTGTCACCGACGTCTTGTTGTTCAAGTTGTATGTATTCTCTATGAGACTCTTCATGTTCGTGAAGAATTCAGCATTCTCGTCTGTGGAACAATGGTTGCATTAGGTATCTTTAGATTGGAATTTTTAAATATAGAACGATATCAGTCGCACTATAGAACGATGGAGAAGTTATCTCAATATTTTTTATGTTTTCATCAAATGTCGCGTCACCCAAGAAAAAAATGATAACCCTAACCATTAACCCATGTAGTCGCAGCGGCACACCGACGGCCAGCTATTAGATACATTAGGTTTTCAATTTTGCCTGGCATTCCTACAGTTGACTTGTAAAACATATATGAAGTAAACGCCTTGCAAGTCTGGTAGTAGGGGTACCTAATTGTAAAATGGAAAAGGACGCACAAGTCAGGATATAGCTCGCAACTCCAAGGACTAAAAATATCTGAATGCGTTGTCAGTGCAAGGAACACAGAGTAGTGCTCAAGAGCAAATGCGCTACATAAGGCCCTCTGCATACAGACATACAGAGATTCACGCCTGTTTCCCAGAGGGGTAGGCAGAGACTACGGATTTCCATTTGCTACGATCCTGACACACTTCTCTGGCTTCATTCACTTTCATCACATACACACAATACTAATCTAACTAAATCACGTAGCACCTGATTGGGATGCCCGAGGAGCCAAAGAAAAGTACAAAATAGTTTGAAACGCGATTCCACTATGCCTGACCACGCACAAAAGTATGAAAGCCATACCGTAACAATGTTTAACATTAATTATTTTTAAATTGTATCTGTTTGTTTCCCAAATAAAATAAAATAAAAATGTTTTAAGTTATTAAAACTTTGTTAGTCAAAGTGAAATCTAAGTAGTTGACATAGTTACGGGTTGTCTACTTGTAATCTTAACCTGTAAAATCAGTAGACAATAAAATAAGTCTATTGTAAGGGTTCCAATATTATTTCTTAATATTAAATTACACTGACTAGATGGTCTAATGGTGATTGTATACGGCAACGGATCATGAGGTCCTGGGTTCGAGTCCCGAGCCAGCACTATTTGCTGGTTTGACTTAACTTATTGGGTTATGCTGTGAAGAAATTCTCAGGCGAAGCCCGGTGTTGAAATTTTAAAAGTGTTTCAGCTCCGTGCCTCGAAAAGCTTTGAAAGCTGTTGGTGCTGCCTTTGATTTACATCGTATCGAATGTACAAGTGTATGGCTCAAAGTGTTATCCCGTTGGACCACACACTTGTACCTACACTATCTATACTAATATTATAAAGCTGAAGAGTTTGTTTGTTTGCTTGAACGCGCTAATCTCAGGAACTACTGGTCCGATTTGAAAAATTCTTTCAGTGTTAGATAGCCCATTTATCGAGGAAGGCTATAGGCTATATATCATCACGCTAAGTTCAATAGGAGCAGAGCACCAATGAAGAATGTTTCAAAATAATCGGATAGTTTTTTCCCTTTAGAGAGCTTCCGCTGCGTGCGCTGCGTAAACAGTTAAAGTTTCGCAAAAATCATGTATGACACAATTGTTCCCCTTTAAAAGTTCTAAAAAAAAGTCCGCGGCAGCATATGTCTATCTTTTAAGGTTGGCTTACTATAACCTTTTTTATGCTAATCAAATTTGTTCTAAAATAATGCATTATTTGCGAAGGTGTTTTTATAAACATGATATTAATCCTTATCCAAATAAATACGTTATTCATCACAAGTATTTAATTTAAAACAAAATTGCACTTTACATCATTCGATTTCAATGAATATATCAGGAGATTTCGCAGTTTTAAAATAACATACGCAGCAAAATAATGATCAAGTTTGTACTGCGCGCGCATTTATGATGTGTAAGGCCGGCCGAAAACTACGAGATACCATGCCGCGCGGTTCAGACGCGTGGTCATGGTCAGCTCCTCACGGAACGGTACACGGAACATCACGCTACGACCCACGGGGGCGGCGCAGTAACGATAAACGCGGGTGAAACCGCGGGAACATCTAGTATCTACATACATATAACGTCTTTTGCGCACATGGCCAGTCTTCCATTAGATAAGCTAACCGTGAACAGAATTCGCTCTGCAGAATATCATTAACTAGTCAACTGTTCGAATGCCAGACATAATTTAAAACCTCTGTTATTAGTTACTAGTTTTCACCCGCGGCTTCGCTCGCGCAAATGTAGGTTAGGTTAAAAAAAAAAAAAAAAAAAAGGTTAGGTTTGCAACAGTTTGCCGTCCCCTAGCCGGCGGATAGTAGTGCACCAAGCATTTTTCCTGGGTTCCAAAAAAAAATAAAAAATGTTTGCAACAGTTATTTTTTCTGGATGAAAGGTACCCTATGTCCTATTCTGTACCCCTGACAACGTGTATGCAAAATTTCATGTTGATCGGTTGAGTAGTTAAGGCGTGAAAGCGTAACAAACAAACAAACTCATTTTCGCCTTTATAATATTAGTTAGGATATGCTAGCCAACATTAGGGATATATGCGAATGTGAGTTTGTTTGTTATGCTTTCACGCATTAACTACTCGACCGATCATCATGAAATTTCCCATAGACGTTGTCAGGAGTACAGAAAAGGACATACAATCGCTTCTATCCGAAGCGGCTGATCACACTTTAAGGGGAGGGTGGATGCCGCATCAGTGTTAAATAACGCATCCGGTCATATATCTGAAACACGACCCAAGCAACACGTCGTTGGCAGGATTGCCAACATATTTGCTTCTTTGTACGACCAGCTCTCGACAAGCGGCTTACGAAGAGCAAGAGAAGTTTGACGGACATATCATTCTTGTGTCATACATATATTGTGGTATTTTTTTAAATGTTTCTGTTATGTCTTTGTATACTTATTTCATATCGCCACACTGTTAATCGTAATAACTCCACGTATTGAATCAGTGTACAAACGACTACACATCAGGTTAGCACCCTATATACGCATAACGCTACATACAAGACCAAGAGTCCAAACAGCTGTGTGTACTATTACTGCATAGCTTTTATTGTTATTAGAACTAGCGCTCGGTAACAAGATGCGATTGTTTACGTTATGATATGAGACGAGCGCCAGTTTTGTTGTTCTATTAGGTACAAGTTTTCACCCGCGGCTTCGCTCGCGTAAATGTAGGTTAGGTTTGCAACAGTTCTTTTTTCTGGATGAAAGGTACCCTCTGTCCTATTTTCTACCCGTGACAACGTGTATACAAAATTTCATGTTGATCGGTTGAGTAGTTAAGGCGTGAAAGCGTAACAAACAAACAAACACATTTTCGCATTTATAATATTAGTAAGGAGTAAGGATGTATGATATAACATTTGTTCTTTTGGTTTGTTAGATATTTAGTTAAATTACAATGTTTTCTTTTTTAAAAAAAGGGGGAATATTGTAGCGGCTGCCGACGCTACAAATTTATATACAAGGCGCGCTATTGTGTGTTGTGTGCGCGCAGCGCAGCACTCAGCAGTCGTCTCCCCACACCCGCTCAGCTAGGTCACGTAATTATGTAGTTTATTTTTGTATATCTATTATAAGTTTCTGGTACCAGTAAACAAAGTATAATATCAATGTGACCATTCATCATTTCTTACACCTCTCATTTTATATCGCTCCTACAGGTATCTAGACTATAAAGACAACTATAAAATAATAAAAATAAGAAGAAGAAACAGACAATATTATATAAGTAATACTCACTTGGAGCTTTCCTAAAGTCATATGGTGCACCAATGATAGACACATTTCGTACATATCCAATCTTGACTAACGTATCAGCTATACTGTTGAAGTAAGCTCCACTACTTTGATGAGAGGGGTCCAACCACTCCACCGGCTCTGGATTACCCCATCCCGGTATGCGTATATCAACCCCCTCTGGAGTTTTTGTGGTTCTCGTAACATTGTCATATTCTAGTCTTAAGTTGTCCACCCAGCAGTCAATGACAAATGGGACTAGAAGTTCTAAATTCAACCAAATGTTGAAGAAATCATTTGATGTTTTCGCACAGATGTAGTGGACAACATTTGTTCTATTTAGCTTCGCCTCGACTTGGGATCCTCCATCTCCAGGGACTGTTGGCAAAGATGTTTTTAGTTATTCAGTATTCCTTATTGCAATTCTACAATGTTTAAGGAGTAGTACAAACTTGAAAATATGTATATTATAGACCCTGTTTGGGCACAGCAATTTTACAACATAATAATATAAGATATTTTATAAGCACAATATTTACAATTCACTTAAAATTTAACATAAAGTAATGAACTACTTCTTTCAACCTAAGACACCATACTGGTAAGAGGTAATGATCTTTGGGATACCTGTAATATTATTATATTTGCAAATTTATTTATTATTTTTCGTTAGATATTAATATATATTCTAATAACTTTTATTAATTTAATAACTTTGGAATATATACTTTTTATAACATTCGGATTTTTGTTATCCATTTCAATGCTCATTGCAAATGGCCCAAAGTGATACTTAGCTGTGACAATTGAAGATATTACACTTGTGATAAGCATATCTGATCTCAGAATACTTGAAATATATTAAATCAGAACCACCATATTTTGTCTTATGTAGAGATTAAACTTGCAAACTGATGGGGAGCCTTTAATCGTTGCCTTACATTAACCAGTGTTTATTGTTTATTGTGGGTTTGATTCCTACACAGAACAAAAATTGGTGTGTTCCAAGAATAAATATCACAAAACGTTCCTTGTGTCTGTTGTTAATACTTTTGTAAAGTACCACCCATACACCTGTGTCACAGGGCTTGTCCCTAACTTTCAAGAATGAAATAGCCATGTGTGCTGCAATGCAGTTAAACATAATAATATTTGTTCCATAAAGAAAGTTCATATTAAAAACTTAATAAATGTGGATGTGAGATAAAATGTTATTGATCTTACAATAACTAACGAACTGCACATAATAATTATCAACTTGAAAATACTGGACAATTTAACTGATAAATAAACAATTAAGAAATATTGGCATATGATGGGACATGTGCTGTTATTTTATTGACATCATAAACTCTATACTAATTCTGAATATTCTAGTAACTACTAAAAACATACTTGATTAATTTAATTATTCTACATGATAACAATGAATAATGTATGTAAGAGTGTTATTTACTTTAACTGTAATTTATACTAAGAGATTGAAGGTATAGCTAGATAATCTAAAACTTGTTTACTTATGGAATTGTTTTGAAAACATTGCATTGTAGTCAAAGAAGTAGTAGTAAGTAAATATTCTATTACCTATATATTAAGAATTTTCTAGAAAATATAAAGAAAATTAATACTCACTGAGGATGACAGGCGAGAGACCCTGGGAATGCTGAGCAAGTAGACCGTAAATAAAAATTATAAGAAAAAATATTTTTACACTCGTCATTTCCCCTACAACTAGTTGAATTTATAATTGCGTAATGTAAACACTTTATTTATGCTTTTACGTAATTAATCGTTAAGTACGTCCGACCGCTGTCGGTACTATGTATTGAATCGCTGCGCTGCGGCGGCGAGCGGTCTGCGGTCTGCCTGCAAAATTGCAAATACAATTTATACAGTAGAGTAGACAGTAGAGCATAGAGTAACTTAAATGCAGTAGAGTACAGATCAGAGGTGCAATGACGTACCTATTAAAATCGTACGATGCTCAGACGATATAGCTTATATTTGGAGGGGTATGTGCGATGATCACAAATAAAAATTGTAGATATACAATTAGTTTGTCGCTCTTTGTGTCGACAATATTGTTTTGATCTGTGATGCGAGATCAAGAATTTAATTCAACTAACTAAATACAATATATACTTAGCGCAAATAATAAATGCGGCAAAACGTTCCGTTTCTTGTTGTTTTATTTTTTTGACGTTTTATATTTGCAATTGGTTTGATGTTAGACTTAATTAATTGTATTACGTGTACTATGGTTTACCGCTTTAAAAGAATTCTTAGTTACAGAAATATCACATTATTTTATTTTCTGTGTATGTTGACAGAACCATTTCTAGAGTATATGATTTGTATGCTATTAGAACTATGTAATGTGAGTATGGAACGTAAACTTCACAGCCAAATGACATGACAACAATCGTTTTGAAAATCTACTGAATGTTTAACATAATTATTTTGATACGAAGCCTTATATTCGTATACATGTAACACAAAGATATTGTAATGTTTCGAATGTTTGATTTCAATATAAACAAGTTAGACTTCAACTTCTGTTATGAATTGATAGATAATACAATATTTGCGATTGGTAGAAGGTCTAAAAAGGAAGGGAAAACATACTCACAGTATTTCTAAACGGCACATCTATAACGCGCAGGCGCGCTCATTTCAAAAATGGATATTTTCATTTCTTAATTTTAACATAATATTCTAACATAGTTTTATTATATTTAAGTAGCAATTGTTTAAGATAAGTATTTAAAATGTTAGGAAAACGTTATTGTAAGGGAACAAAAACAAGCGTATTTCGCTATCGTGTTATTAACTGAAATGTTTCTGCAGGTATGTTAAGAGCATAAAATCAATAAATTATTTAGGAAAATGTAGATATCAAACAAAATGTTTATTTGCAGGGTCGTGTTATAATTGTTTGGTTATCTTGGCTTATAGGAGGGATTTGCGGAGTTGTTATTTTGTTAGTTATAATTTGCTACTGCCGCCTAATGCCGCGCCATCAGAAATCGTTTGGTGAGTCTTTTACTTTTTATTATTTAAGGGACTACACAACAATAGCTACAATCCATTTACATATTTCATTGCAGATGAGCAATATCTCAAAGAGAACTATGCCATCAAGGAAAACCATGCCTATTCTAGCCAGGAAAATTATAGAATTAAACATGCTGAGGTGAGTTATATGCACTACGTCATGTTAGGAAAGTCTGTTAAGCAAAAATGAACTAAATCATTGGTGTGATATAGACTGTGTACTAAAGGAGACAATCAACTAGATTCTTAGTTACACGCGTAAGAGTGCACGCTCTTTAGCTCACTTAGCCTGAGCTTACTGAGAGTCTTACTGCAACGACACGTTTCAATGCAATTTGTTGTGCTATTAGTAACATTGAATTGAGAAACAATACAAGAAAATAGTTTATTTTCTTGCTGTCTTAGAGGCTAAAATAGGACTATACATCTATAAGACTATATATCTATCTATCTATCAACCTACTTAAGTCTTTGTGCTCAATTCCACCTGTAGCCAACAGCTTGCCAGGCTGCCTCCGTTGTATCTTTCAGATACACTTTCCTCGGGTTGGTTCTTGCTCGTAAATAAAATTAAACGTTATTGTTCCATACCAAATGCTTTTGATACCCATAAATCTCTGCTATAACAATCCTCGCAATCCTCGCTCCTTTTATAGGCACGGTCAACATGATGATCAGATTAACCTTACCAATCCCACAGCGTTATCTGGTGGCTGCTCCAAATTTACATTTGGTTGCAAATAAAACAACCTCAAAATTTTACAACTGTAAGTAGGCCGTCGCTGTTTGGGGGATGGGGCCACCCTAAAAAGAAGTCTAGTTACGCCAATGCGCCTATTATCCCTTAGGTACAAGTCCAACGCCACACTCGGCCTGTCAGCTACGCGGGTGATGCTGAGTGCAGAGGAGCACGGGAGTCGAGGCATCCAGCACACTGCTACGTCAACAGAGTTCCAGAACAAAGGGACTCTTGCGTGCAGTATGCCTCTAGTAGCAGTAAGCAACGCTGTAATATCTTCTAGATCCTCATTTTCTACGTAAAAGTGGTTGATTCTCAGCTATGTCCATGAGTCAATTAAAAGAAGCCAAAGTTTAATAAATCATTAAATAATAATTGATGTGGTCGCCGGCGACAGAGATCGAAAGACTTTTGGGGGCTTTTAAAGTGGGCATTATTTTCATTACAACGTGTAGCTGTAATGTACCGGCGTCCGGCCCTTAATAACAGTCATATTATAGAATACACGTCAATATTTTGTATATGGCTGTGTAAGAATTATTTTCAGAATGGCCTATGCATCATAAATTCAAATGCACTTAATTTGCTATAGTTGAAAACATTGCAGCTATATATTGCAATCAAAATATTACCCGTTTAGAAGACGCTTAAAATTAGCTTACCCCACTGTTTTTCTATACATAACTGAAGCTAAAATGATTATTAGCACTACGCTAAAATAGCCTAGCTAAAACCTATCGTGGCTTCGGTTTGTTTAAAACCTAATCTGATACCTTATAAGAGCATTCAGATTTATTATTGGATTTATAACCAATTTATAAGTCAGTTTTATTGTTTCAGTGTTAGACGAAATAGACAACGCCGCCAATATAGACGCTCTGAAGACAAGATCTTTGCCAGCGTTTCTCAGGCCTAAGCCGCGACCACTTTCCACTGAAGATGACTTACAACAATTATATGCTAAGGTAATAATGATTTGGTGATTTAATAATGATTTTTCTATTGCGTTCTTGGTCCAGTGATTGCATGTGCGCATAGAGAGCTCTCGTGGTGTTTGCAAAATTGTAGACAATCATGACAGATGAATTTAGATTTTCTATCAGGAAAGCATCCGACAGAGGATACATAAGTCAGACCAGTACGAATATGAGACTATGTCTAGTAGCTGCCATTATTCTTGTATACAATATCTTTCAGCTTTATATCATACTAGCTGTTACCTGCGACTTCGTCCGCGTAGATTTTAACTAAAAAGTGTTTGTCTCCGCGGGACCCTATTTTTTTTCTAAAATCAATGTAGCCTAAGTTACTCCTTATAATATCAGCTATCTGCCAGTGAAAGTCCCGTCAAAATCGGTCCAGCCGTTTCGGAGATTAGCCGGAACAAACAGACAGACAGACAGACACAAAAATTTTAAAAATAGATGTTTTCGTAAAGGTACCCTTATATACTTACATATGCATTAGATAAAAAGCTGTTATTTTGACATTACAAACAGACACTTCAATTTTATTTATTTGTATAGATGTATAGATATGGTGATTAGTTTATACACAGAAAAATAATGTGTGGACTGGCAATCCGATACTTCGTTCCCGAATGTCACAGTTGATAAAGGCGTCATGCTCTATTTTTCAGGTGAACTTAAGCAAGAAATACAAGAACCGTATGCGAAGCGAGCATGCAGCCATCATCGCCCTCAGCAAGTCCCACAGCCAGTTCTTCGATGCCGACGCGGTCATCGTGTACGACCAGAGAACCGCGCTCTAGGGTGCGTCACCACAACAACTAATATAGAACTAAAATGCTCTCTACTGATTATATCAAAATACAGGACTGACGCCGCCACCGTTTAACCGGGACCCAGGACAAGCAGCTGTCACTAATTCATATCTTACTAACAATAGAGATACATACAAATTTGATGTACTTCAAATATAATCCTTGAAACTACTTTTTGACTATGGCTCCTCCATTGTGGTTTCCTAAATATATTTAATGACTAACGAGCACCGCCTCGGACGTTAGAAACCACTAGCCTTTCGCCATAAATACAACTATAACAATCTGATGTATGATATACAGGTCACCTCCTTACACTAATGGCGTAAACCACATTTGTATCGGATTACCGAAGAGCCGGTCAATGGGCAAAATAGGTTTATCAGTCAGAGTGCTGCTGTAGTCAACTGTAGCCAGCATGACAGCCTTTATGTGGCAGTATAAAGTCGTTTCCATCGCTGAGAATGTCTAGTAAACATCATACAAAGTTTAGACCAGTGGCTCCCAAGTAGATTTTCCTCATTACCAAAAAAAGCTCAGATGCCTACCGCTTATAAATTGTAATATTATCCTAGTTGAATCACTCATAAAATTACCATAGTCAAGACCTTGCTGCACGATCACCTTCAAGCAATTTTAGATATTACGTATAAAATGATAATATACGTATTACATACCTCTGATTGACAAACAGTGTTCTAGACTCTAGAACACTTTCTCTAGAATCTAGAGAAAGCGTTCAGGCAATACTTACAAAAAGTAATAAGTTGATATCGAATTTAGTAAATATTTTCTTTAGTAAATGAAACGATGAGAATTTGAAAGCTCTGAAAAGTATGTTTGTTTTTAATGTACTGACAGCTGAAGACTAAAGAAACAAATGAGGACTTAAGAAAATTTGGTACTAGAACAGGCAAACATATGCTTACGCATACGTTAATTAAGACTTGGGACAAGGTTAGACAACGTACAATTCAGATCCAGCTAGTCAGGGCAAATCTTCAGCAACATATTATCAAATTAAAGACTTTATAAAAGCATGGTCGACAATTTCAGGGTGCATTTATTGCTGTCTACTTATGTGTTACCCGAAACGTCCGAAAACTAATATAATTTAATATGACCAGAACCAGATTCGTAATCAGTCTTCTAACATATAGAATTCTCCGATTCCCTATCCCGGATATGATATAAAGTACATCCTAAAATAAAGACCTTTCTATCTCTTTATTAGTTATTAAACAATAATTTCGATAATATTTAGTTATGTTCTGACTTGCTCTATAATTCTCAATTGATAGGATTTCACCGAAGAATTTGAACGACAATAAATTTTATACATCGGCAGTACGGCAATTATTAAGGGTTAGAGCGGTAGAGCGCATGGCTTTTGTACTTCACCCAACCCAGCACAAACTACGGTCAGGTCAATTAGTTAAAAGGGGCTCTTAAGGCCTTAAAAGTAAGGACCACCACGACACTTTCACTATGTGTGACGATTGGGATGGTAGTCTTAATTATTGGACTCCACTAATTTCAGGCGAAGTGGAATCATAATGACAGTCGACTATATGAAAATCAAAGTTAAGAAGTTTGAGCTATAATGAAGGCTCCATCTCATTATCAAATCTCGTATCTCTTTTATCTCTCTTTTTTAGGACTGACATTCAACTGAAAAGAACGGAGTAGTGATATACACTAGTGTTTACTGTAATTCTTAATACCTATAGGCTTCCAGTAATTCTCCCCGACATATCTACCTAATAATATAAAATAACAGTACTTAGAATTTTAACTTACCGTTATGTACCGTATGCTTGCTGCCATTAGGAGACAGAGAAACATTTTTGTAATGAAAATCTTATTGTCTTATATGCGTAATATCATAGAATAATAAATAATAACATATAGAACGACAGGTTAGGAATAACAATACAATTGTAAGCTTGCAAGATGGTGCATACAAGACCGAAAATATAAATATTTTTTATCGTAGAGAATGGATGTGACAACAATTATTCATAAGACCAGTACCTAGATTTAAAGAACGGGAAACCAATTAAATGAGTATGTTTATTGAATTACTTTGGCGTATAGACGTGAGTCAAATAACGCAACTAAATGTTTTATGCACACATTAAGAAATTTAGAAGCTGATATTCCATATGTTAACAACATTTGAAGATTTTTGTAAACTATTAAAATTTTCCTTTAAATTTATCAAATGTTGAGCTATATTCTGTGGTATTGTTCTTCTATCTCCTTGCGACAGCAAGCTTAGCTAATAACCATTGTATTACTTTAACGCGCACAGCTAGATTTAAAAAATTAAGTAGTCAGTTTGAAGTGTTACTGCGAGGTGTTACTTGCGTATACAATAAAGAGAAAAATAAATGAGCTCATTATCAGTCTAATCCAATGAAGAAATCAAAAAATTAATCTTTGATAGAATATCTATATTTGATATAAATGTATCTTTTGGGTTCATCCAAGACATGGTTTATCGATGAGCCAAGTTTCATCAAAATCCGTTCAACGGTTAACGCGTAATCGAGTAACGAACATCTAAAAATCCAAACGTCTTTACAGACTTTCTTATTTAAAATATTACTAGGCTTCATCAGTACCTATTCTTCTCGCAGTAACTCTTTAGGCATAATTATGATTATTCAATGCCAATATTTCTACAATACTAAGTGTTGTTGTAATTTGTATCAAAAAGTATATTTTATTTTGACATAATATTGGCGGAATTGTGATTGCAAATTGTGTGATAATTTTAAAACGAAATTGTGGCCTAATTCTAACTTGTATTTCTTAGGTACAGTCGCGGACAGATAACTGTGTAATGCCTGGTTTCCTAAATTACGATAACTTATGACTTTTTTAACTACGAGCGGTGAAAGGGCTTTCATCAATAACGTTTCTATGTAAACCTTTTAAATAGTGCATACTGATAAATAATTAAAGACCACCCTTTTCTTTTACACGTTAGCAGCATCGTCATTGGTTCTGTATAAAAACGATATTGACTTTGACCTTATATTCTTCGTACTTATTATGTAAGACACTTGGTTATTGTAATTTTAGAAGGGCATATTCATATTAACTAAATAGTAATAATATAGCTTTTGCATTCCCGTAGATTTTTTACAACCAATCACACTAGATAAATTGTACCGTAAGGATTTGTTGGCGACTGTGCTGTTCTTTGTTTCGAGTGCGTATGCGCATAGAAGAGGTCGCTCGGCCTTGTATATTACGTTCGTGGTCTAAACTTACAATCCCGTCAATCCTATCATCGGAATGGTCGCGGAACCAAGTTTAGACAGTTACGACCACTAGGCGAATTTTACCTTAGTTTTATTTATAAATGTTGAGCTGTATCGAATTAATAAATGTATTTTATCAGTAAATGTAGATTTGTTTATGGAAAATAAAGTTTTGTAACCAGCTTTGTGATATTTTTTATAACCTTGATTTCTCATCTCAATTTTTTTCCGCGTTTATTTAGGTTGCGGATGTTTTGGCGGGACGAGATTTTCCCAGGAGATCAAATTTTTGCAAGTGCTAAAAGTGACGCACTGGATAGTGCAAAAGGATAAGGTAAGTACTTATCAACTCACCAAAAGGCGAGTAGTCGTTAACCGATTTAATGGTATAAAAATTAAACCACTTTGCTTTAAGTTAATAATATAATTAAGTAGTTTAGATAAGAAGCTCTACGTGAATAAATAAAACAAATTTTAGTTTAACATAGACTGTGTGACAGAAATATCAAATATAATTAAGTAGTTTAGATAAGAAGCTCTACGTGAATAAATAAAACAAATTTTAGTTTAACATAGACTGTGTGACAGAAATATCACCTACAAAAATCGAACAATTGTTACTATTGTGCTAAAATACCCAAAACATGCGTCGAACTTGCGCACAAAATTTGCGCATACTTCCAATATGCAGGAGTCGCTGCTATTTAATTAATGCATGCGCGCTTCGCAGTAAGCCCCTTTCTGCTTGCACATACACTTTTTCAAAGCAGACCTATATAGGTTTGGTCCTAACGTCTCAAGCAAAATTAGCCTTATTAAGTATGCATATTCTCACAAGAACCATACTCGTGTTTGTACTGCCAAGTTTCAAGCACTTAAATTAAATATTACTAAATGAAATATAAACAAAGGAGAAACGGCAATGAATTGCCGTAAATCTTAGAGTTCGAAAAAATGGTTCAAGTAATATGCAAAGGTCACGTGATACCACGTGACCTTGAGGTCAGAGGTCAACGGTCATAGTCATTCGGGGTTATCGACTATGCTAAATCGAATGGCGTTGACCGCGAGTCTCTAGCTCTTACGGTTCTTGAGTTGAAAGTTGTATTACAGAATGACGGACAGAGGGACAAAGCTGTTGTATAATAAAGCTGTTGTATAAGAGTTTTTCGAACTCTAGAAGTTGTTTTCTACGTTTGAAGTAGGTCCTGGACTTGAAAATTATTTGAGTTGTCGGAAGCCAGCGAGGGTGGGGTATGTCTTCAGCCGCAAGAGTTCCAGTTCAGTCTGCAGCATTGCTATAGTGGAGTGATTTTGCTGCACCTCGCGCACCAGCCGACTGCGAGCCACTAGAGTTTCCATCCTGCAGCAAAGTATTCGAATGTGAACGACTGAAGAAAAATAACCTAAAAATAAAAGTCAGGTCTAGCATGTAAAGAAATTCTCAGTAGCGGCACGTGGTCAAATTGTGCCTGTAGACGATAACAGGCTCGTCCTGTTTCGTGGGACCTAAACTATAGTTGCCACAATGTGGGTGTAATACCCTTCTGCATGCCCCTTAGAGGATATAAGCGTGAACTATGTTGGAGATACAAAACTCTATACACGGATTTTATCGCGTTGTTTATTTGACACTTTATTACAACATTTTGAAAAACTGTTACTCTACTATAATACTATTAAACTTTACTAATTTTTGAGCTAATTAAATTATTGAAACTATTAAAACTATTTATACTATTACTATACTATTAAACTATTTATATTTATGTTTACACTTTCCTCGACGTTTCGGTTGCTTTTCAGCAGCCATGGTCACGGGGAGACTAAGATGGTAGTTGTCTCAATGTTCCAGTGTAGTTACTTCAAAGTACCCGAACATAATTTAATCATGGGTGTTTCTATTTACGCAGAATGAGCTCAAAGTATCATGAAGTCTAGCTGTGGTTTGCTTCTTCTTGGGTTTGACTATTTGAATTACTGGATCCCAAGCTGGTGGTACATTCCAACCATCTTCTCTATTGAAATTAGGATGTTTCTTGATTTCAATAGCCTCGCGAAGCATCCTTGGTAGGAATCGGTGTTCTTTAGCGAGCATCTGTGGTTTGTCAAATCTCAGGTAGTGGTTGGTCCCCTGTTGCACATGTTCACACACAGCAGACTTCAACGAGCGTTGGTGTTTTACATCAGCTATGTGTTCTTTTATGCGGGTGCCTATGCTTCTCTTGGTTTGACCAATGTATGAGAGTCCGCAGTCACAATCTATTTTATAGACCCCTGCATCTTGTAAAGGTAGTTGGCACTTGACGGATGGTAAAAATTGACTTATCTTCGTTGGCGGCTTGAAGTATGTGTTGATTGAAGCTCGCTTCAAGATGTAGCCAATCTTGTCAGTGACACCCTTCACATAAGGTAGTATAGCAGGCTGGCGCTCGACTGTGGCTGGCTTTTCTCGGGATCTGTGACAGCGGCGCGGCTGTTGGAGCTTGTTGTCTTGCAATACTTGCTTGACATGTTGAAGCTCGGCGTCCAGGTGTTTCTTGTCACAGATCCCGTGGGCTCTCTGAAACAAAGACGTTCCCACGGTAGCTAACTGTTTAGGATGGTGGTGAGATTCACCGTTTAAGTACCTATTTGTATGGGTCTTTTTTCTATATACAGTGTGGCTCAAAGTATGATCAGAATTCCTGATGACAAGGACACCATCGACTTGTATGTATGTATGGGATATGGTATGTTGTGGGATAATAAATTCTACATACAAGTCGATGGTGTGGCAATGGGCTCCCCAGTATCGCCTGTTGTTGCCGACATATATATGGAAGACTTTGAGGCTCGAGCTTTGCAGACTGCCCCCATCACACCCAGGATTTATAAGAGGTTTGTAGATGATACTTTTACAATATTACCAACAGATAGTGTAAGTGTATTCCTAGAACATCTTAATTCCATTAATAACAACATACAATTTACTATGGAATTAGAGGCAAATAATTCATTAGCTTTCTTAGATGTCCTTGTCATCAGGAATTCTGATCATACTTTGAGCCACACTGTATATAGAAAAAAGACCCATACAAATAGGTACTTAAACGGTGAATCTCACCACCATCCTAAACAGTTAGCTACCGTGGGAATGTCTTTGTTTCAGGGAGCCCACGGGATCTGTGACAAGAAAGACCTGGACGCCGAGCTTCAACATGTCAAGCAAGTATTGCAAGACAACAAGCTCCAACAGCCGCGCCGCTGTCACAGATCCCGAGAAAAGCCAGCCACAGTCGAGCGCCAGCCTGCTATACTACCTTATGTGAAGGGTGTCACTGACAAGATTGGCTACATCTTGAAGCGAGCTTCAATCAACACATACTTCAAGCCACCAACGAAGATAAGTCAATTTTTACCATCCGTCAAGTGCCAACTACCTTTACAAGATGCAGGGGTCTATAAAATAGATTGTGACTGCGGACTCTCATACATTGGTCAAACCAAGAGAAGCATAGGCACCCGCATAAAAGAACACATAGCTGATGTAAAACACCAACGCTCGTTGAGTCTGCTGTGTGTGAACATGTGCAACAGGGGACCAAACACTACCTGAGATTTGACAAACCACAGATGCTCGCTAAAGAACACCGATTCCTACCAAGGATGCTTCGCGAGGCTATTGAAATCAAGAAACATCCTAATTTCAATAGAGAAGATGGTTGGAATGTACCACCAGCTTGGGATCCAGTAATTCAAACAGTCAAACCCAAGAAGAAGCAAACCACAGCTAGACTTCATGATACTTTGAGCTCATTCTGCGTAAATAGAAACACCCATGATTAAATTATGTTCGGGTACTTTGAAGTAACTACACTGGAACATTGAGACAACTACCATCTTAGTCTCCCCGTGACCATGGCTGCTGAAAAGCAACCGAAACGTCGGGGAAAGTGTAAACATAAATAGTTTAATAGTATAGTAATAGTATAAATAGTTTTAATAGTGTCAATAATTTAGTTCGCTTAAAAATTAGTAAAGTTTAATAGCATTATAGTAGTGTAACAGTTTTTCAAAATTTTGTAATAAAGTGTCAAATAAACAACGCGATAAAATCCGTATATAGTAGTTTTATTTTAATGAATAACATTCGCGTAAGCAGAAGACAATGTTAAGTTACATTTTATTTTATTTTTAGTCATTTTGGGTTTCCGCTCAAACTGAAGCAGACTATCTGGAAAGACTCCTACTCGCTCTAGAAAACCGTAGCCAAACTACCTCAGATTTTATCCCTGCGCGCTACGGTGAGTTGGGTATCCAGACTTTATAAAGTTCTGGTAACAGTGTCTCTTTATTTAAATGCCGGTACGTTACACTACCCAGTGTTGCAAGCGTTCATAATTTATTATAGGTACCCATTTAGCATCAGGCGGACACGTAGACTTGTAATTTGTATGTTGCCAGCTCATTTCATGCCATGACATTGTTATCGCAGCGAGAAATCCACAAACCTCTGTTTAAAGATCCGTCTGATTCTGATGGGCTGAAGCGGGTCTTCTTGGATTCGTTTCTGTGACACCTTTACGTTGAGTTTCGCAATTTGCCGGTCTATCTTCCCCATTTCTGCATTCACCTCTAGTACTTTCACCTGACCAATGATACCATATAGTTAGTCACAATTAATTATAAACCTACAATGGTACTACTAAGGTTTATATGGAAAATGTTATTTTTATGTTAAGATTTTTGCATACCCTCATAATCTATTAAAGGCAAAATAAGAAGTTATGGCTCTGCCTAACTCTAAGGAGATGAGTGTGAGACTCTGTATTTATGTTTTTTCTCATAAACGTACTTAAATAATGTTTTACCTCCAAGTTCTCAACATTGTGGATCATTCTCGCGAGCGCCTTGTTGATAGCGGACTTGCTGCCCTCCATCTCTTTTTCTAGGCGCATGTAGTCCATTTCATCTGTATACCCTAACTCTTTCTCCTTCAAATAATTCTGCAGTTCTTTCGGGATCTAGAAGCAATGGAATTTCAGAAAAGCATAATAACAAGTAAAAGAAGACGATAGTATACAGCCTCATCTCAATTCAAGAAAGAAACTTCTGTAGTTGGGATGCTAGCCCTTATCTAATTCATGCTTTGACCTGTGTTCAGGACGAAACGTGTGTGATTCACATAAAGTTATTTATCTTTCCGTATGGTAGTTTAAGTTAAAATAAATTTTGGAGTGCAAATAGCTATAGTTGACTTTTAAGGAATTTATTTGTAAAAGAAATTGAATATACTGAGATAAATGTTACTCTTAGTCTTTGGTATGACTTCAGCTCTTGCTGCATGTGGCGAAGTTTCATTTTCATCTGTGCGTGTTCCCACTCCTTGCTGAGGATCCCCTTGCGGAAGTCCATTTGTTTGCGCATCATACGCAGTTTCATGGCTCCTACTTTCTGACAAGTGGATGGACATATTTTATTAATAACTGTTTCATAAATTAAACTCTAACGACGTTTTTGTCAATAAGGCGATGTTAATAGTACAAAGAACTATTTTGGACATACCCATAGCGTAACTAGTTTAGTAATATAAAGTATAAAGCGTTTCAAAAATTTATCAGAAGTAGACAAAGCAGTGTTTGTCTAAAGATAATTCTTAATTCGTGAGTGTTTCCAAGTGTAATTATTTTTGTACATTTTAAATAGTTAATTAATATGAGAATTACACGAAAGTAAGGACTTTAAGTAATAACATTTTGTCCGTGGCATAATTAAATCCATAATTTACTTAGACTAATAAATTTGTCTGTTTCTCGAACAATCCTTTACATATTCTTACCAAAATTAGATTGTTGATTTTCTCGATTTCTTCTCGAGGAATGAGCGTAGCATCTTCGAAGTCTGAAAAATGGCCCGTTGTCACTATCTCCACCTGGCCCGCTGGTAACACCAACTAACAGCAAATTTGAAAAAGAATAAACGACAGGCGATCTGATTTTACTTGTGGAGCACGAATTTCTGGCAACCTCAATGCTTGTAAGTCTCTAATACGGAAGACTGTGTAATATCCATAATCTCCAACAATTACGGTGTCGATATCGGACATGCGTGACATGTTGATGCTCTCCAAAGCACGTGTCACGACTATAGGTGAGATCTCCCTTTAAGCCATGTGCAAGTTAAAGCTTTATTAACTAAAAAAGCCTTATCAGCTCATTACTGGGCTATCACTCTGGGGCATTCGTTCGCCACTGAACCAGCAGAGAGAGGTACACACTACACAAGTCATTTTTATTGTTATATTGCAGTATAGACCACGCCGATTTAAACTAAAATTAAGTAAGGGTATGTAGGTACCCTTACTTAATTTCAGATTAAAACAGCGCTGTTTTTTGTCTTGTTTTGTTTGCTACCTTAGTTGTCTCCGGGATGACTTTAATTAGATAACTAAAGCCATCCGGGATGGCTTTAGTTACTACTAAGGTAGCAAACAAGCATATGCTGCGGTTACTGTAGAGTGCATGTCGGAGAGACTACAAACATCATAAGCGCGTCAACAGGGGAGTCGCTGCACTGCAAGGCTGCACAAAAACCTCTGATCCCGCTATTTCTACTAGAACCTACTGAGCACAACAATGTAAATGAATATATTCAAGGCCAGTGCCAATCGCCAACCTGGAACAATTCAGCTCTAAGAAAGCATCCCTAGTGTATATTAATTGTATGTGATTGGCAATTCTGTTCTGCCAATAAAATTGCTATGAGCATGAGAACATGCGACTAATAATAAAAAATATCAACGTACTTGTATAGTCTTATTCCTTGCAGTCTTCTCAACGATATAACGATGCTCTGTCATCTTGGCTTGCAAGTCGCCGAGAGCTATGCGCCGTGCTTGTACAGCACGAGACCACACTTGGAAGGTGTTTTCCGCGTACGTTGCCTCCTGCGCTAAAGCGCGAATCTACCGGCCATCAGCAAACTTTTAGTTTAGGTTACAATAATATCTGTACTATAATATTATTAAAAAAGCGGGTGCATAGTTTGTGAGTTTGCGTGTACGTGGAAGGTAATCTCAGGAACTACTGTGTATGGTGTAGTATCTTAGAACAAAATCTTCTAGGATTTATTTTACTAGCGCCATCTAACGGACATAGTTGAAATAAATTAGTACAAATAGTCGTCAATGTTGTTATTTAAAAAAAAAACGAGTTTATAAAAGAGCCTTATTTTTTTATATACCATTAATTAAAAATAAAACTGAATCTCCAAATAGTTTATTACTTTACTATTTTTGATTAAACAATAAATTAGACTTTATTTATAAAACTTGATTACAGATATGAATTTTCATTTTTATCTCGGCAACATTCTATCAATCAAAATTCAATAATGTCTGCGGTGTTTTGATGCGCACAGGCATTTTTTTCATTTCTTAACTTTCAATGTTATCTTGTTTATATTGAAAGTGGTTTCATTGCTATTAGCGTCGAGTTGAACTATCCTCCGCTGTGCCTGTGAGCTTGCTATTGACGTCGAGTTGAATTATCCTCCGTCGTAGCTATGTGTATAAATTGTGGGTCTAAAAACATTTAAACAAGATGTAAGTATCTCAAACGTATTGTACATACCATATTTTTTGTATATGATTATGCTATGTAGGATACGTTTGAGATATATTTTGTTTAAATGTTTTAGACCCACAATTTATACACATTAATATGCATAATATATTTTTGTAGTAGCTATACATAGGTACTAATCTATACTTTATTACATATCTATATATACGTAGGTACGTGTTTTGACAAACTTCAAATTCAACTATGAGTACTAGATGGCGCTACAAGCGCGGTACAAGTTCATGACGTAAGATACCCATATATACCCGCAATACATATTAATCTATGCTACTGTGCCTAATCTCACAATTTGAAATGTACATTATTGGAAATGGGTACAGGCTATCAGCGTCAACGTCAACATCAAAGGGTCCGTGGTGCGAGTCCCAACTTGCGTTTTGCATGTTTTTATGAACGAGGGCTTTGGCCGAAGGGTGTGGTGTTCCGTCGCTTCCGCGGACAAGTGCCATATAAACGCACAATAATAGAATGCAAGTGAAGTATTACTAACATAGTTAATAAATTATATAAATACTAAGACGAATTGTATGTATAGGTACCTATTTAAATAAATAAATGGTTAATAATATATGTATAATATGTTCAACCCGAGCTGCTGGTTCTAGTTGTAATAAAGAAAGTATCAGGTTTCTTCTTTTCATCTAACGGATACATAACAGATTTCTGGACATAAGAGACGTCAATATACCGCCTGATTAAAATAGCAGTCTCTGCGCTGCTGTCAATAGGATACCCATGATACATACATACATGATCCATATAGATGTCATTCTAATTTATCAAGAAAACGCCTACCCTTATCTCGTTTTCTATCTTGCCTCGTCGTAATTTACACATAATGGTCCATAGATGGTCGTCCATCACCGTAGGCATGTTACTAATTTGATCCAGCTGGTCTACACTGTAAAAGTATTTTATGAAAATATATATATATATTTTATAGTTTGGATCATTTTATTTCTCCTGCATTGACTTGCAATAGGTACATGCACGTTTAGAAATACCGTTATTATCGAGGCTGTTGACACATGTGTGGTGGTATACATTGTATCGCACATAGTAGACAATTCACAATAAATTTACAAGAACAGACGCTTTAAATGTAGACCCATTCGTTAATGTATCTTTCTAACTATAAACCTACTTGTTATTAAGGCCAACCCGTGGCGGATTCAAATAAAAGCGAAACACAAGAATTAGACACCAAACTTTATTCTTGTAAATAATATTGTGTGGTTCTTAAGTCAACTACAGTGGTATTTAATTTTTCTTTATGATATCTATAGGTACTTCTATACTAATATTATAAAGCTGAAGAGTTTGTTTGTTTGATTGAACGCGCTAATCTCATAAACTACTGGTTCGAATTGAAAAATTATTTTAGTGTTGTACTTATAGCCTATTTACTGAGAAAGGTTATATAACATCACGCTACGACCTACGGGAGCGGCACTGTAATCATAAGCGCGGGTGAAACCGCGGGCACAGCTAGTAGGTATTCAATAAAAATACGTCTGCAATCGTACAATATGTGGCAATCGGCTCGTTTCTATTTCGTGGGACCTAAACATGGCCGGTAAAATGTGGGTATAATACATATCATAGTACAATCTTATTATTCTAAACGATAGTTACTTACGCCCTGAAATACTCGACGCAATCAATATGTAAGTGGCGTGGCTTCACTCCAGTGGACACGCCTTGAGCCAGCTCGTACAGAACACTCGGGATCATGGTCGCGCGTTGATGCCATTTTGGTCTCTTCCTATTTAAAGATAATTAATTTATTCTTAAAAGAATTTTACAATTCACTGATAATAATAATAAATATTTATTTATTTGCATAAACACAATTAACACTTATATAAACATAAATACATATTCACTTATTTTCACAATATATAATTTAGTTGACAAATATGTTTATGTTTGTCGTAATTGGCATCTTGCTAAGTTATAGAATGTCCCAACCCATACAACAGTTGATGTGGTACAATTTAAAGATATAAGCGTTCAGTTACAAACAAATTGGTAGAAATGAAAATAAAACAAAAAGGAAATCAAATAATCGACTGTTATATAACAGCAGCCCTTAAGAGCCATTTCACGTTTTCGCGTGAATATCTAAGATTTCAGTCGCCTAATTTACCATCTTAGGTAAAACTCCGACATTTTTAAATACATGTAAAAAATAGGCCGATCTTTCGTATTGAAACTTCATGTAACACATTTACAAAAAAATATTTGTTTACTTTGTGGTGATTAATCTCCCACAACAAGTTTACTGAAAAAACAACGCAGAGTTAATTTCATCCTCTCATATCTATCACTAATATTTATAAATTTGACTGGAAAGAATACGTATCGTATCAGAAATATAATTTTGTTGACACATACAGTACTAGAATATCGATTATTAATAACATTATTTCGTAAGAAAATAAAATTTGAGGCCATTTTTTACGTTTTATATCCCTATTTAATTGCGATTTTTTGGTTTAAATAAAGTGTAATTACATTTATAAAACCATGTCAAAATAAACTATGTTCTTCAAGAAATCTAATTTCAAAGTTTGATGAAAATCCCTTCATTTATTTATTTATTTATTTGAAAGCATCCTTAATCAGAACGGCTACAAGCCAATTACACTAATTAAGGTATATTTATTTTAAAAACAATCAACTAGCGTACAGATCTCTCACAAAACTCCAAGCATACTGACATAATCGCCTTCCATCCATCCGCAAACAAATCACAATTCGGATTTGCGTCCAAGATAGCGTTGAGTGCGGTAAGTACCCGAGGAACGGGTGAGTTTCTGTGTGCCACGGTGCGGTAAGAAGGTGGTGCAAATAACTTGTGCCTCCTGCTACGTCGATAATTATCGGGCACGTAAAACCGACATATCTTGTCATGGAGCTGAGGGGCCTCAATGACACCAAGTAATATTTTGCACATTGTTCTGATTTGATCAAGTCTTCGTCTAACTTCAAGTGAATTGTACCCCAGGCTATCTAGGAGATACTGTGTGGGATACATGAATGGATAGTACCCGTTAGTGCGTTTGTATAAAAATCTCAGGTAAGCCTTTTGGACCTTCTCTAGTAAGAGGACGTAGGTACTTTCGTGTGGATTCCAGACGCAGGCACTAAATTCTAATTTACTTAGTACTAGCGACTGGTAGAGTGTTCTGACTACATCATTACCGTGAAAGTCCCTGGCATTCCTGAGGATAAACCCAAGTCGTCTAAAGGATTCCTTAGCGGTTAAGATGATATGCTCGTGAAAGGTCAATTTAGGGTCAAATATCACGCCTAAGTCTTTCATACTTTCGACTCTGTTGATAGGATCGCCGTTTAGGTTGTAAGGAAAGAGGATTTGATGCCTCTTTCGTCCAAAACTCATAATGCAACATTTACTCTTATTGAACTCCATTTTTGCATCAAGAGTCCAATTGTTTATGGCTTCGATATCTCGTTGAAGTGCCTGGCAATCAAATGCGGACTGTATTTCGCAAAACAACTTTAGATCGTCCGCATAGAGGAGACATTTTGCATGTTTGAGCACTGTTGGCATATCGTTTAGCATTATAAGGAACAACAAAGGCCCAAGAACTGATCCCTGACTCACTCCAGAGCGTGTATGAAATGGTTTAGATTCATACAAACCAAGCTTCACATACTGCTGACGGTCACGCAGGTAGTCTGCGAGAAGGCAAAGTAGTTTTGGAGCGATACCAATAGAGCAGAGTTTTGCAAGTAGTATGTCATTATTCACACGATCGAATGCCTTTTTTATATCGAAGTATAGGACATCTACTTGACTGCCTCGATCTAGTCTTGTTGATATGAAATCGACAAGAGTCAGCAGGTTTGTGTTGACTGAGCGCTTGGATCTAAACCCATGTTGCTCATCACATAGATGTTTATTGACCTGAGAGTAAATGTAATTGTGCAGTATGTTCTCGAAGACTTTAGCGGGTGCAGATAGTATAGCAATAGGCCAATATTCTTCCACAGATCCGTAATTACTGCTTTTAGGTATCGGGGTAACCCTTGAAATCTTCCACTGAGGTGGATAGAGCCCCGTTCCAAGACACAGATTGAAGATATGGTACAAAGGTAGACATAGATGTTTTTTGCCACGTTTGAGTACATTGGGCATTATTTTATCTGGACCTGTTGAACTGGAGTTTTTCAATTTATTTATGCTTCCTATAACATCATACGGAGTAAAGTTTGTTATATTTACATAGTTACTATCCTTACTAGCATGACCGGTTATCTGCTGTACATCTAGTGATGGTTTTTCCGGGAGGAAAACGCTTGAGAAGTATTTCGCAAATATCTCAGCCGCTTGGATACCTTTAAATGTTTCTCCATTAGACGTAATAGAGGGTTCAAAACCACCCTTTGTGCGCAAGTTTGACACGTACTTCCAGAATTTATGCGGGTTCGTTCTTAACTCCTTTTCTATCGTGTTTGTGTAACAACTATACGCAATTTTGACTCGGTGTTTAAGTTGGGCTCTCAAATTAGAAAAATATTTGTATGTGTCGGACGAGTTATCGCGTTTCCACATAGCATGAAGTTTAGTCTTACGACGTAAATCCTTAATAATGTCCTTCGTGAACCACACAGGATATCTTTTAGTTTTGTTTTTGATGTTCTATTTTTTGGCACTGCTTGATCAAAAATACCTACTATAAATTATTTCATAAAAATACTCTGTCGCCTGACATGGGTTGTTGCATTCTAAAACTTGATTCCATGATTGGGTAGAAAGTAATGTAAACAAGAAGTCATTATCACATTTCTTAAAATTCCAATCCCTAGTGGCGTCGATATTACTAGGTTCAATCAGATCAGAACAATATGCAGTATTGATTCTTACCTCAACCTCCAACGGTGGATGATAAGCGTCAGGAAACACTGTACCATCAGTAGGAGTGACAGTAACATCACGCACATCTACGCTATCTCGGACCAATACCACATCTAACATTCCTCCATGCAAATTAACCACTGTATTCTTCTCATTCAGGCTGCAAAAAGACATAAAATAACAATAATAATTTTTAACAACTAAATTAGCACTATTTAAATTAATATCACCAAAAATTAATACAATTCCTTTTAAATCGTTTATAAAACTTTCAACTTTGTGAAACCAGGTCATATAGTCTTCGTTTTTGGCACTAGGTTTAATATACACGACACATACATGTACAGAACGACCCCCCCATGAAAAACTTGCCCATAGATCCTCACCGCTGTCGGTTTCGAACTCGGGGCGCCGACGTAGTGTAATGGGCGCACGTGCCGCGAGTAGCACTCCTCCACACGGTGATAACCTGTCGCGACGCAACACGCTCCAGTCTTCGGATAGAAGTTCCACATCTGTTACAGACTCGTCTAGGAAGGTCTCTGTGACAGCAACTAGGCTCTGCTCCAGTAAGGCTAAGTTATTCCTCCAAGTAGTAAGCTTGGTTTTAATACCTCTCACGTTTTGGTATAGTACGTATAGGTTAAGGCTTTGGTTTTTATTGTTCATTTGTGTTGGTTGCTGCACGAAAGGGCTGATTCATATTAGTTGGTTCGGTTTCCGGTTTCTTGGTGGTCGTTGTGGTCGACTTTTTAAAGTTTATCCAGGCTTTAATTCTGGCATTCATAGGCCAAACATCTGCCGAGTAACACTTTTCGTAACAATTAATTGGCACGCCGATCTTAAACGAATTGTAATTACCCTTTGTGGTTAATTCGTCGACAGTACAATCCTTACCATCGCATAAATGTAGCAAGTACTTACGGACTTCCTCAGCGCTAGACTGCATGTTCCACAAGTGAAGATATTTACGTGGTTCGACGGCCTTGAGAGATGTTACGTCAGGGCCGGCTGCACCGCATAAGAAAGCTGTGCGACGTGCGCGCTTTTTGACAGCTTCAGCCCAAGTTTGCGTAATCGGTTCGCTCGGTCTGCTCAAATGACATTGTTTTTCCTGGTTAGATACTGTATTCTCAGGTATATTTAGTTCGCAAGGCTTCTCGCGACGGGAAGTGCATTCTAGAAGTAACTCAGGCTGTGTGTCTTTGCCATTATGTTGAGCAACGTCGCTGGATTGCCTTGTAGTATGTTCTTGTTCGAGATGGTGCACTCTCGAGTTCAAATCACTGATTGTCGCCTGCATAGATATATTTTCATGAAATTGATCATAAAATGTATATGAATACCACTCTAATTTAGAATAAATTACGATGCACAAGCATGCACCGATTAGTACGGCGCGAGCGCCTGTAGAGGAAGGACCTGTGCCATTTTGTCTCGCGTGCGTAAACGCATTATTATACTACGACTACAACAATTTGATTTTTTGTTTTTTTCCTACGGTAAGTGTATTACTGTTTTGTTTTCAACTGTATTGTAGTTTGTATAATGTTATGTTTTTATCTTATTCGTTTTAGCAATGGGGCGTAAGGGTTCTGTATACCATTGTATCAAAAAAAGGAAAAACAAAAACTGTGCAGCCCTAAAGAAAGCAACGGAAGCGAAGTAGATATTTTTTATTTGCAGTTCATAATTATATACAGTTGTCGATCACATAAGTACCTACATATCGACATAAACAAACTAAGGATAGTAGGACTCGAGCACAATATGCATTTTATCGTTCAATCATCAAATCAAGTAGAAGTTTAAGTTAGTTGTCTATTACTCGTTAATTAGTAAAGTCTAATGAGCCGTTATAATTTTCATTAAAATTCATTAGGTATATATGTCACTAATTTAGCATAGTTTATACATACCTAAATACTGCAGTTTAGAAGATAGTGTGGGGGAGGGACACTTTGTGTATGATGGGTTTTCCTTCCTTATATTGAACTAGAGGATGCCCGCAGCTACGCCTGCACATGTTTTTTTATTTATTCATTTCCTACCAATCCCGTGGGAATTTCGAGAAATCCCTTATATGTGCCCATCCATTCAGCACCAGGTCCGAGAGGCGGCGTGCGTATTCCCACGCGCGCCTCTGTGTCGAGTCCGTCTCCCCTCTAGGGGGCGACAGTAGGGTTATGTTTCATACGGCGGACCGTAACCTCGGCGGGGTCGCGACCGCATATGCAAGTGATTCGCGCGGCTCCGATTGCGGTTTTGTCGAGGAAATAACCTCTGAGATACCGATATATTATGTATATAATAACTATAAATTTAATCATTCTTAAGTTCCACAACAGAATTATATTTAATAAAACAGCGTTGTGTATTACGAGCTCCAAAACACGGTTAGAATGAAAATGTTGCTGCTTAGTTGAGAACACTTGCTTCTGACGCATGCGCACTGGCTTTAAAATCACGTACAGCTGGCAACCCCTACCTACGGCTACTTTTACGTAGGCAGACATATTTTGCAAACGATAAAAAAAAATTAGCTTCAATTAAAAATATAAATGATGAACATACGTCATGGACGTATAAATGTAATAAATTATGACCTGTTTAAAGCTGGCAGCGAATAGATTGCGGCCGAGTGCGCAACGGAAACCATAACTTTTCAAGTTCTGTACATAAATTATATTACTGTGCAGTGAATTATAGTTTATTTTATAAACACGTGAATGTATTTTTTTGGAAAAAGTCGATTAATCATATTTTAATTAAAAATACTAGCGGTCACATTTTGATTGGCACCTTGGCAAAAATATGTTCCCCTATTTATTATTAAACATAAAAATTAGATTTTTATTACATACTCGATTCATGTAGCAATCTTGCAGCCGGATCTCGTACTATTAATAATCTTCTACAGGATATTTAATCAAATGAAACTCCTTACGCCACTTATTTCAAGGGAACAACATATTATGCCGGCAAATTAATTATTCAATATCACTATGCTCCTTCTATTTTCAATGTTTATGTCGGCATCGGCAACTGTATAGTGTGTCCGGTAATTAATTGATAACCTTGAAATGTCTTGTAGTAGGACTGAAGGCAGTTAAAAAAAAAAAAAAAAAAGTGCAATAGCTAGCTACCATACTTTTGACTATCTATCTATTAGCATAATTAGTGTTTAATAATAAAACAACAAAAAACCGATGGAATTTATTCATTTATTTCATACATTCGTAGTGTACAAAAAATGAAATAAGGTAATTAAAAAAAAATCATCTCTTATGTAGGATAGATGTCCTTTCATTTTTTTTCTGAACGGCCATCAGTTCTACTATAAGACATTTCAAGGTTATCCATTAATTACCGGACATTCTGTATATATTTTTTTTAATTAATAGCAACTACGGTCTTGAAAAGTGCAGATATACTTACTTGAAGAACTTGTAGCACTGTTCTATGATAATAGGTGAGAGATCCGCGAAGTGGTTCTTGAAAGTTTTATCCATAGTTTTATCCTTAACCATGAGTACGTCATACGCCGTCGTACATTCCGTATACAGTTCCTGAATCTGCTGCAATTCGTCAGTTAATATTTCCAGTGACTTCTCTAGTTGAGCTTTTTCTTCCCTGTGTAATAGAATAAATATCAGTTTCCCTAACCCAGGCGTAAAACTGTTGAACAGACCATTTATATTTCTATCCTTGATATTTTCGATGTATATACACCGTGAAATTTTAACAGTCTATCATATACATTAGTACAAGCTCTGCTTAGTTTGGGCTAGATGGTATTGTGTAGGTATGTGATAGAATATTATTATTATTATGTTTTTTTATCATTTTTCTCGATTAACCGGAAAGAAATAGTCTAGTCAAATAAGCAGAAAAAAGGGGTCAACCTCGGAATACAAGCTAATAAGCTGTAAACTCGTATGCACCTTCATTTTAGTTTTCTAAAAGTTGTCTCTAGTCTCATAAAATCTCGTGTCTGCGCCGTCAGTTATTCAAAGTCAAAGGTCACAAAAATCAGTTTTTCGGGATTATCTCAGTTTCTATAGCTCCAATGATGTTAATATCTATACATCTATACAAATAAATAAAATTGAAGTGTCTGTTTGTAATGTCAAAATAACAGCTTTTTATCTAATGCATATGAAAGTATATAAGGTACCTATACAAAAAAATCTATTTTTTAAATTTTGGTCTGTCTGTCTGTTTGTTCCGGGTAATCTCCGAAACGGCTGAACCGATTTTGACGGGACTTTCACTGGCAGATAGCTGATGTTATAAGGAGTAACATAGGCTACTTTGATTTTAGAAAAAAATAGGATTTCACGGAGACACACTTTTCAGTTAAAATCTACGCGGACGAAGTCGCTAGTTTATTATAAAGTTGTAGAACATAAAATTTGCAACCAACTTTGTGTAAAAAAAATGTCATACGTCCAACCGTTTTTGAGATAGAGGGCGGAAAGTCCGCAGCGCTCAGCCATACTCACTGTAATGCAAGGTCAACCGTGAATCTCAGTAAATAATACCTTGTATAAAGTAATTAAATTATTGAAATATCATTAACAATAAATAATTTGTATTATTTATTAGTTAATACATTATATTTAAAAACATTTTGCATATACCTATCTTATATTTTTATTTAATAATATCTACTTTCTAACGAACGTTTCTCGATCAGATCGGAGATTTTCTGGACAAAGCCCAGGTTAAGACCACCTTAAACCGGCGAGCGGGTATGAGAAATGTGATGAAAGTGTATGAAGCCAGAGAAGTGTGTCAGAACCGTAGTAAATCGAAATCCTTAGTCTGTGCCTACCCCTCTGGGAAACAGGCGTGAATCTATGTATGTATGTAGGTATGTAATATCTACTTCGTGTAATTAAAAACTCATTAGATAAAATACTTATTGTATATCTTAAAGGGGCATACCAAGACGCCATAATAATTCGGGCCCACAGTGCATACCATGGACCAAATAAATACAGAGAGTAGATGTTGTGTAACTAGATTACTCTATGAAAAAACGCGTGATACTTTGCGGGGTGAGGGGGTGATAGATCCCGTCCACATCTTTATTTTCCATCTACCGGTCAATAGTAAAAGTACGATATCAGTTATGTCGATGTTGCATTGTAGTTACGTAACTAACCCACACCAGGAAACCGTATGTTTTCGGCCAGCTTTACACTGAGCTCTACGTACTCATAAAATATGTTTAAGTTCTCATGACACAGTGTTGCCATCTTATTCGTCGGGTAGAATTATATTAGGAGATGCCAACGCTTAGAGATCTTTCTAAAATAATTCTTATAAATGACGTATAAAATTACTTAGGTACACATGAAATGTGATGCCAGTCATAGCATCAGAACGTCTATCCGAATAGTTTTTACATGATAAAACACAACAATTCATCTTTTCTTTTTTTGTATCACGAAAATACTGTAATGCCGGCGTCAGACATGTGTTCAAAGATATGATCAAATAAGTGTTCATATGTGTGGCACGGGCATTTGATACTATTGTCACATATTTGATCATTTAAGTGCGCTTTGCCGTTCCGTGTCGGTTTTTAGTGCACATCAAAGGGATCAAAGTCCAAATGTTTGTGTGCCTGCCACACAGTCACACAGCCACACTGCGCGAAGCCCAGTTGCGCGAGCGTCGCCGTGGAGAGCTGTCGTGCGTAAACAACCCAACGGACTAACGATGGAGTGGAGTAACGAGAGCGTTTTTTATTTATTTATTTATTCAAGGTACACCAACGACATTTTTACAAAATAATTAATATTACACATTTATTAACTGGGATGCAGAGTAAAACTATCACTTAAAGGTGTGCACACCATTCACAGTTATCATTACATGACTTCTAACGCAAAAATTAAAATTTAAAATTACAATAACAAAAATTAAAATTACATTAAATGAAATTAATTAAAAATTACACTACATTACATTGCCGATTAGATTACATAATATAAACAAACAAAAAAATTAAGAAATACTTTTGTAAAAGAAACGCAATATTCTCATTAATTTACATAAAATGAAAATTAATATTTAAATATGAAAATTAATGTCAAATATGAAATGTAAAAAAAATGTCAAATATAAAAATATTAATTTATGGTATTCTAAAATATTCAAATAGTACAATAATTGCATGTGATAATATTATGTTTGTAAATTGTAAAGGACATTGTAATGGACATTAAATAAAATTAAAATAATAATATAGATAATTAATTATAGGTCATCAATACTCATCACTTTAGCTTTAAAATTAGTCAGACTATCAAAATATATATAAATTTCACTGTTACGAGAACTGACTCTATTGTAAGTGGACAGGAGCATGTTGGCCTAGATTTGTGCGACACGATCTAGCAGCAAACGTTCTTATTCTTTTTTTGGACCTAACGTGCCAATGGTGAGGTGCCTCTAAATTTAATTTGTTTAGAGGATCGGATGTTTTTTGCAATTTTATATAAGGTACACAGATCAATAAGTGTTTTGCGTCGTTCTAAAGTTACCAGCTTAAAGTGACTTAGTCGTTGTACATAGTCAGCTCTGTAAGGACACTCATCATCATCATCATCATCAGGCTATAATAGTCTACTGCTGGACATAGCCCTCCCCCAAAGAGCGCCATAGCGCCCTGTCTTTAGCTTGCCGCATCCAGCATCTGCCTGCAGTCTTTCGCAGATCGTCATCCCACCTGGTCGGAGGGCGTCCTACACTACGTTGGAGAGAGCTATGCTCGGAGTTTCTCTGAAGGATAGGATTCTTAACGAATACATCCGACAGAGAACCAAAGTCATCGACATAGCTCAGAGAATTAGCAAGCTGAAGTGGCAGTGGGCTGCCCACATCGCGCGAAGAACAGACAACCGCTGGGGTAAGCGTGTTCTTGAGTGGAGACCGCGACTCGGCAAACGTAGTATAAGGACACTGATGGTCTTTAAATCTTAAATACCTAGTAATTTTTTTTTGTGTGCGTTCTATACGTGTTACGTGGATGCCATACCCTGGGTTCCAAACCGGAGATGCATATTCTAAAACACTACGCACAAAGGAATTATACAGAGTCTTTAATGCGGGAGTTCCCCTAAACAATTTACCTACTCTACTTATAAATCCCACCATACTGAATGCTTTTTTAATAATATTGTTTATAATTATGTGTAACAAATGAAAGTTTTCGAGTTTATAGAGTTGATGCAAGGAGAGCCAGGTATATGGGATCCGAACGTAAAGGGCATAAAAATCTAAATAACGTCATCGACGCCTGGAACCGAATTAAAGACAACTTTTCAGTGCCTAGCACTATCGAAGAATTAAAGCGAAAAAGGAACACTTTACTGACACGGTACAGAGATTGTTTAAAAAAAAATAAAGGATTCTACAAAAACTGGATCTAGTGCCGAGGCGAGGGTATTTACAAACCTTCATGGTTTGCATTTGATGCCCTCCATACTTTCATGGGTGATGTATATGAGTACCGTGTGACTATTTCTACTGAGGCTATGATAAGTAAATAAATAATTATTTTAGCTACATTAATTCTTTATGTATTTTATTATTAATTTATACAAACACCTGATACAAAATTCTTAGCACAATTACATAAAGACAAAGTACTAACGTTGTCGTCTATCGGTCTATACTCCATTTGGTTAGGTAGTTCTAGTGTGTGTACGGTTTGTATATTTTGTTCTTTGTGTATGGTATAAGATTTATATTTTTCAATAATTATGTTAGCGTGTTTAACTACTTTTCTGCTTCTGTTGCCGTTCATGAATTGCGTTAGTCGCCCTATTTCAGTTCGTAGGTTATCAGTTTTCGTTCAAGTCTTTGCCAGTTTATTTTATGTTCTCTCTCTGGCTCTCATTATTTGCAAGAGCTATTTTCGCTCCATTAACTTTAGCAGCTACCCAAGCTGCACAGTATAAAATATAATAGTTTGTAATGTCTGAAATTCGGTGTTTGAGTTAGTGTTCTTAGGGAGAGTCATTTTATTTGTGTAACTTAATATTATTTTAGCGAGTTGTTTAGACGGTTTTTACTTCGGAATATAGACTCTGTTTGTCGGTTCCAGTATGTTTGTAAAATTGTAATGCCTGCTGGAAAGTTAAATCTATATGTGAGTTTCTTTCTAAACTGCCTACATCTGAAGTCTGTGGTAATTCTTGTAAATAATTAATATTCGAAGCTTGCGTTTGTATGTTGTCGTTATTATGTATATTGAATTCAGTGTGGTGGTGGATATGTGATGGTGTGGGGCTTACTTCAGTACATAGCAAGTGTTCTATACACTCAATGCTTGGACTGTTTATGTTTACTCCTAACGCTTTAGATATTTCTTGTTTTAAAGCATTTAATCGGTATCTGCTTATATATTTATTGTTTATTATCGCGCTCTTCTGATCAGCTATACGTTGTTCACTTAGATGACTTAGTGAAGGAAAATAGCTAATGAAATCTTCATACATCTGTTTTCGGTATGCAGTTTCATTGGTGCTCAAGTTTGTGATTCGATATTATGACCGCATTATTGCTTCATTCTGTTCGTCAGTCCATCGCATCCGAGTTTGTGGTATTTTATGGGATTTTTCTTTGTCGTCTATGGTTGTGAGTTGTTTATGATTTGAGTTATTTGTTACGTCGATTTGTCGTTTTTGTGTCTGGTTGAGATGTATTTGTATGGCTTGAGTGTAGGAGTTTATTAGTAGTTGATTTAGTACTTCTTTTGTTTCGTCTCGTATCTGGTCTATTGTTTTTTGTGGTAGTAGTTTGTGCCGGATTATAGCTATACGTTGATCTCCTACTCTTTGTCGGCTAACTTGCATATTGGGATATTTTTCTATAAATTTAAGATGTAGAGGTTCTAAATAAGTTTTTGTATCGGTGTCTAATGCTGTTAATTGTAGATAAATGCGTAGTATAAATTTATTCATTTCTGGTGTCCATCTCTTACGCGTTGTCGAGGTGGTGTTCGCAGTGCGTGCAAGTTCCATGTCAGCATTGACATCCTGTACAACACTGTCGAACGTACTAGTGGTAGACGGGGTAGTTATGGTTCTACTTATATATGAAGGTCGAGTAGAAGGGATGGACGAAAACAATTATGTGGTATCATCATCAGTAAGTGAATCCCGGCGACCTCCGGGCAGCGATCTAAGATTATATTTACTTCTAGTACATTTCTTCATTGTTGTCACACGAGTAGCAAGAGACGTAAAGGTCGATCACGGCAGAGCCCTGCTTTCACCGTGATAAAGGAAAGTTAAACTAAAGGTTCCACGGTCTTCAGAGTTCGCATACTAGCGACCAAGCTCCCCCTTAGCCATGCAGCTCTCGGCGTACGCTGTTGCACCTTAGCTTGGGTCCTACTCCTACCTACTCACCTACCAGTGCCATGTTAGCCACGCCAGTCAAGTTTATATTGTCATGTGTCCGTGGTGGTGGTTTTTGGGTGGCTTATTATTATTATTATTACATATCAATTGCCAGATATAAGCGTTGTTATATAGGTTCTCATATTACTTATTACCTGTATTTCTCCATTTGCTCAGCCATTTCGAGGCGGTCAAGATTAGTTCGCCGAAGTCGTAATAGATTCAAATTCTCCTCTCCAATGACTTGATCGATCCTGACCTTTGTTAACCATGTTTCTTTCATCTGTAAATATTAAATAAGTACTTTCAGAAGAAAAAAATTATGCAGAGCATACCAGCTATATTTCGGGCACAATATGTGTCTAGTTCCTTAAACAATTACTTAACCAAATCAGCAGCTAAATACAGTTTGACAAAGCGGGCCAAGGGCGTCTCGTCTGAAAATCAGTATACCTTAAAATCCTAGACGTATGCAGAGATAGCGAGATAATCCCCCTGCACTTCACCATTTTTCTTTATCATGTAACATCAATGCTCCCTTATTTCATAATCAATGTTGATGCTGTTCTTAAAAAGGATTTTCAGAGTAACTGTTATTTGTTGCTACTTATATAATGACGCACAAATCAGATAACCCTATTGCAAAGTCAATTACTTCAGCAAAGCAAAACCACCCTCTGCTAGAATTAATAAAGACAATGCATTTGTCGCTAAACATACCAATTACTCTGTTAAAAACGAAAGGATGGTTATATTCGATACTACTGAAATAGTAAATAAGCATACATCTAGCCTCATAGAAAGTAACTGCACGGATAGCGCACCTACTGAATGTGGTTGCCTCGTAACTACCACTGCGCTAAGTACAACACTTACTGGGTACGATCCTCCCACGAGATAAAAAATTGTGTATCTAATCCACAAATAGTTGTTTCGAGTCAGAGTGTTCTTTGTGACCGTGTTTGAATGTTTGTAAAGGAGGTGTATTTTATGAAAGAAAGAAAATGACTGTTAACCATAGGTTCGGCAAGAACGTTTAGAAGATCAAGCAAATAACATGCGGTACTTCGATACTGTCTAAGACTATTATTATATAAAAAAATATTACAGTTGAAGATTAAACAAACCTTCTGGTTGAACTTAATGATGCCTTCGTTAAGCATGGCGGACAACTTGGCGTATTCGGCGTGTAGCATTTTGCGGTATTTGTCCCTCTCCTCATTACGAAACTGGACCTTAGCTTCATACTCAAAAACAAAGCGGAGATCTTCTTCATTGAAGTGCTCAGGTTCTTTATCCAGCTAGTATTGGTAATAGTCATTATTGAATAAAGTTAGTTGCGACATGAAATAATCAAAAGATTATGAGTTATTAAGGATATGAATCGTCAAAGGCGGCAACTTTACCGCTTTTTTGGACGATAATGGAATAAGATAAAAAATAATTAACTCTCATAAAAATTACGGACATCATCATGTTCGATGTGGCTTAGTGTTTGTTTTATAATTAAAGGTTTTAGATCAAAAAACTCTTAAGATACAACTTTTATAGTCATTTATATTGGGATGGTAAAGTAGACATACTTGTGGCAACTCTACCATGTGGTCAGATTTTGTAGAAAGGTATTGCCTTGGACATTGGGTTAATACACTATTCCGATCCACTAAATGACATTGTTTATATACAAACTCGAGAGAGGGCGCTGTTCGCCAAGTAAACAACTAGCTCTGTATTAAACATAAACAAAAAATATTAGTTGATGGTTAATTAATTTGATTATGGTGTAAAATTAAACTTAAGTACTTCAGTGACTGGTGAAAACGTTATCTTGGAAAAGTATAAAGACTAAATAGTAAAAATCGTGAAGTAAAAAATTCGGCTACCATATTCGAAAACAAAACTAGAATTACAAACTGTTGATTTATTATGACTTTTTAGTGTTCTGTGGACTTTATCTAATTACAAGTGACAGTAAACGATATATGCTGCAAGAATAGACATTGTAAAGAAAGTGCAAAACAGAGACCGTTTTTTATTCAAACATTTTCTTACTTTATACAAGTGACATCTTGCGGATAGTAACTGAAATAAATTCTATATAACTAGCTGTTCATTTGGCCCATCCATCTGGTAAATTATAGTGCTGGTATATTAAAACCACAGAACACTTATACTCAAAGAGAAGAATGACAACTTCATACAAAATTTGTTACAAAATTTTTCCTTAGCGTCTTGCGCCATCTATTTCCAACCCGCACAAAACTATCGTAAATGTCATGTTTATATTAGCGCGGGAAATTCAAAATTGGTGGTGTGTTTGTATATATATATATATATATTAAAAGAAAAACTTAATCGAAAAACACAGTTTCGAGAGTTGATTTATTTATTTAGTTCAATAAATATGTACATAACTTTATTATAAAAGGTTTATTTGTGAATAGAGCAATACATACAAATCTAAGTAGGTAAAACTCATATTGTAAAACAACAAAAACAATGTAAAACTCACTTTCTCAATTTGATTCTATACCTCACAAAATAACACTTGATTTCACCAAAACAGTACAAAGGAGGAACAGAATGCTCGACTCAAAGTTTTTAATGGAGAAGAAATTAAAACTAGTTTATTTATCAAAAATAAACCGAAATTACAAGATAAACGGTGCGCACGCAGTGGCAGTCATTTTTCTTGTAGTGTTGCCAGTAAATGTCATGAAATTAATTGTAAATATTCATATATTGAATTATCTTTTTTATACTGCGATTAAGATACTTTGCTCTATTGTTTAATTATCAAAAATATAATTCATAATTATTGCCAAGCTTTTTTACATTGTATTTGTAATAAATTAAAATAAAAACATTTTTAAACTCAAGTGTATTTTTCAGTGGTATGATTACAGCAGGAATGATGTCGCTATTCTTGTTTTCCACTATCGTTATCTCTGTCGAGTCTAACAGCCCTCCAATCAACATTTTGTAGAACAGACTTGACCGACCCTGATTAAAACACCCCAAACATAAAGGTCAGTGGATTTTTCACAGAACATCTATACATATAGTAAAATCGTAGGAAATTCAAAACTGTACATTGAATATTTTTTTAAAAGAATACTTGGGGCGTGATCTACAATCGATATCGAAGCCAAAAATATAGTTATTAGAATTTTTGTCTGTTTGTCTGTATGTATGTCCGGGCTAAACTTAAAAAGTACTGCATGGATTTACTTCAAATTTTGCATGAATATTACTAACAGGTCGGGTCAACATATAGGCTACATATTATCACGCTATCACCTACGGGGGAGGAGCTGTGAATCTTTATTTTTGTTACGCATTCTTTGACAGCGTGTAATCTAACGACGCATATTTAAATGTTGTTTTTGAGTAAGCCATGCTATTATCTAGCTTTACACTATAAAAACTACGCCATTTAAGTAACTTGGGCAGAGAAATATAGTTGGGTGCCGCGGCGACAAATACTTTTTAGTTAAAATCTACGCGGACGGAGTCGCAGGTAACAGCTAGTTAGATATAAAATTTAATGAGAAGAAATTAAAAATTGTTGATGAATGGCGATTCTAACGCCACCTATTAGACGATAGTGGAAATAGCCAATCCACTATTAACATAATAGATAATTGATTTCGTTATTACTCACTAGAGTACGCTGCTATGTCCAGCAGTGGACTATTATAGCCTGATGATGATGATGATGATGTACGCTGCTAGTAAAAAGTTAGCCCTTAAATAAAAGATGGCGCCAAAGTATTCTGAGTATGCAGGATGTAAACAAAAATTGCTAAAATATATAGAAAATCTCATTTGCACACAATGCAAATGTATATATGACCTAAAATGTGTTAACATATCTAAAATGAGTTACGAGTTCATACGAGTATGAAGCCTCTTCAACTCAAGATATGGAGGTGCCAAGCTTGTTTCTGTAAGCTACTAACAATACAGAAACACCTGTGCGACAGAGTGACAAAGATATAGTCTCGACACCAGTTGATTCCTGTAACATAACCATGAGAAAAACCCAAACTAAAACTTACAATGACTCGGTAGACTCTGATGATCTAAATTTCTTAGGCGGTACGATATATTCAGAAAACAGCGCGGGGCTTCTAAAAGAAAAACTAGAAGCTGATTTAAATCTGCAAAATTTAAGCGAAATTACTTATCACATTACGTTTGAAGGAAAATAACAGATCCATTATCTCAGAAATACAGCGTACAATAAAACTAGAAATTGACAAAGCGATTACAAGAGTAGTGGACGATTTTAAACAAGAAGTAAATGTATTAGCGAAGCAAAATGAAGAAAGAAAAAGCGATCTAGAACAAATTACTAAGAGGATAAAAGCCTAGAAACAGATAATGAAAACTTAAGAAAAGAAATAGAAAATTTGAAAAAATTACCAAAGCATTCGGAACTCCTTAGTAACGACGACAACATTAAGAAAATCGTTCTCTATGGGTTAACAGAGTTTCCCAAAGAGTCGGAATATGACTTATGTAACAGACTCATAGACCTATTTAGAGATTTCCAAAATATTGACCTTACAGGGTACATAGAAAGTGTATATAAACTTGGAAATAAAGGTACAATAAGTCGATCATTAGTAATAGAATTGCTGAGTAAAAGGATGGCTAAGTATATCACAGAAAATAGTTACTGCTTTAAAGGGACTCGCTTATCTGTTTCCAAATTCCTGGACGAAAATGAAAGAAGGGAGCGGTATATATTACGCGAAGAAATGATAAGGGCAACAAAAACGGGCATTTTGCAATAATCAGAAATAATAAATTGTATATAAATGGCAAACTAACAACTCCAGAAGAAAAAATTACCTAAGAATAGATAACTCAAACACAACACTACCAAACTGCAACCTGCAATCTACAGCATCCCCTCGATAACAATACAGAAGCCATGAACCATTCCTTTCGTTCGCCACGATGATGAAATGCTCAAAATCTTATTTCAAAATGCACAAAGTCTATATAACAAACAACATATCCTGGAAGCATTTATTCAAGAAAAACTGATATTTAAAGCTTTATTAAGCTTTAAATATCGAGTTTTCTTGCTTTTAAGCTTAAGCTCAAAAAATACTGGTTAACTACGAGCATGCACGATAATTATGTAAGTAGGTATATTTAGAAAATAAGTTTAATACTTACTTTATAAAAAAATAATAATAAACTATAATAGATAATTATAATACGTGAGTAATTAAATAAATATCTACTAAGCTCTAAAATGTATTTCAATATTATATAAGATAATAGAACGCTCGTTCTCTCCTAATTTTGCCGTGCCCGACGTGGTCCATAATTGTTCTCTCTACATTTATAAGACCTATATATACATTATGGAGAGCAATAAACGAATTGAATTGAATTGACTACTGCCTAAAACGGCAATACCAGGGATTTGGTATGCTATATTCCCGTACTTTCTTTTTAATGGTTAGGTTGAGCCTGTAAAGTGTATAGGGCCGCAAACAGATACACACGTCAAACTTATAACACACATCTTTTTGGGCCAGAGGTTGAAAAAATTAAAATGTAACAGCCCTAAGCAGTGGTAAAGATGCCATTTTGGTCACTGTGGCAACTTTACCAAACCGCAAAATCTAGTTTTTAACATATAATCAAAAATTAACGCATTACAAATAAATCAAAATTGTCTTAGCATAATCCCAATGAAGTTATGTATAACATATTCAAATTTTACTTACCTTAGTTTTAGGCGAAACAGTGACAATTTTCCATTAAAATGGAGCGAACGCTTTTTCTGCACTTTGACGAATGACGCCATATTGAGATAGTTCAATGTTACCAGCTAGAAAAAGCTTTGGTGTGGCCGCCATTCATTTTAAAATTTTACCAAGGTATCTAAATCAGCGTAAGTATTGACGTTTTTTTTTAAATGGCAAATGAATGACGTAATTTGGATGTGGTAAAGTTGACATAGGATTTTTTTTTATTCAGCTAAGGTGGCAAACAAGCATACGGCCCACCTACTGATGGTAAGTGGTCACCGTAGCCTATGGACGCTTGTAACATCAGAGGCATTACTTGCGCGTGGAGGTAGGAAGTGGGAAGGAGAAGGAGCGGGAAAGGGAAAAGAGGGTGATTGGGCCTCCGGCACTCACCAAACAAAACACAACAGTACTGCTATTTCACGTCGATATTCTGTGAGAGGGTAGTACTTCCCTGGTCGAGCCGGCCCATTCATGCTGAAATCAGCGAGGCTCTACTACTTATACCAATGGTCAAGTTGCCGCCTTTGACCGGTACCATTTTAACCGTTTTCTCTAGCAAAGCTGATATGGATGAAATACTACCCTAACAATTAGCTACACAGGCTACAATAAGCGGGACTAAATAGTTGTTTCGAATCTGGGGTTTCTTAGTGTCTCTTGTATTTTCATGTAGGGATTATAATGTTACAGTTGAGCCTTACCATACACTGTGGCATCGGTATGGGTTTCTTGATCTCTTCATGCCAAAGTTTTTCGAGGACCCCGTCCATCATCTCCATGAGTGCTCGCTCTTTGAAGTCGTCTTTAGGGCCCGGGTCCGGGGGGATGATTACGATTTGACTCGGACTTATGTACGGTTCTATGGAACACTAAGAATAAAATTTTAATATAAGATTATTTAAGTTATAAGGTAAGATTCTGCATAATCGTGGGTATAGGTATCTGTGACAAATCAAGGACTGTAAACTCGTGCTATGAAATATACGCATAGCAAAAGTGCGTGTTGGAAGCGATACATTCGTAATTCTCGCGAAACATAATTATCAATAATTTTGTAACACAAGCGTTTCTTATACAGGTGTGGTTAGAAAATTTCAACAGTCCGCCTAAAGCGAGTATTCGTCGTAAAAAAATATTTCTTGACCAGAGCTATCACGCGTAACAAATGGTGCGCACTATTTGAAAGAAAATTTGAAGCCACGGGGTTTCTCCGCTGTACATATGCAGCACAGCCGTAGACTCATAGCTGAAATTTCGCGCTCTCTCGTTAGGTAAAGTAATAAATTTAAATACATTGAGAAGAAAAAGCTCGTCCACATATACCATAACAAGTCACGTCGATTTGGACGTTGCGTTGTCTCTATAAAATGTACGTCTTTAGTTATATACATAGTTCAGTTCGTTTAGATAATTCCAGATAGAACTTATCCAGAACGCTTTAACTTAAGTTTGATATCGCTTATACAAAATGCAATCGCACAAAAAAAATTATAACTCGTTTACGTGACGACACTTAAAAAGCCGTGTGAAGTCGGGGCGAGTCTAAGTAAAGTATATAATTGCATCCACTATTAATCAAAATAATTATTTCCAAACTAATTTAAAATACTTCGTAACGGTTACATAATTAATCTAATACAAATAATAATTTTGGATTAGTTCGAAAAAGTTATAAATGTTGACTGTAAATGTCAAGTAGATATTAAACATTATAACCTCCGCAGGATCCACATTCACAAGTTTTTCCGTGTCCTCCTCTTGCCGCCATTCGGGATCCCTAATGTCCATTATCAGGTGATGGAAACTGCCGCGCAAATCGGACAACTTGTTTAGTTCTAAAATAAAATATAAAATAAACGGAAGTGGTGTTCAGTAATAAGTAATCACTATTTTTGTTTGTGTCTAGTAATCAATTTATTAATTAAAATCTGTTACTAGCGCTCTGTTTAATACAGATTCTGTTTTTGAATGTTGTATTCGGAACATATTCAGAATGTATATTTTGAAGTTACCAACGCGTGTTAATCAACTAAACTGTACTGTCAATAAAAACAAAGGACATGGTTTCTTGCAGCTCTTAAATGGCCAGTCAAGAAGAAGACCTTGCAAGAAACTGGCAGCATGTGTAATGCAATCGATTTTTTATTTATATTACTTTGTGGCCAAATAATTTACTTTTTACATTACATTGTAATAAAAGATACCTTGTATAAGGTACACAGTTTTACCTTCTACGATGAATCTAAGTCTAGCGTTTTTCTCTTTGACAAGGCCTATTTCCCTTGTCTTGAGAGACATCATTGCGTCAAACTGCTTGTTAAACCATAGCCGTAGATTTTGTGTGTTTAGCTGTAAAAATATAATCTAGTGTCAGATCAGAAGTAAAGATAGAAAAAATATAAGTATGGCCTTTAAAAGTCAGATCAGATTATAAAATAATAATAAATTTACGACGTGATACGAAAATAATTAGGTAATTCTAGCTGTCCTCGCTGTCATGCTATGCTACTTCTGGATAAAGTAGATTTGTAGATTTCTTATGGTGAAATAATTAAAAAATAGGTTTGGTTGTTTTTGGGTTTATTCATTAAGTACAAACAAAATAAACATGTTGCCTCTTCATTATAAATGACTTGATACGATTTGTAACTTGTATAAAAATAGGTAGGCTTACCTTAGTGATGTGCTGCATCCAATCCATGTGAAGGTAACTGTAGGCGAGCGTCTGGGGGATTGTATATCGTGGTACGGGCACGAAGAGGTGCGTCACTGTGCCTGACAGCGAATAGGCTGTGGCGGGTATCGTGATCATATCGCTGCTGGCTATAGTACGGGAGTCTGCCACATCGTCGTCATCGATGGGCACTGCGCTGTCCAGCGGCGTGTGCAGCGCTTGAGAAGACTGCATGTTCACTCTACAAAAATGAGCGAATGACGTATTTTAGGCAATGTCTTATTCGCAGTCATTGAACTTTTTATATTACCAATAGCAAATTCAAACAAAGAACATGTTCCATGCGCGGGCATAGTTGGACGCGGGAACTGAGGCCCCTGGTAATAATAGATAGAAAAATCAGATTATTTGCAGTGTTATTTTCATGCAACTATTCTACCCTCTGCATGCGAATGGATGATGATGAGGAAATAAAATACTTCAGTTCAAATCACTTATTACCCATATGACGTAGGTATAATCGTTGGGTATGTTTTTGTTTTAAGAATATAATATATTATACAACTGAAATAAATATACTTATTAAATAAAATAATATAAATTTTAGCCATTCTATAAAGTGACACAGAGCTTTTGTGTTGACTAAGGTGCGATGGGTGCACCGCAGTTGAGTGAAACATAATATAAATATTGTTCGGAGTTGCTGTTCTATTCTAGTGCCAACATATAGTTCAATGTTCGCAGTGTAGGTTACATATTACGAAAAAGAAAGGCGAAAGTAAAATCGAAAACATGGAAGACATAAATACGTGCTTAGTGCGCATAAAATAAAATTAGGATATTGAATTCATTAACAAAGTATTGCACAATTTTGGACGTTAACGCATAGTAATATTTTGTTTTTAATTTTTGATCTGCGTTGTCTATTGGGGTTCAAGCGCACCTCCTTGCATCCGTCTCGCTGCGCTAATGGCTAAACGAAACAAATACGATCCGATTCGGCGAGTTTCGACTGAAGCTGTCGCGGGCTTCTTATATAAACTTTGAAGGAATATCGGATACAAAGTTCAAACGAATGAAGATTACAATCGATACTGACGCGATATCCATACTGCCAACTTCGGCGGCATCAAGCTCCTCCCACGGCCTAAACACTTCTCGGCTCTCTCTTTGTATCGTACGTAAAGCTTCAATCTGAGCCAACTCCTTCCACATAACGCTATGCGTTGGAAGCGTAGCATAGTTCTCCACCTGTTTATAAAGAAACGTTGTACGAGACTAAGATATCAATCAAAGAAGATGGTTTCTCGTCCATACATCGTTTGCCCCAGAACCAACAGCGAAGAAAAATTATTTACGTGTTCTATAATACTCCAATATACTCACTCCAAAACAACATTTTATGACGGACACTTCAGAAAATAGATTTGTTTAAAATTAAAACTAAGATTTTGAGCTTGTTTCTCTTAAGCACTCGTGGGCACGGGCATGCCGCATGCCGGCGCGTGGTTGACAAATTGTAGTATGCTTTATTATTGTTGCCTGGCCAATTACTTAAAAGTAATCCTACCAAAAGAATGGGAGGCCTATGTCCAGCAGTGGACTGCAGCGTGATGAATTGACTTGTGGAGTTGTTGCGTAGCAGAAGGATTAAGCCGAAATGAAATGCAGTGGTAGGTATGCGACAACGAAGAATTTATTATTATTATTATTTATTCCCCACAGGTTTTGGTACAGGAATGTATACAGCACAGATATCGATAGGCGTAAGCGTAGTAGCAAGGCAACTTAAGAATTACTACGATATTGTAATAATATTAATATAAAGAAGCTCGAGTAAGCGTGGTGCATCGGCAGACATGCACGGGGTGCGCGTTGTGAGGTTTTGACTCGACTGGCCTCGACTGCCCATTTATTAAAGTACTTATTTATATAAACATAGTTATACACGATTCAGTTATACACATATTTAATTTAAACTACTTATAGGTAATTTAACAATAAGTAGGTAATTAACTACGCCACAGACTGATTAATTAGTTGAATTTTACCATCGTGCTGACAACATTGTTTTTCACTAACATAATTACTACGATTAAATACCTGTCTGTAGCTAAGTATGTGGCTAGACAAGCATGGAGATTCTGTCAAATATTTACGTAGGTGCTTAAATATCAATATCAACTAAAGTTGATGTTAAGAATATAACAATATACCTAAATAATAATAAAACAATGCATTGAGCAACGCTAGGTGTCGTCCAAGATGGCGGCATCTTCGAAGTTCTTTGTTCCAATACTTTTAAATATTAAATAAATAAAGAACGTAAAGTGTCCGTTTGATACGTAAAGCGGTAATAAGTATATTAAAATATAATAATATTTTTTATCTAAATTAAATGCTTGTTGGTCTTGGGGCAAATAATAGCAATCTCCTTTCATAGATCATTATAAATACTCGTAATTAAAATTAAAGATGGAAGTATAATAATAATCATAATATCAGCCCTGTATTAAATGTTCCACTGCTGGGCACGAGCCAGTGTGGGAATGCCATAGTCCATCACGCTGGCCCAATGCAGGTTGGCAGACTTCACATATTTTTAAGAACATAACGGAGAACTCTTAGATATACAGGTTTCCTCGCGATGTTTTCCTTCACCGTTAAAAAGAGAGATAATTAACTATTTAATACGTTATACGAATAGATATAACTTCGAAAAGTCAGAGATGCGCGCCTTGGGATCGAACTCGAGACCTCTACCGGCTATCGCTGCTGTGTTGAGAAGGGCAGCATAACTTAATTATATAGGTAATATTATCATCATAATTGCCCGCTTTCATTTTAATACTTCTAAGGTACGCTACCTAATGACGAAAGCGGGAATTTCTAGGAAAGTCCAGGACTTCTGCACCACTAGGAACGAGCTTAGCATGATAGCGTTCCTGAAAAGACGGTCTGTCGTTGCAAGCGCTGAGCACTACTCTACACGCTAATAGTACAGTTTCTAGCAGTTCCCCATTAAGGAGCTCGAGTAGTCTAACTGATAACAGGAACAAAAGAATAATTTGATTGCTTTACAATTCTGCAATAAAAAAGATAGACAAAGACTTATAGAAGGCCCTTTTTTTAAAAGAAATGTGTTATTTACCAACTTGGTTTAGTTTTTGGAGAACGTCATAGCTTAGTAAAGCTATTACTTACAAAATAGTGACTGAATATGGCAAACAATTTGACTCTCGGCGTTCGCATGCTGTCCCAACACCGTTCTTTGATCCAGGCAGTGACCTTGTCTTGAGCACGAATGCGAGCTTCCGTCTTTAGACGCAATAATTCGCGATCTTGCTCAGCCTGAAATAATATAAGACATAGAATTCTAATTCACGCCACAATTATTATGAATACTGTTACTTGCTCGGTTCGAGGAATAAGAATAAATAATATTACCGACTAAAACACGTTTTTATCTAGCTAAATTTAATACGTTGCGTTGCGAACACACTACTTAAAGGCTTTTCCACTCTAACTGTTTTAAGCACTGGTATTTTCGCTTCCGTTCGCTCTGATGAATACTTGACTGCTTACGATTGTAAACTGCCTTGGCGTGCACTTGCCTTGCCTTTTATACCTGATTATAAGCTTTTTTGGAATTTTCTAGAAGCGCCATACCCGGTAGGATCCTCGAAACAGTATGAAAAAGTTCTAACGCTCTCACTAGTCTACGCGTATTGCTAGGTAGTTCAGTAAGACGTCAATAGATGGCGCTGTAATCAATTATTAGAAGGCCGCGCGCTTCCCCAAAGTACTGAGAAATGGCACTGGCTGTAACAATACGTCTTCAAGATTCCATTTCACAATTAAAAAATTGCGGTATTTGTTTCAACAAAGCCTAACCTTAAGGCAGTGGTCCGACCGCCGACGATGAACGAGAAACGTGTAGAACTAGAAACTATAAACGAGTTGGCGATCAGCGGGAAGCGAGTGTGTAGTTTCGATAGTTTAGTCGCCGGGCTATAAGCGAGTGTGCAAGTGCAACGAGCGATTACTCGCACCACTCGCCCGCGGTCGCTCAGTCCTGTGCAAAGCTGCGCGCGCGACCACAAATTTTGCATCCACAACTTTTTTCCCTCTAATTTTCTTCCGTTTTTTCAAAGTTGCCGCTGCCGCTACACAAACACTCGTAAAATACATCATCGTCGTCGTCTGAACTAGACAACAATGAGAGTTGCAATGATTTGTTGATATCCATACGTCTACTTTCAAAGCCGCACTGTTTAGAAATGATCATGAAAAGAAATGATCAAGCGAGCGAGCATCGCTGAACGAGTATCACTGAGCGAGTTTATTTTTGAAAGCTCTTGTCGCTCAGCGACAAAACTAGTAAAGCGAGTCGTCGCCGGGGCAGTGTGAACAGTCAGAGAGCAACTTTTAATATATGCATCTCTTTCGTTTACACGAAATGTATATTAATTGTGCGTTTCTTGAGAGAGAAAATCGCCGATAGTTAGTCGTTTTTTCGCCAGGTCGGACCACTGGGTTAGTCGTTTTCTCGCCGGCGGTCGGCCCACTGGGTTAGGTTGGGCTTGACCTAATAAAACAGAGTTTAAAATCCAAGCATTTTTTATTCGGCATAAAATTCTTTAAACATGAATTTTATGTTCTTTATATTATGTATTTGGAAAGAAGTATTGTAATTTAAGTTTACAATTTTGGAGAAGCTTACTGCTACGTATGTTCGTAGGTCACGTAAAGAATTAAAAGCCATACCTCCTTTTGTATTTCCTTCTTAGCTTCGAAATGAAGATCGAATTCACTCAACGGCAGCTGATGCAGCGGCACCTCAGCAATATTCTCTTCTAGTAAGTTGACCAGCTTCTCTTGCAGTATTTCGAATGTCTTACACACCTCGTCACGTTGTCCTCTGTAATCCATTGCTTCTTCGCGAATCCTTTTCTCTTCTTGCAGGTCCAAGTAGTTTTCTAACACGAAAGCATAATAATAACATTTAACGTTCGAAAAAACTAAATAAACACAAAAGTTTTATATCATAAATAAAATAAATGACACGAATGAAGCGATAGTTTACTTTGTTGCCATGTTAATTGAAACTTGCCTATGTTTTTCAACCAAATCATAAATACTCGAATTCCAAATGGGATTAAATATAATGATGAAAAATGAAAAATACTAATTGGTCAGCAAATATTGCACAGCATAACGAGCATCTATACGCCTCAAATCACTGCATTCCGTCTCGGAAGTGTTAGGTTATGTTAGGTTCCCTTTTTTAAACCCACCCAAAAATAGGAGCCCCGCCAAGCGGGGAAACAGCATTTCATTAAAATGGATATCTTATAAGATATCAGAAATTTAAAAAGCGCAGGCACAGCGGCTGGCGGGCCGTACGTTTCGTCGGTTGGCAGCGGTCGAAGGGCGCTGGGTATGCCGTACGTGTGCCTATATAGCGCATCGATGGCCGCGCCTCGCCCTATAGCACGGGTTGAGAGCCTCCTGCGCTCATCCACAGTCCGCGTAAGGTTGTAAAGGCCATCTGAGGCCAACAACTAAAATAACAGGGAAAAACGCGCCTCGCCCTGTAGCAATGTATAATTCGTAACGATCGCACGCGTCTATCGGTGTTCTCCAGACAGTAAAATAAAAATAAAACGTGGTTTACAGCGCGACGCTATAAACCGCACTAAATCAGTGCGACTTTCAGTACGTTGTTGTATAAATAAGAAGATTAAAACCCTTTTCTTTTCGAATTGTAAATACCTATTAGGGATTTACATGAAAAATCGCAGGACGCAATAACTTATGTCAGACATCACGGTAAACCTGATCTATTCATAACTGCAACATGTAACCCAAACTGGAAAGAAATTAAAGATAATATCAACACTAATTTAACTCCACAAGACAGATACGATTCAACGTTGCAGGCTTAAACTGTCTACACACGATGCGATTTCGTATTCAATCTGTTGATTCAATTTATTGAAGTCGAGATTTACCGTACTCTACTCACGAATCAATCGTGTTAACATTTTCATTCGATATTGTTAAACAGATGTGCAAGCACGCGTCAGAACCACTATGGTTTTGTCAAAGTACCAAAAAGTGGGAATTGCTTTACTTATTGCATCACTAATACGAAAAAAAGAAAAATTACTATTTCTTTTATCCCACAAATGTGGTAAATCTTTATACAAGTCCAACACTTTAATCCATACATTCTTTTCATTATTGTTCATTTTTTTAAAGTAGCTTTACTTTATTAGTTATAACGTACATACAACCTGCTAACGTATCTACGTACGACAAGCAAGGCGTCCGGAGTTCAAATGTCAGCAAATTGAGTCGACTGTAATATTCACTATTCAACGCGCATTCAATCTGTTGATTCAACTCGTTGATTGCTAGGACGGTCGACACAACACTCAACATGTTGAAAGTATGCGTCAACTTGCCTCCTCACCACGCAATTTGTTAAATCAACTCAAATTTAATCGACAGATTGAATACGAAATCGCATCGTCAGTAGACAGTTTTAGATTTGAGCTCTGAGTGTTTCTCCCACGGCCAGTTAAAATATGTCGCTCTTTCGAGAATAACGTCTAAAGAAAACATGTAGGTATGTACTGCCTCATGAAAAATCAGCTGTAAATATTGTAGGTATACAAAGATATCCTATAGTGTAGACTAATCATAATACTTCCACACTGCCCCATATTAGTATCTATATTGCACCCGTGCGAAGCCGGGGCGGGTCGCTAGTATATTATATAAAAACATAACTATATTATGTATATTGAGCGCTTACTGTCATCTTGATGTATAATGCGGATCGTCTTGACAATCTTCTGGTCGTATATAGCTTTGTCAGGAGCTTTGTGTGTCACGATCTTCGTTTCTTCTCTATTTTGCAGGAACACACATGCCATAGTCTGGTTTCCACCAAGGTGAACTACGATCTCGTTGTCAGCGTCAATGATGGCTTCCTTAAAACCACTATAGCCGGCACTCGGGTATCGATGCGTCATTATTAACTTTAGCTCTGTGGATATAAGTAGGTAAACCAGCTAGCTAATGCACTTAAACCAATGTTAAAAACCAAGAAGGAAAATGAGCGATGATCATCGCAAGATACAGACGACACAGGCTTGCGAATATTTACACCGAACTCTCCACTGCCTGGATTTTGTCGCCTTCGCTTTGGATCCTAGTTAACATAATGGAGACAACACTATTGATATTAATCGCGTGCATTATGAGATTCTTTTACGATACTGACACTATCCTGACAAGAAAACTGAGTCTTTTAATTTTAGCCATATCAATTTCAAGGAATATCGATCCCGTAGCTAGATACTCCACTTCTATAAGAACGCCGTTCTACCTTGGACAGCGTGAAGAAACATAACAAGGTTATCCCGGAGCTCCTCTTATGGAGGCGCTGTTATATTGCCAATAAGGTAGCTTTATATCCTTTGTGTTTACATTGCAATAGGTGGATTCTATATACAGTGTCGTGACAACGCGCCAGGACATATCTGGCAGAGGTAACTGCTTGCAATCAGTACGACCATATACTTGCTACCTTAGGATTAAATGACTATTTTCTCACCATATTCCTCTGGAGCATCAGGCTGTCTCAGTATAAGGGTACCATCATACGAATATGTTATAAACGCGCGCTGGTTATGGAGCCCGTCGAACAACTTAATCCCGTGCCCCGTGTCTATAATAGGACCCATCTTCACAGACACCGTTACTCCTTTCTGAATCAGCAAAAAGCTAGGTATCTCGAAACTGCCATTTATTTGTCATATAAAAACTGATAATTAACAAATATACAAGTTAAATTCACTGATATTTTTTTAAAGATAAAGCTAAAATTTTGACGGCAAACAATAATGCTACATTTGTTACTAATATGTTTTACAAAAAATGAACTCTTTCTATCTACTGCCCTGATGATAATCCTGTATTGCAGAATTTCAGATATAAACATTAGTATAAATATGCACAAGTACACAGATACAGGACCCTCGTCTATCTATGATCGAAATCTATATCACATAGGGAATCGCGTCCTCAACACACGACGTACATATTTGCTACATATGTATACAGGATGTCCGGTAATTAATGGATAACCTTGAAATGTCTTATAATAGAACTGAGGGACGTACAGAAAAAAAATTAAAGAAAGAATTAAAGAAGTGCTAGTCATGGCGATAGTCGATGGCGTAGTGGTTAGTGTAACCGACTGCCACGCCTGAGGTCGCGGGTTCGATTCGCGCACAAGTCAATCATTTGTGTGCATGAACATGGATGTTTGTCTTGGTCTAGGTGTTTCTATGTATAATATGTATGTATTTACAAAAAAAGTATATATGTATGTCTATCCATTGTCTAGTACCCATAGTACAAGCTCTGCTTAGTTTGGGTTCGATGATGTTGTGTGTATGTGGTAGAATATTATTATATTATTATTAATAATGTATTTATTTGTTAGAATATTGTAATTACAGTGGTGTTACACAAAGGGAATTGCTCGGTTTGTTAGGGTACTTCGGCTTGGCGTGGACATTAATTATAGTAATAAATGCATTGCTTTTTTAATATCTTATACCCAAAATAAACTAAATATGATAATAAAGATGCAGCAAGTTGTTATAATATGCCTTTTCTTGATACCTATACATAATATTGCAATATTGTCACTTATAATTGACTGAAAATGAGCATTTCATTGATTGAATAATATCTATATTTATTATAAAAACGATACCTTATTTATGTAATAAAGAAGCACATGTTAAGAAAAACAAGTATCTTATTAAAAATGCACGTTTATTTATATGGTAACCCAGAATGGAGCGCAATAGAAGAAAAATGGCGGTGCCTATGATTGTTATCAGTTTAAATATTTATTTATGCGTCCTTTTTTACCGAAATATTTCCTGCAACGAGGTATTGTCTAATATTTTTAAATTAATTAATTATAATTATTTGTAAATAGATTTTTTACTGAGCAATTTGTCCACGCAAAGCCGAAAGTAGCTATTCCCTTTGAATGTCCATAATATTCTGCCGTTTCCAGCGTACAAATTATTTTAGCAGACTATAATAATAAGTATGACTTATATGAACTTGTTAATAATAAGAATATAAATCTAAGAATTCGGAAATAAATCATTGAATTGTTCACTATTAAGTTAGTAGTCCTAAATTAGATTCTTAATATTTTTTACGTTAACTTTGATTTTTTCACAGCTTCAAGAGACTATAGACCTGAGTATATCGTTTTAATTTCAACTCGATACCTTCCTCCACGCGTTCCGTGGTTCTGTTAGGTAAGGAACCCTAAAAAAAGATTTCTTAGGTAGTAGTTAGGATAGATTCTTTTTCATATTTTTTCTGAACGGCCATCAGTTCTACTATAAGACATTTTGTCAAGGTTATCCATTAATTACCTGACAACCTGTATATTACCTCGTCATTGTACAATAATTGGCGCCACCTTTTCAGTCTGTCCTTAAAAATTCTTACCAATATTATAAATGCGAATGTGAATTTGTTGTTATGCTTTTACGCGTTAACTTCTCTAACGCTCATCATGAAATTATCATACACGCAGTCAGGGGTCCAGAAAAAGACAGAGTACCTTTCATCCAGAAAAAAGTACTGTTCCCGCGGGATAGAAAATTAACAAAATCTATATACATAAACGCGAGCGAAGCCGCGGACAAAATAGTAAATAAATGAAGCTTTTACCTCCCCAGATAGTTTGAGTATGTGAAACTGCCTGCTAAGATGTGGCACTCCGACCATCGTGTCTTTAGCAGCGCATGGCAGGAGTTTCGAGTATGGGCCTTGCATTTTACCTGCAAACTTATTGTCCTTGCCTGTCTCGGCGTTGATGCAGATTATACGCTCACCTACGATAATTAAGTATTTATAGTTACAGTAGGAAAAGTTCTCAATACCACTTCATATACCCAAGGTATTCAAAGGCGCCGTAATTATAAATATTGAAAACACTATCTTCTAAAATTTATTAATTAATACCATTGCTAGTTACTGTTAATAAGTATTGCAATAAAAAAATGTTTGGAGTACCTTGTTAATAGTTACCAGTATAAAATATGCTATAAAATATTTATCTAGAATATTCTAAATAAAGAAAAGAAGGCATGATATATATTGATATACATGTTGCCGTTGTATAGTAATAGATAGGTACTTTGAATTGACATAACCTTCATGGTGTGAGATTTTCGAGTGAAACTTTTTTCACATGATACCTACAAGGTTCTTCTTAAAAAATATGCAACATTCGATTTTCGACTTTCAATTGTTTTTTTTTATTCAGCTTAGACGGGAAAGATGGATACTTCGAAAATTCGAGTCATTTTGTAATACGAGTTCCAACGCGGAACTAACGCGGCAGACACGGCTCGCAATATCAACGCTGTTTTTGGAGAGGAGACTGCTAATGAACGCACCGTGCGTTTTTGGTTTAAACGGATGGAAGTCGATCCGAGTCAAACTACCCAGGAATTAGCGGCATGGTTTAACATTACCCTACCTACAATATTGGCTCATTCTCATCAAATAAATAAGATAAAAAAATATGAAAAATGGGTGCCTCATTATTTGACTGATCTGCAGAAAGAAATGCGTGTTGAAACTTGTGTTGCCTTGTTGAATCGGTACAGAAATGCAGGAATATTGGATCGAATTGTGACATGTGACAAAAAGTGTTTTTTTACGATAACCGTAAGCAAAAAATGCAATGGCTCACCCCAGTCAAACGCCGCAACAGTGCCCTAAAGTAAAGCTTACCAATAAAAAGGTAATGGTAACTGTTTGGTGGTCTCTTCATGGTGTTATTCACTATAGCTTTCTCAGGTCTGATCAAGCAATAACAGCAGATGTTTACTGTGCCGAACTTAGAACAATGATGGCGAAACTGGCAGTGAAACAGCCCCGACTCGTGAATCGATCTTACCATATTGAATTTCAATTTATCAGTACAAATTAGCAATTTCATACTTTAACCCCTAATATATCACGCCCTCTTTTCTTTCCTTAATTGATCAATAGCAATTGTTGGTAAACGTGGTTTGAATATAGCTTTTCTAATGACTTCAGTTCTTACCTATAGCATATTTATCAGAGAAGAGCACGATACTAAAACAGCGCATATGTTCACCGACTTTCATGAGGAGGCAGTCAGCAAGCCCTCGTCCTAATTCCGTGTACCGCACCAAAGTCAACTTGTAGGCCTCTGAAAGCTAACCAAATATAAAATTGAAGCTATAATTTTACTAAACGTATATTGACTAAGAAAATAAAGAACCACAGCTGATAGGAAAATCACTACCAATGCCTTTTAGTTGTTAAAATTTCAATAAAAATAATATCTTTATTTCGCCGTTTTAATAAATAAGAGTCCATATAATTCAGAAAACATTACAATGTAGTGTACCTATGTAGAGGATTTTTATTGCATTAAACGGCAAACAAGGTACTATCAAATCAATCCAAAGCATATTAATGAATCTATGTATTAGCTATGTATCATTCTCTTACCTTATAAATGAAGATATGTCCTGCAGACATAGCTCCAGCTACTAACTCTCTGCCCGTCGGAGAAAACACAATGCGGGATACGATCTGATGCGTAAGACACATCCTGCCTACTTTCTTCAGGCCTTTTTGAGGATCGAACAACTGCATCAGCATGCCATAGTTGCCTGCCACTTCACCAAAAACAACTATTAACGGATCGACAGGACTAGCTTGGAACGATACGTCGAGACCGTCGACGTACTGCATATGAACCTGAAAAAAACCGAATTCTGTTATTAATAGTTACTAGAGCTTCTAGGTGCCTCATAGTGGAACGGATGGCGGAGTGGTCACCCCGCCACTGCTGCTGCGCCGAGTGTTGTGGATTCAAATCCTACACGGGATAAAACTTTGTGTGATCCACAAATGGTTATTCTGAGTCTGGACGTTCTTTGTGTCCGTTGTTTGAACGTTTGTAAAGACCCCCGCGATACAAGAATTACCGCTAGAGCGAAAAGTGTATTTAAAAAAATGAAAAACAGTGGCACATTATCTCATAATTATTATATTATTATTATGAAATGAGTTGTGTAGCCAGCCATCGTTCAACCGGTTCAGTTCATTGCAATTCGATTTATTTTTACAACTCATTTTGTCTTCTAGTTATTGTTATTCTGTCGCAGCTTCGCCTGCGTGCATCCCACGAAAATTTAAACCGGAATACAAAATCTTAGGTGTTAATCCAGGGCACGATCCTTTATCATATTTCTTTCAAAGCCTTTCTACGGACAGACGTGATTGGTTAACAAACATGCAAAAGTCTATGTAAATTTATTTAGATATTGATAGGAACTAACGTAATAGGGTATTTAAAATAGCGTCTTGACTAAAAAACGGTTCAGACTAATCTTAATCCTGGAGGGTGGCGTGAAAGCATGATCGGCAAATCACGAAATATTTCGATACTTACTAGCTCAGCCGTAGCCACTTCATAGAAAGCCAGTGTACCGACTTCGTTCATAGCCGCCAGGTACTTATATTCAGGTGCAATTAGTTGGATTCTTTTAACATGTCTGAAAATGTATAATGAAGGTGATTGCTGTCAAAGAAGTTATATTTTTAATTTCTACAGGAACTATTATTTTAACATTAGAAAAGCGCTTAATCTCTCTTCGGTGAATTGTCGTTCTATCGGACTATGAGAGCCAGGGAATAGTGAGTAACTTGTGCTTACGCACATACATACGTGTGCACCATAATATCTCCAACGGAAATACCAATCATGACAGAGACTAACTCTCTGTCATGATTAATAACCATACTAACCATACCATCGGACTTTTACTCATTATACTTTTATTGTAAAACATTCATGTGTGATAACTTGATGTAGGTTTAGCGGCTCTGAGATCTCAGTCTAAAACCGTACAAAGTCTACACATCCAGTAACTGGCTATAACGTGTTATAACCTTTTATACGGTTAGAGGCAGTAATGTGCCTCCTGATAGCAGCGGCAGCAGGATATCCTAATGGGACTAGGTAGACCGTTGGATTGCCACCATTGATGATTGCCACGCAGAATTCTCGATTACAATCCCAAGGCGCGCATCTTCGAATTTTCGAAAGTATATGCGTATTAAATAGTTAATTATCGCTCGCTATAACGATGAAGGAAAATATAGTGAGGATACCTGCATTTTTGAGAATTCTCCATAAATTTCCCGAAGACGTCCTCGATGGGCGTAGTGGTTAGTGTAACCGACTGCCACGCCTGAGGTCGCGGGTTCGATTTTCGCACAAGTCAAACATTTGTGTGCATGAACATGGATGTTTGTCTTGGGCTGGGTGTTTCTATGTATAATATGTATATATTTACAAAATAAAAATGTATATATGTATGTTTATCCATTGTACAAGCCATACCCATAGTACAAGCTCTGCTTAGTTTGGGCTACATAGTGTTGTGTGTATGTGTAATATTATATTATATGTGAAGTCTGCCAATCCGCAATAGGCCGGCCTGGTGGCCCACTGCCTAACCCTTCTCACACCGAAATGAGGTCCATACCCATCAGTGGAACAGTGTAATACAGGCCTGATATTATTAGTGATATGCCGGAGCTCTCGGCATCTAATATAGGTACTGTACATTAAATTGTCGTTTACCTCATTTTGTAAGTAAACAATTGGATTTCAATTTTATCCTCGGATTCGCCTGTGAGACTGTAGATGAACCCGTTGTCGGTCCATATAGCAGCCACGTCGCAGGTGGCGTTGCCTATAAGGCGCATCACCGTATCTTCGACTTGGTAGGTCCATACCACAGACCAGGATTTTGATTCCTCGTTTTTCTTCAAAGACTGTATTACCAAACTTCAGGTTAGATTCATCCGTAACATATAGTTTAAAGGCCCGGTTTCAATATCTAAACAGGCGAGTCGTTTCACAAACGTAGGTAAAACGACTCGTTTCTTGATTGGAATCAGTCGAATGGAATCGGCACACATTGGAACCGGGCCTAAGAGATATACATATACCTAATAGTAATAAATAATGTGTGGTTGAGTTAAACATACCTATTTACAGAATGTCCTGAATAATACTTATCAACCTGCTCGTGGCCGTTTTTAGTGCGTAACTTATCCTGATGATCCGCAAGAAAGGAGATTCATGTGTGTAAAATTTCAAAATTATCTAAATCTTAAACACGAGAAGACTACCGATCAACAAAATAGTTATAAATTAACTGTAATTTTTCACTTACAAATTCATTAACCTAGTAGGGATTGTTGGACTGCCACGCAGAGGCCTTGGGTTCGATCCTAAAGCTCCTCTTACTTTTCAAAGTAATGTGCGTATTACTTAGTTCATTATAGCTTGCTTTAACGGTGAAGGAAAACATCGTGAGGGAACCTGCGTGTTTGAAAGTTTTCTATAATGTTTTCGAAATATGTGAAGTCTGCCAACCCGCTCTGGGCCAGCGTGAGGGATTATAGCCTTACCCTTCTCACACTAAGAAGAGGCTCGTGCCCAGCAGTAGGACAGTTTATATACAGTGCTGATGTTGTTTTTTTTTATTCTTCTTTTTTTTTTGGAACTTTTACGCACAGCGTATGTTAGTTCCATCATAGCCTAAACATAATACTAACCTCATATTTAACTATTTTAATACATCCGACATGAATTTGAACAAAACTTTCGCGTTGTCGCTATTAGGTTCCGATAAAATTTTGTGTAACATTCCTATGTCAGCTCTATTCAAATTCAAGTCGGACACTAATCTATTTCTGCTAGACTCATATCTGACACACTCCATCAACAAATGGTGTAAGCCCTCCACAACTCCACATACCTCACAGTCTGCTGATGTTGTTATTACTAATTACTAACCCGTATAAATGAATCAGGTCCGTAAAGTAACATGCCGTTACCAAATGCACAAATACGAGGATTTTTCGTGTTAACCACATCAGACGGTGGGCTCCATTCCTGCTTGGTGACCATAGCAATGCCATCGGATGCAACCTGTATCGAAAAATAAGGCCCTTCGTACACAAGCCTACGCAAATCTTCGATGCCCGACGATTTTGGTCTCTAAGCGACTACCGCAATACAAATTCATAGAGGTTCGTACACAGGTACAAATGTCGGCGACGCGTGCCTGTGTACATACCTCTATGAATTTGTATTGCGGTAGTCGCTTAGAGATCAAAATCGTCGGGTATCGAAGATTTGCGTAGGTTTGTGTACGAAGGGCCTAAGAATATATAAAGCTGTTATGTTATAGGAGGTAAGACAGTAACCTAAATTGAAGAAAATATAAACGTATGTTGTGTTTTTTTAAAGTAAGTAACCTACACTTGAAAACCAATTCGTTGTATAATAATAATAATTTATAGAACGCGCTATATGAGGTGTTTTTTTAAGGATGAACTTTGGAGTGAGTTACCTATTCAATAAAGAACTAAGTAGGTATAGTTTTTTAAAGACAACTCCCGCATTTGGTATAAATTCTGTGTCGCGGGTGCATTACAAACATTCAAACAACGGACACGAAGAACTTCCAGACTTGGAACAACCATTTGTGGATCACAACATTTTTGGTCCCGTGTGGGATTCGAACCCACAATACGCGGCGTAGTAGTAGAGTGGCGAGGCGCCCACTTAAGCCACTACACCATCCGTGCAGTCAAAGTTCATGGTGACTTTGTTATTTTGTCGAATAACAGATAATAGAGTAAGATCCCAGAGCGATCGGGCATAACTTATTTTCACATAGATGAAACCTTAGATTCTCAGTAGCGTCTTATGTTCTTTGAATACCTGCGTGTTTGTGGAGCTCGCCTTGTGACACCTGGGCAGGTACCAGGTAAGAATTTAAAAACATGTCTGAATTTTAAATCAAGTTTTTAAAAATCAGACATGTAAAAATAAGTAAAGTTCATTTATTTTTTTGTGGAGTTTTAAAGCGTCTGACAAAAGTGTTGGTCCATGGAAAGTGTCTGATACTTATGATACTATTTTAGAATAATATTCTCCAAAACATATATAAAAATCAGCCATATAAATTTAAGTTAAGTAACATTTTTAGTTACCTTTCTTACCTGGTACCTGAGCAGCGATAGCTCAGTGGGAAGACCAACATACTGCAATGCAGAGGGTCTCAGGTTCGAACCCTCGTCGCGCACCTCTGACTTCCGGAAGTTATATGACTTTTCGAAATTATGTACGTATTGTTTGACACCGTGCCTCGGAGAGAACGTTAAGCCGTTGGTCCCGGCTGCCATGAACATCTATGGCAGTCGTTATTGGGAGAGTGTCGACACAAAAGATCCCACTGGGTCGAAGTGTCGCCGGTCTGCATTGACTGGCCCCCACATAAGATAAGATACCTGGTACCTGCCCAGGTGTCACAAGGCGAGCTCCACAAGCACGCAGGTATTCAAAGAACATGAGATGCTACTGAGAACCTAAGGTTTCATCCATGTGAAAATAAGTTATGTCTGATCGCTCTGGGATCTTGGACTATAATAGAGCATTAAGATTAAGCAAAGTCGATGTGGCAATAGATTAGTCATATCTGCCGAAATATGGCCGATCGGTCAAACGTATCCTAGATTTCAGTTTGAGGCTCAAAACCATGGTCAAAAAATGCTTGGCACATATTGGGACAGAAATATGTGCAGTCTAGATAAAGGATGTAGTCAACTCATGATATGTGCATTACATTTACCTCACATAAGTAAATATACTTACGCTATACAGAATACCCTTAGGATCAATAGCGTAGAGATTGCCTTCGTGTGTCCAGCATATATCTACGAGGTGAGGTTCCGAAATCTCCCAACCGGTGACTTCTTCTTTAGCGCGACGCAGTAGAAAACACTTCTTGAAACACTGGCCCACCTCCCACACGATCAGGCCGTTGCCCCAGCACTCACAGACAGTCATATGCATGCGGCTAGCCCTAAATCAAATATTAACAGTATCTATAAATAGGTATACCGTATAAATGTCGTGATGATTATCAATAATAATAGGATGCCATATAAAAACGTGAAGCGCAGCATTATTTTTCTCTTATGGAATAAGTAAATTAATGGGTATGATATCATAGGTATCATAAATGCAAAATAATTTTCATTTATTTTAATAGCTGCTTAACATCGCGCGTGGACTCATCATAAGTCTAAGTCCGAGATTAGCTGATTAATGTAGTCTGCTTTAGTGGTGGAAAGTCGATAAAATTTGAAGATGACACTTTTAGTTCGAGACTTAAATTCTTCACATCACGATGACATTCTTCTAAATAGACAAATACATGTCAAAACTAGTGTATGAGTTCCTAATTTGTCGGACTTCAACTTAGATTCTTTGTTTACATCTTACATGTAGATTTGTCGTTGAAGTTTGACACCAGTCTCCACGGACACAAGTCGTTGCTTATTGCGCCAGTTCCATATAGAGCACAAGTAGTTAGGAAATCCAGTGAAGCTGGCGATCAACTCGCCCTCCATCATGCATAGAGCTTTGTACCTGTTTACGTCATAGTCTGCAAATGTGAGTTATAAGTGCGAATGTGAGTTTGTTTGTTAGTTTTTGTTACGCTTACACGCCTTAACTAACTGATCATCATGCAATTTAGCGTAATATGCGATGTCAAGGGTACAGAAAAGGACATAGAATATGTACCTTTCATCCAGAAAAAAGTACTGTTCTCAAGTCTCTATTTATTTACTGTACAAGCAACAACTTGCTTCATGCTTGATTCTTGCATCATAGTGAACGCGCGTGGTATGTAGGTATTGTGCAACCACAATACCTACAAACCACGCGCGTTCCTATGATGTAGCGTAAGTTGACACGCGCTATTACATTATACCTTGCATTTTATAAGACTCACATTTTTTACAATTTCTTTAGTACAATTAAAACTCTCTATCAAATCCACTCTAACGGTGATGCCTCATTATGCGTTGCGTCGTCGCAGCGGCGACGCTGCGTCGTTTTGCATTATATTTTAAATGACATGCCACATTATAGCGTTGCGTCGGCGTCGCGTTTCAACGAATCGACGGACGAGAGATGTAGCGGGGGGAGGGTGATGCGCTGCGTTGTTGGAGCTCCCGGTGCGACGACAGACAGTGTTCCACTGCTAGAGGGTGGTATAGTGACCGTCACGTAAAAAGAACGCTGGCCGTTAACCTGCGCACTGAGCGATTTATCGATCAAATTGGCGGTATGAAGGCGCGAGATGGGGGGACGGTCCGGGCAGTAAAGTCCGTCTCACGAAAGAAGTCCCACGGCAATAACTGGAACTAATTATGAGATCGACCATGTTGTCATCGTTTGTCAATTGTCATGTTGAATGTGGCGCCGCGTCTGCGAGACTTCTTTCATGAGACGGACTTTATGTCTATGCGCGCACGCTATTGGTTCCTCAGTTGACCCATGCGCAGATCATCCCCTCCATTGTCGCTCAGCGTTCTTTTTACGTGACGGTACCTGTAATCTACGGACTGAGGACGTGCGTCGTCGCAACGCTGGTGTGGCATACAATGCGTTGATCCACTGCGACGACGCAACGTAACGCACAAATGAGGTATCACCGTAACTCATCTCTAACAATTCAATCCGTAAATATTTTCCATACCAACCAGCAAACTTGTACTCGTAACATTTATCAATCAATGTAGGTGAACATACCAACATTTAAGGTCCTTCGAGCCGGATCAGATACACAAGCTACTACCTACAGAAAATCTAGTAAGGTATAAAGTCTATTTTATAAGTATATTTGTAAGTACCAACTATATATAAGTAGTGTCTCGGTTCGTATCGGATAAAACTAAAGCGTTTATGTGTTTCAAATACTAATCTTCCAAATAAAGTCTTTTTTTACTTCTATAGTTTTAAATAGCCCGTTCATTGATGAAACTTGTAGGTCATATACCTTACTAAATTAGTTAGTTACTTACCTCTAAATTCTGACATAACTGTGAAAGATGGATATTTCACAACAAATATTCTGGCATGTTTAACTTTTTCGGCAAACGCAAATATATTAGATCTGTGTCCTGAAATAAACGTTCTAATATAAGTCTGTATCATTTCCTTACTAGTATGAAGTAAAACAGCAGGTATTTTGCTAAAACCTGGAATGGCTATTCCGGTTGTGTATCAAACTTTTTTGTCATGTAGCCTACAAGATAGCAACCAATTTTCCTCTTCTCCAAGGTCTAGCCCCGTGAGTAGCAGTCAGCTCCGCATATAACTACATATTTATATCTCACTTAGCAAGGCAAGTTCTTCAATCATCTCGACGCCCGGCCCGTCCAATAATTGAAGTTCGTTAGCCTTAACAATTTTAAATTATTGGACACTGCACTGCAACTGCACGGATGGCTTAGTGGTTTAAGTGGTCGCCTCGCCACTGCCATTGCGCTGAGTGTTGTGGGTTCAAATCCCACAGGTGACAAGACTTTGTGTGATCCACAAAAGCTTCTTCCGAGTCTGATTGTTTTTTGTGTCCGTTGTTTGAATGTTGGTAAACCCCACAAGTGAATACAAAGCGACACAGGAATTACTCCTACAGAGGAAGAATTGTTTAAAAAAAATTACACTAACGCATCGGACTAACATTGTCTATCATTATTTAAAAATTGGGTTATGTTATTATATTCTAGCGATGAACAACATGAAATTTTTATAAAATACATCAAACAAACAACTATACGACCGCTTTCATGGTAAGCAGGCAGTAACCGAACTGTAGAGTGATCATAGCCGACTTAGCCGAGCTACTGCAATTTCAACGAAATCCCTTCACCTCTTTTTGATTTCTTCATAGGACACAAAGATCAGCCAGACAAAGATTTGTGTTATCCATAAATAGTTGTTCCGAAGGAGCATGCATGATCTTGTTATCACACAACTTTGTTGATTGATAAAATGATAGGGCGCGTCGGTTGGTACGGATTGAAACACTGAATGGACTGTTAAACTGAATATATTGGAATTAACTTTATAAACTAAAATTTGTATGATATGACGCGATATGTTTAATGACTGATAATTGAGAACGCACAGCGTTAATGATGGCTCGACGCGAACTGAATGTAATATTAATGAAAACGCGTGCATCGCGTAAAAATGCTGACTTAAGAAATGTACGGTTGGACCGTACAGAGCATGCTATAATATATGCGAGAAAAGTAATGTTAGTTTCCTTGTGTTTGTAGCGTAGTGATAGATACAAAAGCGCGCTGTGTACTACTTACCACATATAACGTCAACCCCATCGCCCTGTCTCTCATGGTCGTTTGCCACGTAAATATGTTCTGTTTTAGTCTTTAAGTTGAGGCATACTATGTAGATATCGTGGACTAGAGTGAGCACGTCTTTGCCCACAAAAGCCATGAAATCCAACCTCTGGGGGATTACCCATCTGTAATATTATAACAAAGTTAATTATATTATAGTTATAGAAAAGAAAATAGCACATTTATCATTACTTCATTAGGGATAATCCCTGTATGGCAAAGACGTATAAAACATTGACACAATGGATACCTAAAGAACAATGGTCACTTTGTACCAGAAAATATCAGAAATTGTTATCGACGAAGGAATATCACCAACGTGTAGATATGTAATTATAATTCATGTAATTATCCGATATCAACATTTTATTTTTAAAAGTCTTTAGATAAACGTCTTCAAAAAAGTATATTTTTAAACAGAACGCAGTATAAAACAACATATATTTGAACGCATCTAAAAGTATTTGCATCACTAGAGATATCCATGTTTCTTTTTCTTAGTTTAATCTGTTTTATTTCATAACGACAATAAATTGTAACACAGATGATATCAAACATACATACAATTTATATTAGTAAAATAGTAGCTTTTAATACAATTTCATGCTCATCATTAATATTATCTATTTTTAACACCATATTTTAAAAAGAAAAATTGATTCAGTTGTAAATCGATTGATTAGGTACCTCCCTATGTGTTGTTGTGTTGTGTTATTTAAAATGATAACAACGACTTTTAACTTATAACCTCAAAAAGACATATTACTTACATAATTACTCATAATTACTTCTTTCTCCGGACTTTTAAAAATATACTGAAGTCCGAATTTACTTATATTTTTATAAACAAATAGAACGAGATATGTTTCAATAAGTTACGTTTCTTTTCTTATGATATTTCTGGTACAAGCATGATAGGAGAATGGCCTTGTAATGTGGAAACCTGTAACACTCAACACATTGATAGTAGAGAAACCTCTAAAATCACTGTGCCATACGTGCAGTTAGTTATATTAATGTAGCTAAGATTAATTATCTAATGCTTTCTATATTACAGACAAGAAATATATATGCGTCACTGCTCAAAATAAGACCACATATTATACGGTAAAAACAACACACTTTTATTGCTTAAATGTTGACTGCAGATACATTTAAAGAGTCATAATGTGACTACTTTCGTTGAATTAAATAAAAGATCTTGGTCTGCGTTTGGTCCTTCCCAACGGTATAGGAGCATAAGGGGTTTGCTGAAAGAATAACTGCGGGAATGCTCAGTACAAAAGACAAATTTTAATTCGGCGTTAACTACACGAGTTCAGTACGGCAAGTGCCAGACATAGAAAAAAGTCGGTACGTTAAAAACATTACAAATTGAAACAAACAATAATAATAATATATTAGACGGATTGCTGCAATGTGATTTTGCTCAGGCGCATCAACACCGACCATATTTTCATAACCGGCAAACTAATGTACCTACATACATGCTTTATTCAGGTTGTTGCAAAAAGTGTCAAGTGGAAGTTAAGAGGTAAAGTACCATGAAGGGTACTTGAATTTTCCTTATGAATTGGGTACGATTGTTATCTAATATTCAAGTTATATTCTTTATAACCGCTTTTTAAAAGCATAAAATTACAATCGGTATTATTGAAACGCGACAACCTAATTAGAATAACTAGATGTCATGTAGGTAATTAATTAAGTTTTTTCATTACTTAAATGATGAGTCATTTCATCTACCTACTGCGAGATCAAACAAGTAGATCCTAAAAATGTTCCGTTTTACTCATGCAAATGAGCTCATATAAATAGTTCTAACATGAATTCTTCATATTGGAAATACTTAAATTATGACGTTTCTACAATTACGTTAAATAGACTTTCTAAAATGTCCTCTAGCGTAAACAGTTTATTTATTTGGAGGAATTAACTACAAAGGAAGGTAATAAGCGGCCTTATCTGTAAGAGGTACCTCTAAATTACTTATTGTAATCATTTAGGTACTTAACTATTTTTGGGGTGAAGTTTAGATGGCTGGAGAGTATTTGGCATAAGAGGCATTCTTATAGGTAGGGTATCTTGTTATTCTAATCAAAATACTTGTAAAAATCTCTTACAGAAAGATGTGTGAATTATTCAGCCGCGCTTAGTTTTACAGCACAGCAATATAGGTATCAGATAAAATGAAACCTCATTAGGTACAGCAGTTTTAAATAAAAACATTAAACATTAACATTAAAACGGCGAAATAATTGGTGCAATATGTAAGAACTAACGTAGATACTTACACCCATTATTTAAAAAATACGCCAGTAATATGGCGGGCGGATATATAGGTATGTGTTGAGTTATTAAAATATTTTAGTATTGTACATTACGCATTTTCGCGATAAAATTAATGACCAGATGAATTAACATTGATGGTTTTTTAAAAACATAATTATTTGACTTTCGTAACATTATTGACCTACAAACCCACTACACACAAACAGCGGAGGCGGGGCGGTACCGGTGCCGATATTGTTGTTTTAAGGTGAACGCACACTTACCCGAGCCAAACGCGTGGAACAAGTCGAACGAAACGAATTTTAGAATTCTTTATATGAAATCTTATGAAACCTCGCACACTTATCCGTGCCGAATCGTCCGCATCTACAAGAACGCCAGAAATCCTAGAGGTATTCGGATGACGTCACAGATTCGGCGCGGCTGATGCAATCGACTCGACCGATGCGCTCGCATTCTATCAGTTGCGTACGACAGTGCAACTTGTAAGCTTGCGAATACTACTTCTTAATTGTTTTAAAAAATTAGTTATTCTACTTTAATTGAATTAGTAAGTAATTACGAAGAGCTGTACAATCTGCAACATCGATATTATAGCAACCAACATCACAATTCACATGTAATAACAGTGCGACATGTATAAAGGAAATGGAAATGATTTTTTGCGGCTCGGTCGATTCTTTCGTTGCGGATATATGTGCGAGGCCTCCTTGACTTCGATTCGTTTTACGCGTTCGGCTCGGATAAATGTGCGTTCACCTTTATTCGAATTAGTATCAAACATTGCACACAGTCATAATCATTGATATATTTTTTATACATCAATGGTCATAATGGTTCCGGATCGAGTGTGTTGCCTCCGCTGTCCGTGTGTGGTGGCTTTATACGTGAATATGCCGGCTTGCCGACCAACTGCAGGTCTGGCTGAGACATGAGTGGACAATATTTGTAGGTATGCGAGGTGCCGTCTATGAATTTGTACATCTAAGCTAACTTTTTTAATATTCATTCTTACCAAGAACTGACGTAGAGCGAAGCGCTGACAAAGCGCATTTTCTAAAGAGTTGCTATTAAAGATTTAAATAAAAAAATAAGTAAATATTAGGTACCTTACCTGACTTTTGGATTATATAAAGGCAGCTGTTCTTCTTCAACTTCATCCAAACCTGGATGACTTTGAAATTGAGGACCTGTTTCAGTTGAAACCATAATTTATATATAATTATGTCTATTATTACGTAAAATAAATGAGTATTTGACGTATTCTTATAGGAAAAATATTTTATTATACATACAGCAAAGATTTATTTTATTATACTGGTCGCTTAGCAACAACGTTGCCAATTTGTGGGAAATTCCCCAAACTGCAGGGAATCTCAAGTTCGTTGGGGATTTATTGGGGATTGGCATTATGCGGAGATTTTGACATCTTTGTCGACGTACTTCTCGGAGAATTCCTAATATTTCTTTTAAGCTTAGATGCTTATGGATTACGAACGACTCTTGATGCACCAAATTTAAATTTCATTATTCTTTGAAATTAAACTACTATATACGGATTTTATCGCGTTGTTTATTTGACACTATTACAAAATTTTGAAAAACTGTTACACGACTATAATCACTATTAAACTTTACAAATTTTTAAGCTAATTAAATTATTGAAACTATTAAAACTATTTATACTATTACTATACTATTATACTATTTAGATTTATTTTTACACTTTCCCCGACGTTTCGGTTGCTTTTCAGTTTTTTATTCTTTCGCCAATCGTAAAATTGTTTTGTGTATCTTATAATGTTTTTATTTACTTTGGCAGCACCTAGTGCCTACTGTGAATTTTGAGTAAGTAGTAGAGCCTCACTGATTTCAGCATCAATGGGCTGGCTCGACCGGGGAAGGACTACCCTCTCACAGAATATCGACGTGAATAGCAGTATTCCTACTGTTGTGTTTCGTTCGGTGAGTGAGAGTGCCGGAGGCCCAATCACCCTCTTTTCCCCTTCCCGTTCTTTCTTCTTCCCACTTTCTTTTATTCCTAAAGGGTTGGCAGCACGCAAGTGATGCCTCTGGTCACAAAAAGATTTTGTGCTCTGGTGTTGCAGGCGTCCATATGTTAAAATTGTGTCATACTCATCACAAATACATACACATTACATACAAATTATTATTGGATTTTTGTAATTAGCAATAAGCGGTATGCTATATTGTGTAAATATTTATAATAAATATTTTTGAACATTCCCATTGTGGCATCGTTTCTCATTATTAGATGGATTACACTGTAACGTTTTGTGATGAAACGGAACGTTATTACTTATTGTATCTGTCAAAGTTCTGAACCACGGATGGGCAGTGGTTTATGAATTTGATAAGAAAAAGCAGAAAATACTACAAGAAATGTGTATAGTGTGTGATTTTTTAAGGCAATTTAGTTGTATAAAATGTGAGAAGTGTCAGTGTAGTAATTAAAACCGTCATCATGTAAGTAATAGCGTTCTGCGTAGCGCAGTAATTAACTGGTGTTTATTTTCGTATTTAGAGTTCAGTGGTAAGGTTCTATTGTTGTTGAAGTGCTGTATTGTATTATTATTGTGTTTAGGGAGAATTTCACTGGGACTTTGGATGATCCAGTGGCACAAAGATGGAATTCGTCGTCGATAGACTTCGCAGAAATAACAATGGACAGGAACTTGGCCCTCCTCCTGGTGTCCCTAATATCGGCGATCCTGTGGATCGTTTATATAACATATTACAACAGTCGTGTTCTGGGCTACATACTGACCAGGCTGATCAACAAGTTCTATTTCCAAGACGACAATTTTAAAATTGGTGAGTGACCCATTTATTATTATTTATAAATATATATTTCTTTGGTCATGTTCAAGAACACTCGCACTCAATAACTAGGTTAGTCATCTTCTTAAGGTCACTGGCATATATAACTACTCTTCTAACTAGGTAATAATTAGTATCATTTGTATTTTTTATTGACATTGAAGCAATGTACTCTCTGGTCTATTTCAAGTGATTAGCTTAGTTTTTAGCATTCCAATATCTCAAAAATGATAATCTTATTGATAAAAACATTCTAAGTTACTGTGTGTTTGAGGGTGAGTGTACTGAAACATTGTTATCAGCTACAATGAAAGATAAGAAATACAAATACCAATAAATAATGCAGTACTAACTGTTGTTTCATAGAAAGTTGTAAAAAACTAGGATTGTTTTCTTTTATTAATATGATTTGTTAGTCTGTAACAAACCTCTGCCTTACTGTTTGGTAAATATATGTATATTTTATATAGTATATCTAAAGAGAAATAGAATGTCTATTTGATAGGAAATTGTTTTATATCAAATAGTTTAAAGTATGTATTCTGCAGCATTGTTTCTTACACAACCACACCACAATATATCTTTTGGCAACAAAATGTGCTCAAATATAAATAAAAATATACTTATTGCCCTTTCTACCACAAGTCTTGTATTGCTTAGATTGTTATGTTTTATTCTTAGTAGTTATTATCACTCACCTGCTGTTATCATATTGCAATAAAGACATTTCCGGTTTGTTTACTTTCCACATAAAATATTAGGTCAATGGCATGGATATTTATGACATGTTTTATATGTACAGGATTTTGGTTCTATGAATTAATGCTCTTTAAAAATACTGACCGCTAGATTATACCAAGAACACAACACAATGAATGTGAAAATAGAAAAAATGCTCAACTAGTAAAATAGAATAATGGAAAAGTATTATATTCGAAATAAATACATATATTAAAGTTAATTTAAATTAGGGATTCCAGGCAAACAACTATACATATCTATACTAATATTATAAAGCTGAAGAGTTTGTTTGTTTGTTTGTTTACTTGAACGCGCTAATCTCAGGAACTACTGGTCCGATTTGAAAAATTATTTCAGTGTTAGATAGCCCATTTATCGAGGAAGGCTATAGGCTATATATCATCACGCTAAGATCAATAGGAGCGGAGCACCAATGAAGAATGTTTCAAAATCGGAGGGTTTTTCCTTTTGAGAGCTTCCGCTGCGTGCGCTGCGTAAACAGTTAAAGTTTCACAAAAATCATGTATGACAGAATTGTTCCCCTTTAAAAGTTCTAAAAAAAGTCTGCGACAGCATATGTCTATCTTTTAAGGTTGGCTCACTATAACCATTTTTATGCTAACCAAAGTTGTTCTAAAATAATGCATTATTTGGGAAGGTATTTTTATAAACATGATATTAATCCTTATCCAAATAAATACGTTATTCATCACAAGTATTTAATTTAAAACAAAATTGCCCTTTACATCATTCAATTTCAATGAATATCTTAGGAGATATCGCAGTTTTAAAATAACATTGCAGCAAAATAATTACCCATTACAGACATACAAACGATGTTTCTCCTGGTTTATTCTGCGTGATTTTAAATTAGCGCTGATGGTATATTTATAAAATTTTGTTCAATGGTTCTTATGTGGTTCGTGGATTTAACAGAGAAAGTTTCAGCTCCATTAAAATTGTATTATAGGTGCCTACGACGGCTACGACCCACTCTCTCTCTTATGTGACGCAGGCGAAGTTGTGTCAGCTATCTATACTAATATTATAAAGCTGAAGAGTTTGTTGGTTTGAATGCACGAATCTCAGGAACTACAGGTTCGATTAGAAAAATTATTTTAGTGTTGGATAGCCTATTTTTCGAGGCAGGCTATAGGCTATATAACATCACGCTACGACCCACGGGGGTGGCGCAGTAACGATAAACGCGGGTGAAACCGCGGGAACATATAGTTTATTTATATAAATAAACAACATATTTTACACAAGTAGTACTTTACTGGAATATTCTATTTATATCAACCTACTCATACGTTACATTTGTTTAAAATGTGTTTATTAAATCAATTGTATTTTGTGTTATAACTAGAGATTGGATAATCGGATGCATATTTACCTAAAGTTGATTTTCAGCTAACATATTATGGAAGTGACTTCTGAGAATATTTTTATATAATATTGTTAAATTAGTAGGATATACATCCTACTAATTTTATTACTATTTAGTTTACATACAATTTTAACAAGTATGTGTGTATGTAGAGTGTGAAGGAAAGAGTGGTGTGGTAAATAAAAATTAAATTAATGTAAATATTTTTATTCAATTCAGTACTATTTATTTATTTGTTAAGGATGAAATAAGTTAGTTTGTACGTACAGAAAATACATGGAAAAGAAATGAAAGATTATTAAAATTAAACTACTTGTATACGGATTTTATCGCATTGTTTATTTGACACTATTACATAATTTAGAAACTGTTACACTACTATTACTATTAAACTTTACTAATTTATAAGCTTATTAAATTATTGTTGATTGAGCATTGGTGTTTTACATCAGCTATGTGAAATGCTCGTTGAAGTCTGCTGTGTGTGAACATGTCGCACTCTTAATAAAACACTAACTTAACTCAAAATTTGGAAGAAAGGCAATTTGAACTCTAATGTATGACTATAATTTTAATATTATATTTGTGTTAAGTAATTACAACAGAGTTTAAATTTGTTTAATCCGAAAATCTCAGATGGGTCTCTTGTTTTATTAAGAGTGTGATGTGTGTGCAACAGGGGACCAACCACTACCTGAGATTTGACAAACCACAGATGCTCGCTAAAGAACACCGATTCCTACCAAGGATGCTTTGCGAGGCTATTGAAATCAAGAAACATCCTAATTTCAATAGAGAAGATGGTTGGAATGTACCACCAGCTTGGGATCCAGTAATTCAAATAGTCAAATCCAAGAAGAAGCAAACCACAGCTAGACTTCATGATACTTTGAGCTCATTCTGCGTAAATAGAAACACCAATGATTAAATTATGTTTAGGTACTTTGAAATAACTACACTGGAACATTGAGACAACTACCATCTTAGTCTCCCTGTGACCACGGCTGCTGAAAAGCAACCGAAACATTGGGGAAAGTGTAAACATAAATTTTAATATAAATAGTTGTAATAGTTTCAATCATTTAATAAGCTTAAAAATGAGTAAAGTTTAATAGTAATAGTAGTGTAACAGTTTCAATATTATGTAATAAAGTGTCAAATAAACAACGCCATAAATGCCGTATATACATAGTTTAATTTCAATGACTAACATTAGCAAACAGAAGACGATTTTAGATAGTAATATTTGTCGATGAAAAAGCACATTCCATAAAAGCCAACATCTGAACTTTAGCTAAATATGAATCCGAGTATCCGAGAATCTCTAATTATAACAGTACCAGAATTAAAATGATACAATTGATTTAAATATTTTTATCATTATTTTGTATAAAATTAAATGCACCAAAATTCTTATTATAAATTAATCATATATGATGCTGATATAATATAATATACAGTATAATAAAATTGTGTGTTGCATATATGTTGTATAAAGTTCAATGAATATGTGCATAATGAGATATATTTTCTACTAGTCTACCTTGATGTGACACAAAGATAAAACTATAAATGTATTTCCTTAAATAATGTAAATTTACTTGATTGCATGGATAATGTATTGTTTAAGCTGTTACCTTGGCTTAACCATTCTTTTGCATGTTCAAAATTCAACTAAATATATTTTCATCAAATAGTTTAAAGTCTTTTTAGATAATTAACATTCAGAAATAATGAAATGGAAAATATTAAATAAAACATCACTCTCTTGGTGATGTTTTATTTAATAAATTTCCATTTCATTAGAGGTTAGATGAGAAGACAAGCAAGAAAGTCATGGCCACATTTAAATTGCAGCAAATTAATAATCACTAGGTCATAATAGTTTTAGTGTAGATAGTAACAATCACATTCACATATCTATACTAATATTATAAAGCTGAAGAGTTTGTTTGTTTGTTTGAATTATCTACTTGTTGTATTAATGATCATTTTCACATGTCTTCAAGTAATATACAGTCCATCTGTCTGTTTATTGTTAAAAATGCCTACACAGCTGACATACAACATATTTGCCTAGGACAGTCTGATAACAGGAAAATAATACAATGCATTCGTTTTCAGTTGTATGTAGGTGTCATGTTAAAACTGTTGAACCTACTCTGTTTATTATTATAATAAAAGTTAAATTAAAACTTACCTAATAACTTAATCCAAGAATAAAGTGGCGCATGTTTACATTATATTATTTTTATAATCAAAGGGAAACAGGCTGTGTTTATTTATTGTTGTTGCCAGAGTAAGATAGGTATCGCATCCGCCTCGTTGATTTTTATAACTGCGATCCTAGGCATCACAGATTGTTTTGTATGGAATTTTTTTGGCTGAATATGGCTCGCTACACCAAACTAGGAATAAATCCTGTGCCGTCAGGGAACTTAACAAACATTAAAACAATGGATACAAAAAACATCCAGACTTGTCTCAGCTCCCACACAAATTTTTATCACATTGAACCCACAACACTCAGTAGTGGCAACGGTGAAGCGACCAATTAAACTACTACGCCATTATATGACACTAGATGTTCCCGCAGTTTTACCCGCTTTTATCGTTACTGCGCCGCCCCCGTGGGTCGTAGCGTGATGTTATATAGCCTATAGCCTTCCTCGATAAATAGGCTATCCAACACTAAAATAATTTTCAAATCGTACCAGTAGTTGCTGAGATTAGCGCGTTAAAACAGACAAACAAATTCTTTAACTTTATAATATTAGTATAGATAATATATTATTGAGAAATAACCTGAGTGTGGGAACAGTTCAATTCCATTGTTTTCTACAATAAATGACTAAATAATAAGCTTATAAATCAGTTTTCACCTTTTTATTGCTGTCTTAAATCTTTTAAAATTAAGATTTTAAATATTGTTCGGTATTTATTATTAGTAGTGCACTCATTGACCTTTGATGTTTTTTTTAAAGCCAGGAAGTTGGCTTATCTGTTATGTTTTTATTTCCATTTTTGTGTCAATATTTTGCTGTTCAATTGCTGCACAGTAAAAAGATATGTGTTATCCACAAATAGTTGAAACATCTTACAACAATGAAATGCATGTATGCTCTTTGATTTTACAGGTTCCTTCACACTAAATGCCCTCTCCGGTAAAATAATGTTCCGGGACATAGTCTACATCAACTATGACTACACTCTTCGAATACAGGATGGGTATTTGATATTCAGATGGTGGCGGTCCTACGTGCCTAAAGATGTTTCTGAAGGTCAGTCAAGTTACACAATAAGATATGCAATAATTATACTTGTGTTGTCTCAATGTCATGAAATGAAGGTTCATGAAATAACTACATAGTTTCTTTACATATAAATAATAACAGCAATATTATATAACTAAAAGTAATTTTAGTTATATGAGATTACTTACCAGATATGAAAAATATCTGGTGCAATATTAGAACTCAAGACATATTTATATAACATGTTAAGAACTACATTACATACATTAAGTGTGACCTTATTGTGTAAGACTTATCACATACAAGTAAGCATTACATTGGCTTCTTAAAATTAGCATTGATCAGATTAAAACTAGAATGCTAAAAATCATGATTATTAGTTTTAAAACATTGTTTTAGTATCACTGTTACAGGGAAATAATACATTGATCATATAATTATTAAAGCTGTTGTGCAGCATTTTTGTTACCTACTGAAAGTACCAGATCAGTTTTATACTGATAAACAAGTAAATTATGTATAATAATGCAACTGCTGTGCATGAGGCCGCGGGTTCGGATCTCGGATTGGGCCAACAAAAGGTATTGGGTTTTTCTGGTAAGAAATCTCAATACTAGCCCGGAGTTAGGAAGTTGGCGGTGTTAGTCACCCCTGTGCCTCGGAAAGTACATAAAGCTGTTGGTCCTGCGCCTGATCTCTCTCTGGTCGTGTCGGATTGCCGTCCCATCGGATCTTGAGAGCTAAGGAGCAGAGAGTGCACTTGTGTTTGCGCACATACTTGTGCACTATAATATCTCCTGCGTAGATGGCCAGTCTCCGTTAAGGTTAGCCGCCGTGACCGAAATTCGGTCTGGAGGACATTATTATATTATTGCTATTGCAAAAATAGACACTATTTCCTTAAATGAATAACCATTGCATTATTTTTATCAGTACTACTGTTTGTGAGTCACACAGATATATTATAATTTATATTTTTCCTGCAGGATGAACTAATAATACTAATAATATACCTATTCCAATAATTTAAAGGTTTATATTAATAAAAATCCGCTTTTTGCAGACTTATCACACTCAGACACTCGTCTCTCTATCATGCTGAATGGCTTCGAACTTCACTTCTACAATCGGTGCGATTTGTATAATGAACTCGAAAAAATATTTGGCCTCGAACCAGTCATCAAGCAACAGAACGACGATGACTGCACAGATCGCGACAAAGCTATGAACGACGCTAATGAAAAGAGAAGACGCGCGCAAGATACAGTCAGATCAGAGGCGGCCATGGCACGGACGTGGCGAGACCTCATTCCCGTAATAAAGATCGATATCTGTTCAGGGAGAGTCGTTTTTGGCAACAGACTAGTCCCAACAACATTCTCAATTAGCGTTGAAGAATCCCATCTAGTGTATAGTACAAAACCTCCAGCGTCCAGCTTAGATCATCTCATGCATTTTGTCAAAGCTAAAGCAGAAAATTGTAAAGTGATGTTAGCACCCAGTCCTAACTACACGTCAATGGTCGATGAACCACCAAGGTATATGGGAGAAGGTTTTGTTGTAATGAGCTCTAATTACATCGAGGTTTACTTCTATATGGATGAACCTGGTTTAGTGCCAGAACAGCCCGTTCTGCTGCAACTAGCAAATGGGGATATCGTGGAGTCAGCTCCGCCGATATGGGGCGTAGATATCAAGTGCGGGAAAGGAACAGATTTTAGTTACGGACCTTGGGCCGACAGACAGAGAGACCACTTATTTAGATTTTTCTTCCCACCGAATTATAAAAACTTAGAAGTTACTCCACAGCCTAAACCTGGCGATAGACGCCAAACACAGTCTTTCGATATTAGGCTATCGACTTTAAACGAAGCTACAATCGATATCTTGTTTACAAAAAACAAAGAAACAAATGCTGTTCACATAAATATTGGTGCTGGTTCATATCTCGAAGTAACACTGCCCTGGATTGTTTTACAAGATGGATACACGACAAAAATCACCGGACAGCTCCTGCATTTAGAGGCAACTACTAGTCTTCAATATAGAAGCTTAGCAGAGAGTGAAACGTTAGAGTATACTATAAAATGCCACTATCCTCTTGTATGGAACCATCATCAATGTTGGCAGCTAAGTTTAACTGGATGTAAAGCAACAACACATCTAGTTTACACACACATAGATTTCTTTCAAGATCTCATAAACGACTGGTCGACTAAAGCTCGTCCAGATATATTACACTTTGTACCTTATACATGGAAAATTTCTCTCTTACTCAAAGAATGCGAAGTGGTTACAGTCAGCAACCAGTACAACTGGATAGACTGTAGTTCGACTAATCAGGAGAATAATCACGTTGCATTTTGCGGCGACCTTCTTGATGTATCATTCGATTTGCCATTTGTCGACTTCCTGCCTGATGTTATACCTCTAAAGATCTGGATACAAGGCGAAGCCGTGGACATGAGTCTTTACTTGCCTGAAGTAAATACCTCAAGATTGCTTCTTCTATCTATTGATAAAAACATGAAATTGGTTCCCTGTAGACTAAAAGCGTCGAAATGGCGGCGAAAATGTGTTAAGTCGCAAGGTTGGGTCGACTGCTGGTCCGTACCTATAGTGGCTCTGAGCGTAAGATACAATTACCATCCCATTCCTCCCTTGGGCCCTGAACCTCAAGCTGACATAACTACACCAGAAAAAGAGGAAATTCTTCTCTCACCAATGAGAATACCACGGATGAGGAAACAACCACAAATCAACTGGACTTTGGATGGCAACAAATTTGACAGAACAACTCTACCACCAGATAAAGTGAGCGTCGAACTTGAAGTCGGACCTTCTATACTATTGGCTTACGGAACCATAATTACAAGCTTTATGAATTTATTAGAAAATATATTTGGCGAAGACCAAACTTTTACTGACATGCAAAAGACCCCAAATATGGAATCATTTTGCTGGTCCAGTGACAATACAAAGCTAAACGATAAGAGCAGTATCAATCAGCATACTGAGATATCGATTGATGATTCGTCAGACACTAGTAAGAGCCCATTCGACCCACGGCGCTACCGGCCCTTGGACGTAACTGTATCGATTATAATTCATGATATTCAAGCACACTTAGTGAAAAACTGCAGTGAAAGTGAACCACCTTGCCCGGTCGTATTGATTGAACGATTTGGATTCGAAATGGACAAAAGCTTTAGGGAAACAAAACTGCAACTTTTATTGAGTCCGTCAATATTAGTTTCTGCGAATAATTTATCACGTTCCAATACCACAAATTCTGGCGCGCTGTACCAAGGGCATTTGATGCTTTCTTCCTTCCAATTAAGAGGCAACGGGTTTTTCAGTGATACAAATCGCACTGTTGAAGAAGAAACCGTTGAATACGCTTGGATGATGGAACTTCAGCTTGGCCAGTTGACTGGTCGCCTAACTTTACCCCAGTTGTACCAAATAATATCGTCTTTGGAAACATTTCTGTTGTTAATTTGCGACAGTGAAAACGAACTCGTGCCAACAAACTCAGTAAGGCAATGCCACCACGGCCTAAACAATGTTATGTGCAGTGAAACTGATCTTGCATTAAAGTATAGGTGTCCCACCTCTAATGAGATTAAGTACAAAATGATTCGAGTAGCGATTGATCTCATCGACATTTATATCGCAGACTCGAATACTACGCTTCAGACTTGGATATCACCAGCAAGACTTAGCTTTTGCAATTTACATGGCTCTGGGTTCGGTACGGGCGTTACTGGTCTTCTACCAAACATAAGATTAGCACTGTATACTCAGACAAATATGCAGACTAACACGCATCACCATTCAAATGGTAGTAACAACACTAACAATAGCCAAAACAAACCACCAGAAAGTGACAACTGGGTTGGTGTCGGGTCGGTTGCTTTAGGTCCATTGTTGATTGAAGCTGCCTCATCTCTACCTCAAACACCCAAAAATCTACATCTAGTACAGCAGAAGTTTCTCAAACTTCACGATGACAAGACGAAAAGGCTTTGGTTCTTGTGGCCGAACGAAGGGAAGAGCTCGCAGTGTGGCTGCACTGGAGGTTGCGCGTTCTTTGGTTCCAATAGAAACGGACCTAATTTCTTGAAGCCTAACTCCAATGACCTTAACGAAGGGATCAACATAGCTATATTTAATATAATAGAGACAACGCCAGGAGAATATGGATACGGACAGAGTTTGTTACATTCTGGACAACTCGTGTTCCACACTCCACCATACAATAGCTTGAATGTATGCCTCCAGCCTACAAACGTGGCTACATTGATACCGTCTCCCTTGCCACAAAATTTGAATAAGTCTCCACAAAGTGCTGAGCGTCGTAGCCTCACACGGAGGTTCTCATATACTAGCATGAGCAAAGGCAGTAATAATATATTAGTGTCCAGTACAAAAAGCGACGTACCTTATGCTCGCTTAGTCGATTCCACCGTGCCCTTGGGCAGTTCTAAAATTGACAGTGATTCAAAACTCAATAAGAGTATACTGAATGTACCTCAAATGGAGAGCAGTGTTTCTGATTCTAAGCTAGCTCTCAGTTGTGCCGTTAAAGATAATTCTAACGTGACGATCAAAAAGACCGCTCCTACAGAAGGGGAAACGTTTGTGGTACCAAAAGTGCCTGCTAGGAGTGTGGCCGTATCTGAATCTCACTATTCACTGAACTCACAAGTTCCTGCCGATGACACTCTTCCCCAGGAAGTGCAAAGAACTATGTCTATCACCAGCGAAAATCATTCTGAAGCTTTCTTCTCGGCCGATGAGGATATGTTCCCTAGTCGATCTTCAAGTTTAAAACATTCCTTTGGCAGTCGCCATAGCAACCCCAAAGATAAAAGTTCTTTTGGAATAAACGATATATCCAACGAAAAATGGAATAATTCTGTTCCTAAATCTGAACCTATTGATATACCAGATACGATAAGCAACTTAAGTACAGGAGTCCAACCTGATTCAGAGAGTGGTTCCGTGTCGTCGACGTCATTTATATCAGCGATCTCTTCGCAAGAAGACATGACGTTAGTTAATCTTCACATGCAGACTAATAAGCCTATAGTGGACTCACCACTCCTAATGGCCAGTTATATGCACAACTTACCTCAGTATAAGTGTCCAAACTGGTCATCCTGTTCTCTGCCAAGTGGTAGCGACGTATTTACTTTGCCTCTTTTCAAAAGAGCCGATGACGGCACTTTAGTATACGTTGGGCAAAAATATCTACCTTGCTTCGAGCCGCTTGGTAAGGTCAACGTATTAAGACTGGTATCGAAGAAAGATAACAATATCCAGAATCAGCAGGGACCTTACTCCAATCTGCCTCCGCATTTCAATTCTCAAGTAAAAGCTCATCCTTATCCTCAAGGCTGGTGGGATATCCAGCAGACAGTGCAGGACAGTCAGGAGAATACTACAGAAAAAAGCACCGCGTCGACTGTCACTACCACTAGTGATAGTAAAAGTGGGTTATTCGTTAAGTTGCGAGGCGAAATCGATATAATGTTGACGCCTTTAGTCTTGGAGAGTACACAGAAATTCGTTGAATCACTAACACCAGTGTTAGCGAACATACATCCAATTACGGTGATAAATCACTTACGGCTGCTTTGCATCTCGACTGTTTCTAGTGGAAACGTGCTAAAACAGAAGCAGTATGTACAGAATTGGTTGCCACAAATGCAGACACGAAGCCAGTCTAACCTGGTATCAGACAAGGACGATAAATGCAAACTGGCCACGATACCACATTCTAACGTATACGAGGAGACCATATGTGAACAGTTGCAAGCCACTGTAACTATACCTAAAGTGAACATAATCTTCATACAGTCTTCTGTAGTAGAAGACATGATATCATTCTCAGCATTAGACAATATTCAGGATTTGACATGCGTGTCCTTATTCGGAGTGTCAGTGGAGAATATTATAGCGAAATATGTGAGCGCGAAGAAGAATCTTGAGTCAGTGCAGCTATACTACAGGCCGACGTTAAGGGCTTTGGGAAGTAAAAAGTCATTTGGGATAATGAAAGGTCCTAGGGCCTTGATCTCCGCGCAGTCTTCAAGGAAGCGTGGACAGGAAAGAGGCGAGGCTGTGTATATAGAAGCGTCGCAACAGCAATGTGAAGATACCACTATAACGTTGAATGTTGGTAAGTACAAGAATATTCTGACTATAATTTATAAATAAGTTCTTTGTACTATTTATTGCTATCTAACAGCTCTGCAGATAGGCAATACGGCATCTGCCTACCTACTATTTACGACTATCAGTAATAACACAGTAACTATATATGAGATATTTTGATAACCAATTCAAGCATAAAAGAAAGAAAATATATGAAAAATCTTTAAGTGATACTGGTTTACTAATTATAGACCTTAATCTATTGAGTCACAGCGGCACACCGGTGGCCAGGCACGATATTTTAATCAATCCTCCTTTAAAGTTAAACATCTGCTTTATTTGTAATTATCTTGGTTTTCAGGCAAAGTCCACGGCCAACTGCGACGTATACGCAACGAGTCCTCTCAACTAAAAGATGTGACGATCACAGGCATTCCATGTCAGCATTCTAAAGTGTCATTCAAGTTTATCAGAGTTGATACTTGTTCTAAAGGATGCGAATCTATGGTGAGAACTAAAACAACTCATATTTATTCAGTTTTTATTGATCGATACTCTACTTATTTCCTCTTCCAGTGCTGCCAGAACGGGACCCCAGCAGAGCCCCAAAAAGACAGTCCTATTGGGTTCATCATGTTCGAATGCGGCCTCGAAGGCATATCCATTAAGGTTTCCAAACATTCCCAATCCCACAAACCGAATGAAGAAAAGAAATGTATCAGGCCAGATAACGAGAGCTGCAGAGAATCCGTCAAGTCAGCTGAAGAGTTAAAACCTGATAAAGAAAAGACTAAAAGATCTTCGGGTATCGAAGACTTGTTTAGAAAGAAAGAGTCGAGCTCGAAGCCCAGTACTCCGAACTTGGGTAATGCTCAGCCCCCGCCGGTGCCACCTGCGGAGCCGTCCACTCCTGGACCAGACGAGCCTTCAAATAACGACAGCAATTGCACTGTAGTGCCTGTGAAGGACAATGGGAATACGTCCTCTTGTGCTATTGACTTGAAGGTGGTCTGGTTTAATTTTGCTGCACCTCCAAGGACTCCGATAACAAAGAAAATTGATTATACTAGGTAACATACTATACTTCATTAATCCTCACTTTTAAATTTATCTAAAGACTCAGGAAATTTAGCATATTATATAGAAAAATCTATCATAATGGTAAACTATATACATATTTATAGGTAGGCTGTAAAACTTCTTAACATAGTTCACTCATCTATGCTTTGTTTTACATAAATAAATAAGGATTATTATACTTTCTATGGTTCCCTACTTATTCGCATAAAATTATATGTCATAATTTAACATCGCATATCTTTACTTGTCCTAATAATAGTTATGCACAATATTCATTTGGCATAACTGTTTAGACACAATTTTTTTAAGCATAATAATTACTATAAGCATAATAATTGTTAAGCATACTATTCTAAAGCATAAATTTGAAGTTTTGTAAATTTTGTGTTTGCATTTAATAAAATACTTTTCGTATATAAAATAAACGCCGCACCCTAACCTATTGTTACAGTATGGTACCCAAGGCCAAGTTATATATTATGGCTTATAACTTTATGCCAATCAAAATTAGGGCAAAAAGCATTAGCCTAAATGATATTTATGCCTACTGAAATAGTATGCCAAAAAACAATTATGTCAAAGTATTATTATGACAAAGAAAAATATGCCTAATTAAATTAGGACAAAATTTTTTGTCGATTCAAAGGGTTCCCACTTCCTATAGGTGCCTATCATAACTTCAGTCCTAATTTCTATAATATTTAATAATTATCACATACATTTTAATTTGTTGTTGAAATTTACGACGACTGGATGACATTACCTGCTATCTCCTTATCTGCATTTCAGACTGGACTGGAACTTACTAAGCACTGCGTCTCCAGCAATAAACGCGTGGATGAACCCGTGCAACCGTCTCGGTATCCGCGTAGTTGCTCTCTATCGAGCGTATGCGCGGCGCTTGACTGCCACCGCTGCTAGTCTCATGGCCGCCGCGTTAGATCTCACACCACATCATACACTGCCTAAGGTATACAAGATATTATGACTTTGCATCCTGTATGTCCTCATAGCAGTATGATTTTGATAAAAGTCAATTATTACTTATTCCACTTGTCTGTTTATATTATTTAGATTATTGAATTCATCATTCAAGCATTTGAAGAAGGCTTGCCATGTACTGAATCTGTTATTGTTTATCAAAAATAGTTATAATTTGATATGTAACCAAATGAATAGTGCTATATTTCTTGTTTCCTATGTTAGCATAATAATGCACTGCAGTAATAATAATATATTTGGTAATATAAAACTCAAAATATGTATATAGGTACATACCTACTGTCTGATTTGATCTGATCGTTTTTAAAACTGCATACTTACCAATAATAGGCGATCCGTATTTAAATATGTGCAGTCTGTAGTAGGGTATGATTGTCCATACCCTACTTTAGCACAAGCACTTATATATTCAATTTGAATTTTAAAATTATAGTATCGATATGATCTGATTATGTTGACAGAGTCGGTATGGCCGGCACACTCCCATGGCGAAGCAGCTACGCTCGGAACCGTCGCTACAGCTATGCGCCGTACTACTGCGGTACGCGCTGCAGGCCGACGCCGCCGCTGTGCAGGCCGACCTGGCCGAGCGACACTTGCCCTCGCTCTCCACGCTGCGACAGGTAACACACACACACCCACACGCGCGCACATACATACACGCGCATTCACACACACATACATAGGCGCGCACACACTCACACGCACACACCCACGCGCACTCACGGACAAAGATTGAAAAGATTGCAAAGATAAACTATAAACTTATTGATTATACATTTCCATTTTATGTATTTTATATATTTTGTCTGATTGTACTACTTAATTCAATTTGAGATCATATATTAAAAAAATGTTTTACAAAAATATTTATATGGAGTAATCGATGTCATAAAGTATTTTACGAATATTCGTTGTTAAAAGATGCGGAAATATTCCTAGGAAAATATCTACTACTATTATTACTACTCTAGAGAATGTCTCGGGCAAATTGTGATTGATTACGGCTTATTTCAGGGTGTGATAGTCCTGAGTCGTCAATGGAAAAACATCTTGTACACTCCATTGCTGTTGGAGCACAATTACAAGAGCAAGGTTATGAAGCCTCTCAACGTCACATTTGCGCTGCCCGAGCTACTTGAAGTAAGTTATCTTATTTATATACGTACAGGTTAACCCCTCGTACACCGAAACGCAGACAGACGTGGGATATATAGTCTTTTTATTGTATCTAAGATGCATGCAGATGTTGGGCTAAAATCCTTTAAAAAAAGCTAAAATTAGCTAGTTTCAATGGTGTTTTTAGGGCTTCAGAGTAAAGCGAGCCAGATTTACGTTTACCATCCTGTTTCCTCTTTATTCTTCAATTTCACTATGTCGTGGATGAACTCTGCAATGCATGCTGAAAGTATGCCAGTGATAGTTGAATATCTTCTTCTTAGTCGTCCATTCTTGACAGAATGGTCGTGGTCATCATGTTGTCTAGGTATCCAGAAGAGTCGACGTCACACGCCTCACGATGTTTTGCCATTTCTTCCGGTTAGCGGCATGTCTTGTACACTCATGCAATGGACCGCCCACGTCTGACTTAACTTGGTCATTCCATCTCATGGGTGATCTTTCGCGCGCTCTCCTGCCTTCCACCTTTCCTTGAACGACCAGACGCTCTATAGAGTCAGTATTGTCCCTTGACACGTGCCCAAAGAATCTTAGAATACGCGTCTGAACAGTTACTTATAGACGCTGCTTGATGCCGAGTTCTTTTGGTATGGAGATATTTGTATCCTCCAGCACCACATTTCGAGAGCATCTATCTTCTTCTTCTCCAATTCCCGTAACGTCCATGTTTCTGCAACATACAGGAACACAGGGAACACTAGTGCCCAGACGAGGCGAATTTTTGTGACTTTAGTGATGTGCTGACTTTTCCACACTTTCTTAAGTTTTCCATTGCAGATCTTGTAATAGCCATACGCCGCTTTATTTAATCAATACAGCCATCGCCATTAGAAATTAGAGCCCCGAGATAGATATAAGATTGTACGACTTCACAGTTCGCAACCTTAGTGATTTGTGGTGAAATGTGATTGATGCGGTCGACGATCATGATCTTGGCCTTGCTCCTATTTATCTTTAGGCCAAACTGCAGGCTTATTTGCTCTATTTTGGTTAGCAGCTGCTCCATATGGCTAATGCTTGTTGCGAATAATGTGGTGTCGTCTGCATAGCGCAAGTTCGATATTGTTTGCCCTCTTATTTTGACACCAGTTGAATATAGTAAAGTATTAAAAATATAATTTGTCCACGACATGATCTATGTACCAAGTTGCGTCAATATTCATTAAACGGTTTCCTCGTGATTGAGTAACAAACAATATCAATATTTTGAATCGGGCATTTAATAAGGTACGCCGGGCTTTTGGATTTCTAAGAAGGTAACGCTACAAGCCAGTTTCAACAACTATACTATGTACAACATGTATTCATCTCTTTTAAGGATTCTGTGGAAGGCTGGCAAGAGTATCCACTTGAGAGTGAAGCATTGGACGAGAACTGTCTACTACTTAACATGGACGTGGATAAGATGAATCTGCCTAGTGAGTTAAATACACATTTTTATTATAAATAAGTTATTCTATTAATCTCTTGGGCAATGCTCCCAGGGCTCTAGAGACAACGTATTTTTCATAATATCTGGTTTCTGGTTAATTGATGAGATAATTTGTCGATTCCTGGAATGCCAGACATAATTGAAAACAATTGTATCTGGTTACTGGTGAGCCGTTGCAGCTAAAGACATTAAGACTAAATGATCACTTATATCATGTACATTAGGCAGTGTGTAACCGAAAGGAATCGGCAGTACGACAAAAGTGAATAATATTTTTTCGGTCTGCCTGTTTGTGAGTTATGAAACGGGAAATTGGCTTTGGTCTCGCTTCATAAAATGGCATAGTTATCACTGCATATAGTCAATTGAGTAAAATTCGTCTAAAATAGTTCTTATGTAATTCCATAATAATTTATTAGTATAGGCAAGTATTTATCAATCTGAAAACGTTATTTTGAATTTTGAGAGCACACTGAATTTATTACTATAGTGAGCTCTGTAATATATGAATATAAAATCCCTATATATCTGTCTGAATAGCCTGTGAACCAAATGACAACGCACCTCCGTTATGTAACAAAATGACATAGCGCCGTAGACCTGACTAAATATGTAGTCAATATAGGTTGAATATAGTTTTTATCCTAAGATCACGTAACATAATCATTTGATTTCGCAAACTATGAATACCATAAGGTTGATTATGAAATATCTCGTTTTGCGTGATTAATTATACTATATCAAATAATGCTATGAAGTAACTCTTATAATTATGTGTATCAAGATTTGTTACTTAGACCGATAGCAAGGTACATTTCCCATTGATAATTCAAGTACATTTTACTATTAAATCGTACTACCATGGTAGAAAACTTGATGATAAGCATTTACCGTAAATTTTGTTTAACTTTGGCCACGCCATACTATGACGAATTTCAAAGTTCAATGTTTTAGTGTTTTCATTGGTTCATAGATTTTTCTGACGGGCTTTAATATCCATTTTATGTCCCAATACTAAATCTAACATATAACTAGTCATTATATTATTATATGATTTATAATATTGGTTGTTTTCAAAATACTTGCTTTGACTGTTTGACATAATAAGAGATATATGAATCTTTGTAAAAGTTACTAATTATATATTGAGAATAATTTTTAAATGTGTAGTGTCTTACGAAGTAGGATTTAATTCCGCGGCCTCTATGATCTCAATTTCATTAATAAAGGAGGGAAACTCTAACTCATAAATGACCATAAATCAATCATCTAGCCCGAGGTTGTGTGTTTAGTGCCTGTTACATAGATTGTCTTTTGCTTCTTTTATAATATTATCAAAGTTACACACATTCTATATTTAAATTTAAATTTAGATTTGTAACTGTCAAGTGATGCAAGGGCGTTAAGTCTTTGCCGTTACATACATATATCTTAAAGCGTTCAAATTGATTCTATGATAAGTCTGAGCAAGTATATTGAGAGCTTTATGTATCATGTATATGTATAAGTCATGATATAACTCAATACATAGCATATAATAAGACCTTGTATGTTGTGGGTGAAGCGCCAGGCGCGGCGGTAAGCCCGCGTCCGCACTCGTTTCCATCCACGCCGCCCTCCGGTTCGTACACCAACACTATTGTAAACATATTGGGATTTGTGGATCTTATCCGCATGAACATAAAGTTCTATTTTCTTCGACATTGTCTTATCTTGTTTCTTCGGCTGAAATTGTATTGGCGTGGATTTATTTTCTTCTTTATATACTTATTAAAAGTCCACAAGTTCCAATTGATAGTATGAAGTCGTTTGAGATTTTGAACAATATAAAGTAGTTGACAAGTTACATAGATTGAAGCTTCTATTATTGTCTAAAGGAAAATATGAAAGAAAATACAGAAGGTATCTTTTTTTTATTTTGGTAATCTAAGTAACTGCAGATTTTCTGAATTATTGCTTTATAATAAAATAATTTAATACGTCGTTACGGATGTAAATTGTAAATATTTTCCATTGTAAATATTGTGTCCATAATGTGGTTTAAAAATATTTCAAACGACTTTAAACTGTGTGTCTTGCGTTGTTCTGTGATTACGTTTGTCTTGAATGTCTGACGAGCATGGAGTGACGACTTCTCTTGCGTGTTCATCTCATTTACATTTTCTCCAAAACACCTATGTATACTCCTTCGTCGCTTAAAATATAACGCTCCATACTTGTTTCACTAAAAACATCCATACTCATTTATGTCTTCTACCTTGTTCTTTATTAAACTTTAGTTTAATATTCAACCTTTCCCGAACATTTCTTACTTCTTTAGTTCGTCCAGCCATTATCTATAAAGATTCTGTTGCGTTTTCTGGTTTCACTAGTTTGCCCCTTGTTTGTTTGTGTGTTTGAAGTGTGTTCTGGCATTTCATTTATATGTACATTGTTATTTATGAAATAGAGGTGCTAATCACTTTGTTGCTTAGCTCGTGTATGTATAGGGCTTAAAATGTTTTAGCTATATTTTGCTATATAAGTTTACTATGGGTCGATATTTAAATCATCAGATAGCTTACCTTGTATATAAATGTAATGTATTTCTTATACATATTGTTAAGGTTTATCTGATGACTGAAAAATCGACCCTATATACATATATTTACTAACACAGTTATTAAAAGATCTTCTTCTCCCTAGCCTTTATTATTCCCAAGTCACTTGGGGTCGGCTTTCTAGTCTAACCGGATTGGAATGGATATCAGTTTTTACACGCAGTGGCTGCCACCTGACATCCGCAATCTGAAGGCTAACGATACCCTAACGCTAGACCAGAGTCAGGATATTAGAGGGCACTGACTTCCCAATAATGACTGCCACAGATGTTTATGGCAGCCGGGACCGACGGCTTAACGTGCTCTCCTAGGCACGGAGCAGGCGATAATTGTCAATCAATCAATGAAAAGATATGATGTAGAATATTATGTTAGGATTCTGTTGCTAAAGGTTTCCATTTTGAGTTGCCTATGAAGTAGTTTTGCTTATTATATTCCTTCTTGATGAAAAAAGTATCACATCAGTGCCAACACATTTATCATACTCAGTGTTTTGAAAATACATTACATAGTATCGTAATCTAAGTAGTAAATTAACCTATTTACTCATCATGTTTTCACATACAATTATAATATAATCACACACAGTTATACCTATAGTCTGTCTAGTTAGAACGAATAAATATGAACTCGTGGCATAATAGAGATTGTCGCAGTCATTATGCAGAATGGAGAGATTTGATCGAATTATTTGGTAAAACGAGCACTATAGATATTTTCGATCATTACCTCCGACGATCAGAAAAGCAAGCGTAAGTCTTATAACTAAAGGTTAGAAAAGGAGAGCCAATGATAGAGTCCAAAAGCGTGTTTTGGTAGAGGTTCTTGCTAGACAAACTTTAGGTACTATTAACAATTGCAATAGACATGTGTTGTTAATAATTATATAGTATACAAGCTATTCCTTGTAATCTCGCATAACGCTCACGCGGTTTGTGCTAATCCATCGTCACACACAGTGCGGGGAGCGCAAAGCAGTCGCGCAAGCCTCGTGTTCCCGTCGCTACCGTTCTCCACCAGGAAACCGGCGTTCCATGATGATGCCATTGCTAGTGAGTAGTGCATTGCTCGTTTAGTTTGTAAGTACTTCAGCAGCGTTCAATGTGAGTATGCAATGAATATGATGGCTGATAGAGAGAAAGATGTGTCGATGATATATTATATTGCATCGTAGTACATTGCTAATTAAGTTTGTAAGAACTATCGGAATATGTGAGATAGTTTGGCAATGAAATGCTAAGTTGTTAACTTATTAGGATGTGAATAAACGCTATTTCGTGGGGATAAAAAATCAAGACTTATGATTTAACTATGTTAGTATTAGGTTTGCATTTTGTTATGTGAATAGAATTGATACGAGTGTTTTAGGAGTCATCAATAAATCTTGATGTATGTCAGTCTAGTTAATACCAAAGTTATAGAAGAACAACAGTGGAAACCTGTATGAGATGGAATACAAAAGTATATAAAAGTGAGTTAAAAATAATCTATTACAAGTATTATAATATAAGCTAAATTGTATCTAACGCTCATATAACCTAAACCATGCACAGCAAAAGCACTGTCATACTAGTTTTGACATTTGTGTGTGCGAATGTGCGATGGCATGTGTTGATATATCGCCTTTTTGTTTCTCCAATAATCTCTGTTATGCTAGACTACGGTACGCTGAAAGAAGACCTGCCGACTGTGGGCTCGAATCCTTCATTATACTCTCCCCATGGCAGCGAAGAGAACCTCAGGAATGACCGAGCAAGGGAAGACTTGTACCAGTGGATGGCTAAGCAGGAGCCAATTAAAGTGGTAAGTTATACAGGATTATTACGTAACTAAATACTCGAAGTCAAAAACTAAGTTATACTAGCAGCACCACTAGCAGGAACTTATATGAATTGAAATTACTAGTATAGAGTACAAGAAACTACGAACGGCTTCTCTGGTTTCCAGTTTTTAAAAACAACCCATATACTAGGTACATAGAAGTGGTAAACCCATCAAAAATTATTATAACCCCAAAATCTGTTTAAGATCAACGTATAATATCGCATCTTATGTCAGAATATAGTTTTCTTTATCTGACTTAATGCGTTAACTCATACTATTTTCTTTTACTTCTGATATGCTAAGACCAAAATTATGGCAAGAGCCTACAATATAAATATTTGTTAATCCAGGAACATAAAAGCAAAAAACCGATAATCCCACCTTCAAAGATGAACCCGCGTGCGGTGGCTGCGGCGATGCCCGCTTGCAGCCTGTACCCGCTGCAAGGTTCTCTGATGCTATTGGACGCACACCTGGTCTTCCAGCCGTTCCTTGGCGCTCTTGGAGTATCGCCGCATCAAGTCACACAAGGTAAACTTCGATAGCTGAAAAGCATTTAATGGCAGACTTGAATTATTTATAAAGCTGTTTCCTATGTAAAAGGTGTAATGGTTTTGTAACATTATATTATGGTAGGATGATGGTTAATGTACCTACTTACTTATACTGACATATTAACACCCTTAGGTTTTACACACGCTCAGGTACAATATAAAACATTTAAACACTGTATATATGTATATAAAAAGTAATAGCATATTGTAAATATGTATATACATGTAAGCTTTTGATGTTGCTTATTGATGGTAATTTAGTTGTGTTGGAAATAAGGAACATTTACAAATCCAGTACTATTAACTTGCAGGCGAATCTAAGAATAAGAGTGGTTCAGGCGAGGTTGCTGGTCCTCCGGCGCTGGATTCATTGGGCTCGAAGCTGTCGCTGATCGCATGGATGGATATGTTCCGTATCGACATTGTCGTCAGCGAGCTCGCAGCCAGAGACAGAAGACACCCTGGCAAAGGGAAAGGTAAAACTACTCTATAATCGAACACCACAAAAGATTCAAATATATTATTCGGTTGATTGCTGAAATGTGGTGCGTCGACAGCCAGACGCGTTTGTTTTTCTCTGGCTGTCAGTGGGCCGCTGCAAATGAAGATGTTAATATACTTTAGGGGGTAAACATCTGGTTATGCGTACATATGGGCATTTTTATGTCTTATATTCTAGACATTAAGGTGTGAAATAAAATGGACTATAATAATTAAAAAATAAAATAACTTAGTTGCTCTTGATCTGTAATGAAGTATTCTTAAATTTGTTTCCTAGCGAATCAATCCCACACAAGCATTCCATCTGAAACGCCAGCGTTCCTGTGTGAGAAAGTATCCATCGACGTTGACCTGAAGAAGGTGGCTGACATGGCGGTCGACGATCTGATCCAACGTCAGAACGTGCTGTACATATCGCGAGGACAGCTCAAGAAGCACATCAGCACCATGCTCAACTTCAATATCAGCATCAGGTTTATTTCGCAGCAGGTAAGTCGCTCATTTTAAGATTGCAACGCTTTATAGCCAGGTCTTACTTTTAGTTTTCATTCTCCATTCCGATACCGCTATCAGTATAGGCATGTTATCAAATTCTTGTGCGTAAAACGAATAAATAATACCGGTATTTTACAAAAAAAAAAACTGTTTTCCAGAGGCGCTGACAAGATCATCGAATGATTGATTGGAGTCGAATTTTATACTATTTCGATCACGCATGCCTTGCTTGTTTCTTTAAACAGTGCTTTTATGTATAAACCAATAGCAGCACAGACCTCTGACAATCGATATGGACAGTCAATACTCTTAAAATATGCTGGTAACTTAAATTTTTCTAAAGACTTTGTAAGCTATGTGATGATGTTACCAATAGAAAGTCGTTTTGTCATCACTACTAAGAAACGCGGCACCCAATAGGCCTCAGGCCAGTCAAAATACTTTAAGAACTCTTGACGGGTAACACATCTAATATTTATTCTCAGGTTAACATGCCGCTTCTTCGCCTACTACATCAGATCAGCAACATGTACCAAAACGTGAAAGACACACAGATTGAACTTCGAAGCCAAACGAAGGTATCTCACAGGCAAAACAAACACACTTCGTCGTCGGGTAAGTTCAATGCACTTTTCTAATCACAACACATGTGCAATTAAACCATGGTATAGACCTCATTTGATATAGTTTCCAATGTTAACTGTAGTCTGCATTATCTTAATTCCTTCGGCTATAATATAACAACCTTACAGGGCCTTAAAGACTGGCCATAGACAAAAAGATCCTTTAATAAACAAACACCATGTTGCAGTCGTGTAAAAGTATTTTAAGGTAAGAGACGTGGCGCAACCTCTGCCATTATTAATCACCTGGCTGTTTGCTCTTGAACCATCTGAATGTATATTTTTAGGAGACTCTAGTTGCGCCTTGAGTAGTGCTTGTCTATTTTGTTTGCCCTGCGTCTGTTTCTCTTGCCCTCTGTACATCCAGTCATAATAAGTTTTATAAACTCACAGATTCTTTGTTTGTTGTTACCAGTATCAGACTTCAGAGAAAATCTAGTAAGTGTGACATCATTAGAGAAGGAAGTACAGTACGCGACACTAGAACCAAAATGGGACATCATCGCGCCAACATTGACCCCCGAGCTGGGCGTCTCTGTTCCTCAGTCACTGAGTCAGCAGAAATTAAACCAGCCCACAAGGCCTCGTCCGCAATCTTTTGCGCAGAAGTTGAGATCTACTGGCAAGAGTGTCAAAGGGAAATTGGGTGAGCTTTTATTAAATGAAAAATGTGTATACGCCTACACTAATTAAATGCATTATTGTCCAAGGTTTATTCTATTAAATATAGCGAAACAATATTCTTTGAAGACTCCCAAAAGTTTCTGTTCCTCCACACATGTAATAGAATATTTTCTTGAAATGTCGATAAAATCTCGGTTCCATCTGCTTGTCTTTGTTAAAAACATATATTACCACATATACACTATTGCTGGAGATTCATTTAAACGATTCTTACATACTGAATATGAAAAAATATGATACAGTTATAGTTGATACATTGGCATGCATAAAAAGTTTTAAGGCCGAAGCGACACCATTGGCGGTTATTTGTATTGCTTGAATTAGTATGAAACAATACAGCGAAGGCGAGTCGGCGCGGTGGCGGCATCGTGTATCGGTACTACAAACAGACGATGCGACCCCTCCTTGTAGTCTTTCACAGGTTAGAAAGGAATACCATGCAATTCCTGACCCGCACCACGCCATCTCTGCCCCGGTACATTTTTGTCATAGTAAATCTGCTGTACAATTATCACCGCTATGATTCGTGTTGATCTCATTATTTTGGAACAAATATTTACCGAAACCTTAAAAAAACTAAACCAAACACTCCTTTTCTCTTTTATCATTTCAGGATACTCTTGCTCTTTGTTAATAAGAACCTGAAATAATGATTAATTTAAGTGACGTTGTCGTTCGTATGCATCGCAGGCTATAGTTCTCTAAATGAAGGTGCGCACACGCCCATGTACACGAACGGAGTGGCGGGCGCAGGTGCGTCCAGTCCCGCCGCCGGCAACGTGCACGCCTCGCTCAGCTCGCCCTCCGCCGACGCCGCCGACGGCAAGCTGGCGCCGCGCTGCTGGCGCACCGTCTACCTGCTGCTCGACCTCTACGCCAACATGCCCGACGCCGAGACTATCACTCACAGGTAAGATGCAGCCCCAACGTGGACGCCTCGCTCAGCTCGCCCTCCGCCGACGCCGCCGACGGCAAGCTGGCGCCGCGCTGCTGGCGCACCGTCTACCTGCTGCTCGACCTCTACGCCAACATGCCCGACGCCGAGACTATCACTCACAGGTAAGATGCAGCCCCAACGTGGACGCCTCGCTCAGCTCGCCCTCCGCCGACGCCGCCGACGGCAAGCTGGCGCCGCGCTGCTGGCGCACCGTCTACCTGCTGCTCGACCTCTACGCCAACATGCCCGACGCCGAGACTATCACTCACAGGTAAGATGCAGCCCCAACGTGGACGCCTCGCTCAGCTCGCCCTCCGCCGATACCTCTAATACTCCAAGATTTGAAAGTTGACCACTATAACGACACTCAAATGTTGAAATCTGGAGCCAAATTCAACAAACACCTGACAGAAAATCGCAGTCAAAATAGTCTTGAATTGTGTTCCTGTAATAGGGTAGATTCCCAAAGATCCTTGGGCTCTATGCTGTCAACAGCGACTCGGTTAAAAACAGTCAAAGTGACGCTGATAGCAGAACTTATCTGGTCAGTACAGGAAAAAAGGATTCTTTGTGTTCTTGTCTGCTCTTGAATTGTATCACAAAGTATATTTTCTTTGCAGATTCTCAGTGACAACAGATATCCCGGAACAGTACCGACACAGCAGACCGAACGCTCGGCCTAGCTCGCGGGAGCAAAACACCAGTAACTCGTCCTCAAGTGCCGCCAACATGGGCATCGTAGTCGTTGGAGTAGCCAGGTAACAAAATAAACACCCTATGCTCCTAAATATATCTTAGCACCCTTATGTTTAAACATAAGACAATTTCCATCCTTTTGTAGGCTATCAGTGGCAATCTTAAGTATAGTAGAATTATAAGTATAATTATTCTTTATAGTTGTTGTATATTGTGCAAGAATAAAATTATCTGATAGACAATCTCAAATGATTATAATCTCCGATGCTTTTACTTTGAACTATCATTTAATCTTCTGGAATTTGTATGTCTATAGGATTCACCGTACTCGTCTCCTAGCATCTCTGTCTGGTCTGAAACTGGAGGCAGAGATAACATCTCTCCAAGCATCGCTGTCGGCGTCACGGTCACGTCAGTGGTCGCTCACAGGCAACTTAGGCAGAACCATGATCGTATTACTAGAAGGAGTTGCACCGAACCATCAGTGAGTTATTTGTGTTATTTTTCTTAGGAACTGTGTTAATGTCTCTCTCAGTCAGTATGCCAAGATATGTCGTCGTTGTCCGCGTCACGGTCACAGCAATGGTTTGTCAGTGACAACTTGGGCAGGACCATGATCTAGGATGATGATATACTAGTATAAACTGTGTCACAGCAGCCAGAAATTATTAGGATACGTAAATCGACTATGTTGTCTCGATTTAGAATAAACATTATGGTGTTTTAGGACGGTGGTACGGGTGAGCGTGGGCAAGTCTCAGGCGCTTTATGGTTGGGAGGCGGGGCGGCAGGGCGCTACGGCGCTCTTGAGTGTGGGCGGAGTGCGTGTAGACTTGCCACAGCACCCCGTAGCACTCCACGGGGTCATGACGCGATCCAGCCGACAGCTCTCGTCTACGCTACAGGTATACACATTATACATATTCCACTTACTGGATATAGGCTTGCATGTTATTATTAATTCTAGTGATAATTACTTTTTTAATTTGTATGACTGTAAGTTAAGTAAAATTTACTGGAATTTGATGTCATTTTTAATTTTAAATTTAACTTTTATATTGGTGTTGCTACGCTTAATTTTATTTTACTTTTTTTTTACTTCTCATGTTTTTAACGTCGCGCGTCGTCTGTTCACTGTAATATCTAAAATGTAATGTATGCTGAATTCACCTGTAATTAGTTATACAATTGCTTATAGTCAAAATGTAGTATCTGTTGGCGAAATTTAATAAATAAATATGAGAGAAGTAACTTGTAATGTTGCCTACAGGAATTGGGCGTGACGCGCACGTCGTCGCGCCTGTCGCGCACGGGCCCGGGCACGAGCGCGGCGGCGGCGGGCGGTTCGGGCTCGTCGGAGGAGGGCTCGCCTGCTCCCGCGCCGCGCCCGCCGCGCCCCCCGCGCCCCACCCCCGCACACCCGCTGCTCAATCCACTGCATCTGCACTTCTCGATACTGCTGCAGGTTTGTTATACTTACTAGATTTAATCTATTTACCAACTGATGGGATGAGTTGCCTGTATTGGCACATGTTTATTTTATACACAATATTTTGTCCGTTATTTGCCAACAACCAATACGTTTAGATTTATGCCGATTCTACCTCATTTATTTTTGTGTGGAATTTTATAAAATTATAACGACGTGTGCGAGAAGTTAGTGTCACAGCCGACTACAGTAGGGTTCTCTGTTAGCGAGTTCATGACCTTAATTTGTAACCGCAACTATACACATCTTACAATCACTTTCAATCAATCAATCAGCCCACCGCAGTCTACTACTGGACATAGGCCTCTCCCATTATTACAATCACTTTATTTTACAGTAATTACAGACTTAGGTACACTGAATCGTTTCCGCGTAGAATTATTAGCACTAACTAGTATTTGACAAAACCAGTGCTCTAATCTTCTTCGTAGCTTGCGATCGACTACTCCTTGATATTCGCCTCACTTTAACATATAACGTAACTCGTCGACGTATGAGTTACGTACGTAACTCGTACACTCAATTAATTTCATCTCGTCAAGAGAAATGTGTTTTATTATCGCTAAATTATCGTAGTCGTCGACAAATATTCATATTTTATAGGTTGAGTTAAAGTTTAACCTTTTTACATAGAGCCTGAGTATCACAGCCGCACTGCTGCCATCACTGCAAGCTCAGTATAAGATGGAACAAGTGCAAAGCTCCGGTGTGACTGGCAACAAGGCTCAGTTCACTGTTGATTTGCAACAGCACTCACTCAGTTTCGTCACCAAGTTGCAGGTAAGTGATTATGCGTACAAAGAAATTATGTTTACTTATTATTATATTTAAAAAAAGAAAGTTAATTTTACTTTGTTTTATTTAATACCTGTGAATTGAAAGATTGACTTTGTTTAGGCTTTAGTCAGACGTACTGCATTTCAACTGCACCCCGACAGCAATTTTGCAGTTTGAATGCATGTAGTACGACTGCAATAGAACTACAAACCAACCGTGCAGTTACGACGACTGCACGTCGACTGCAAGCTAGCTTCAAGGTTGATGTGCAGTTTAAATGCAGTTGGACCAACTGCATTAAGACTGCTGTAGAACTTCATTTGAATCTCAAGGTCAAATGTTAGTATTCGAAGAAATTTGAAAGAGTGTACTCTTAAATTATAAATATTATTATCAGATTTGACGATTTCTCCGTCACTGGTGGTAGACGCGCAGGTGGAGCGGGACAGGAGCGGGCAGGTGCGGTAGGTATATCCTACCTCGCGGTCTGATTCTATTGCAGTCGAACTGCATTTGAACTGCACCTCGACCATACAGTTCGTTGGAACTGCACGCCAACTGCACACCGATTGCAATGGGGCTGAACTGAAGCTGGTACTAACTGAATTCAAACTGCAAATTTGCAGTCGGAGTGCAGTTGAAATGCAGTCTGTCTGTCTAGAGCCTTACGGTCGGCTCTATTGTGTGGAGTCGTATCAGTGATTTATAGGGTGTGAGTGTATGTATATGTATGTGCGGCAGGTGTCGGAGGCGAACATCCCGCGCGAGGCGGCCGTGTGGTTGCCGGGCGTGCACGTGTCGGGGCGCGTGCTGGAGCAGCGCGGCGCCGCGCGGCAGGAGGGCGCCCTACTGCGCGCCGGCCGCTATGTGGCCGCCGCCGCCGACATCGGCCTGTTCGAGCACACGCTCTCCACCGACCTGCTCAACCACCTCGTCTTCGTGCAGAAAGTCTTCATGAAGGTCAGTCACTATTGCACGCGCTAGTGTCGTAGGCGAACATCCCGCGCAGGCCCGGTGGAATAACTTACAATCCTGGCGATAACTTCGTATATAATGTATCTGTAGATAATGATCACAATTATTATAAAATAACTATTTATTTATTATTTATTTATTATAACTTTGAAGTACAGTCTTTTACAAATATATAATGTCCCACAAAACCGGTTTAGCGGTTTAACTGTGGGTGAGTTGCATTTTATATAACTAATTTTAGCCTATGTTATACGTAGATATTAATACAATAATACTGTAGGTTTATATTAAATCCTTACAAACTAAGTTTCTAAAGACAACATATACTTATTAAGTTTCTATTTAAACCTTAGTCTATCCGTTTCATGCCTTAAGTTAATCTTTTAATATTCGCAGGAACTAAACGAAGTAGTGCAAAAGGTGTACGGCGGCGAGAAGCCCGTACCTCTGTGGAACGAGGAAGAGGCATCGACATCAGCCCTTAGCAGAATATTATTCTCACTCACTATTAGGATTAAGGTACGGTTACGACTTATTTATATTATACTAGCTTATGCCGTTGGCTTGGCTGAGGAATACTATATTATTGTCTTCTGTTTTACATGAATGTTATTAATTGAAATTAAACTACTATATACGGATTTTATCGCGTTGTGTATCCGTAGATAGTAGTTTAATTTCAATGAGGAATACTACTTATTTTCTCGATGAAAGGTACCCAAAATTCATTTCTGTGTCCTTGAAATCTTGTGTGCTGTGTGCGTCGATGATGTGTCGAGCAATTAAGGTGTGAAAGCGTTATAAACAAATAAACTCGCGTAGGCATATGTAATATTATTTAGGGTGACACATAAACATCTCCCTCTTTGAAATCTATTTTGTAAAAGCCATGCTATAGCGATCGTGCGACATCTGCGCGATGATGAAGCAGCTTACGAGTACCAGCTGCTGTGGCAGCGTCCGCATTGTACATACCTATTATGTTTATCGTGACGAATTTAGCTGAATGCAATTCCTCGAAGAAAGTTCATTGTAAAACCTTGATATTTAGAATCCCTTCTCAATTGTTCTATTTATTATGATAGGTCTAATTACAATCCATATTCATTTATGTATTATATCCTATAGTCTGGGAGATTGTTGATTGAACTATTATGCTATATATGTATAGGCTATTATTTATCCTATAGCGTATCCAACTAACGGCCACAACTCCAAGCAACTCAGCCGTGCGGCTAGAAACAGGCGCGGTGGAGTTCGAGATATCGAACCGCGTGCAGAACGTGCAGCAGCCGACAGAGCCGCACGAGACGAGACTGTTCGCCCGCGCGCAGGTCGACGTCAACATCAGTCTGGGGCAGCTCATACGTAACGCTATGTTCGAAGAAGCCGAGCCTGAGTTCCAGCAATACGCTTTCTTTAACACGAGGATATGTAAGTAGTTAATTCCTGTATCTATATAGCTTAACCATATTGAGAAATACTGATAAAAGCGTTGTGTCTGAACGCCGGTGTTCGTATATCTGGCGCCGATGGATGAATAATTAATTGTAATTATTGAAGATTTTAAGTTACTCACTAGTCCTTATATTTATTCACTAAGATTAATGCTTGTCTTAGAATTTTACTTACGCTAAAACTGCAAACAAAATAAATATGTAATAGATAAGTTGTAGATAAGTGCGTTTAGGTTCAAATTGATAATATTGCTGTCTTTTATATTTTAACACCGACTGCCTCAGTGCAGTAGTACTAAATGCAACTGTTTTGCATAAGGTTGAGTTGAGTCCCAAGTCGGGCAAAATGTTATTGGAATTATCTGTTTAAAATCTCAATACTATATTTTTTTGTAATAATTTTAGCTTTATGCACCGCTCCATATAAAATTTAACTATGCCAAAGCTCATACTCATCCGTGCACAATATCCTTACAAACACTTTCTGCCACATATTATTATATATATGTTTTGTGTGCACAGCCATGCGCAACGCTTTCCAAGACGAGATGGTGTGCGGTGACGACAAGGAAGTCGTGCTCATCACGCTCAAACGTCCGCTCATCTACATACAGCCGGTAGCCGTCGACAAGGCCATACTAGTGTGGTTGAACTATAAGAACGCCTATGAATATTGGAACGAGAAGCGTTTGAACCTGAATAAGGAAGTGTTGACAGCTACACAGCAAGTTTTTGAAAAGGTAATTCTTTAAAACCACGATATAAAACGTCTCGTTAGTCTAGTTATACACTAGATTAATTTATAGCATAACTGTTGATTATATGTTTTAAACAGGTAGTCTGAAAATGTACCTAGTTGATGTCACATGACTATTTGAGTGGTCTACCTCTAACTTTTGGGATTTACAGATGTAATGCCATTTAATTTAAACACTCTTAAGGCCCGTTCTAGGGGTAAGTGTTATTGCGAATTTCGCTTAACAATTAAAACCGAGTATATCCGTGTGTAATCAATATGTAAAATTTCACAAAAATAATAGTTGGATTGATAGGTTTGATAGTAGCAGTACAGTGTCAAAATAACGATTTTATCAACTACGTCACAAACCAAAATTGTTTACAACTGTGTGACGGTAGCTTTATCGCCTGTGTCTTGCACTAGGCTCGGTTCGACCATATTTTATATACATATATTAAATATTTTTATGTGTGTTACACAGGTGCAATTGACGTCACAAATCACAACGCCTCACCTCAGTACACTGTTTTTACAATTGAATGTCGACGACATCGGAATATGTCTGCCGCTTAATCAGCCTCCTATGGTGGTAAGTAGCAACTTTCTATTATGTTTCAGTCATCTAAAAATAAAAGCCGAAGTAGTAAATAATTGTGACATTCAGGGTAAAGTTAAAAATGAGATCTTTGTTAGAAAGTTTTGGATTTCGTGCAAGCAAGGTTATTCGATTTTTGAACTACAATTAGGTAGGTACTAACACTTTAATGAAGCTATGTATTACATACGTTTATTGTCGGTATTGATTTAGAACTTTGCCTGTGTAAAGTTTAATTTAATATAATTATATCATTGTGGACTTTACATAAAGTTATTCAAATATGGAAATGTTTAATTTAATTGTTTATAGTAGACGTACAGACTTCAGGCTCGCTATGTCGATGGTTTGCCTGTGTAAAGTTTAATTTAATATAATTATATCATTGTGGACTTTACATAAAGTTATTCAAATATGGAAATGTTTAATTTAATTGTTTATAGTAGACGTACAGACTTCAGGCTCGCTATGTCGATGGTTTGTTGAAGAATTTGGGTGCCAAGTGCGAGTTGTTTTTCCGTTAATGCGATCGAAAATTTTACCGTGTTTGGCTCTCTGATTGGTTATAAGCCGGGCCAATCGGAGCGCCGAACGTCATAAACGTTTCGATCGCGGTAACGTAAAAACAACTCGAACTAGGCACTCTGATAGCATATGTATTGACGATGAAGTGGTGTGTGTGTGTGGTGCAGGCGCGCTGGGGCATGGGGCGCGGCGCGTGGGGCGCGTGGGCGGGCGAGGGCGAGTCACGCGGCGCCGTGGTTGTGACGCTGGAGAGCACGAGCATCGGCGCCTGCAGCTCGGGCGCGCTGGTGTCCAAGGGGCGCTTCGTTGGACTGTGCCTGCGCTTCGCCGACGACTTCGAAGCGTCGCTGGACGACTGGAAGCCGCGCGCCGATGAGCCCGAGCTCAACGTGTGCTGTGTGTCCGAGGGCACCTACGAGGTCTGCAGCCGTACCACCGCCGCCAAGCACAACGGTACGCACCAACTCATATACTGATTCTGATAAAAATATCTACATTTTTACTTTCCTCTTTATAGCCATTTAAAGAGCCGTTTTTTATTTCAGTACTTATGTCCAACTGTATGAACTCGGTCTTCTTGAATCACTTTGTTGGATAATATCAGTCTTGTCTCCTGTCCTATTTTGTCGTCTAAGATAGAATAAATACCATAGCGATCATTGATTAAACATTGTCTTAAAAAGCTATAAAACTCATATAATCTACCAATTATTATTGATGTCTTGAATTTAAAAAATGTCTAGTTAAAGAATGTTTCGTAAACTTATACACCTTATACACATAATATAACGATAATTGAAAGCGCTTAACTGAAAGTCATTTTAAACTCAGACATAATTTAAATAATCAATTAAATCGTTTACAAAGAAAATGTTATCCAAACGTTTTGCAGAACATGAAAACGCAACTTTTATAGAATATTTAATGTCCAAACATCTAAAGATTCAATAATCAATTTGTACATCTTCTTTCATAAAGAGAAAACGTAACACGTAACCCAATTTTACCCTTTTGCAGATCAAGATAAATATTTAACAAGTGAGAAACGCCAATGAATTGCCGTAAATCTTAGAGTTCGAAAAACAATATATGCAAAGGTCAGAGGTCAAATGTCATAGTCATTTTGGGGCGACTGAGTCGAATCGCGTTGACTGCGAGTCTCTAGCTCTTACGTTTCTTGAGTTGAAAGTTGCATAACAGACAGACGGATAAAGCTGTGGTATAAGAGTTTTTTCGAACTCTAAAAAAAGAAAAACTTCTGGAATTCAAAATAAAATTATATTCCAGAAAATGCCAAATGGTTCCTGAACGTGTCATGGCAGATGGAAGGTGTGGACATCCACCTGGACGTCAATGTGGGCAAGCAGCTGTCGGCGCTGGGACACACGCTCACAATGCTTACTGGATTCGAGGAGGAAGATCCGCTGAAAATGGAGTATGAGAGTGATCTAGATGATGAGGCTGATAACAGCAAAGATTCACAGGTAAGATTCTATTTAGTTACAGATGATGGTTAAAATTGATTGCAAATATAAACTCATGTGAAAATAAATAACTACTCAAGCCTATAACAATATATCCTATATCGTGTCGAAGACGTATATACAATCCTATAAGACAAAATCTTCATAAATAACAAATAAAATCTAATTGCATTTCGGTTGGTCGAATTTGGTGTTAATTCTTGGTTATTATTGTGACATGATAAAAGATGTACTCTAAGAAGATTATTTTTTTATTATCAGGAGAGCATAATTCTAAGACGCAAGTACACGGACCACCTGCCCGCCTTCGTGTTCGACACGAGCATTGACGCGAAGAAACGCTCTAAGCTCATCGAGAAAGAAATGAATGAACAGGCCAAAATTATCAACGATCTGCGGACTCTGGGTGCTAGTCACACCACCATCGAATACGAGATGAAGCGTCTACATGAACTTGAGGCGCTAGTCTTTAAGGATTTCAGAAGGTATGCTATTGTTACTAGGTGTACGTGATCCAGCTGCGACCAGGCAGATTAGCTTTTTCGTGATCATAATCAAGTTCTTTGTGGTTATGAAAAGATTTCAATCATGGTTTCATATGAAAACAGAACCTGTCGATTCTGTCGTTGGTGGTTCTGACTACTTAATAGTAGTCAGAACCTGTATGTTAAAACATTTATGACCATATATGCAGTCCTCGGAAATGATAAGTTTGTGTGCACCAAGATGATTGAGCGGTGTATTTATTTTAAGGTTGTCGATCTAAAATTTACGAAAATAACAATGCTTTCTCTCTAGTCATTCGCAATGCACAATTTCCAAACTGGACCATACTTGTTTCGTCGATGCTTTTTGTAATTGACAACATTTCATTTTTCAACATGCGCATATTATTATATTAAATGAAAATAGATTCAAAATAAAAACACCTATATAATTTCTTTTTTCGAAATAAGACTGATTTCATTCATAAATTCCTCTTTGAATTTTGATTTATTCTAAAAAGACATAAACGCCATATTACGTCATATATACGGCATGTTAGAGTTAATACTTTTGCTTAGCCAAGCTTTGCAAAAAAAAGTAACAGTTGACAATTTTAAATGTCAATGTGGCGTCTATCATATTTGTTTACGTTTGTTTGGTTAACTTTGGTTTCGATTCCTTGAGATAAATATCTTTTAAATCTTATAAATCTTTAATTACAAGTAACATTAAACTTATACTTACATTAAGATGATCTTCACATATGTATACTACGCGTTTAGGACAAGTAATACCCACTGCATTACACCATTCTAGTTTGTTGGCGTTAGGCACGGCAAAAAACGTCTTCTGAGCATCCTTAGAACTGTTTTTGCAGGCTGGTACAAAACAATATTTGAAATCTTTTATTGGCATGTACTCCTCATTAGGATCCATCGTATATGTTGTAATATTGGTACGTAATTAGTAATAAATGAATAAACTACGCCGAATTTTATAAACGCCTCAATGTTTTTATTTATTTATAAATGACAATCATGACATTGTCATATTTTTACATTCAATCTTTTTTGAAGAGTAACAAAGGCACAGTAAAATACTTATACAGCCGTATATATGACGTCATCACACAATTTTTAGTTTTTATTTATTTTCTTCAAAATTAAGCCATAAAAAAATTGAAAAATATCTATTTTTACTCGGAATAGAAATATAAAGAAACGGTATTTTTGTTTTAGACAAGTTCTAATTTTGAAATGTTGTCAATTCCGTATTTTAAGCATCCACATAACAATTACGAATATTCCATTTATTCCAGGGACATGATCCAGAAACTCCGTCGCCAGAGTGTTCGCGCGAGTTCCATAACGAAGGGCAAGCTGGGGTTGGGCTCTAACCGCAGCAAGTCATTCGTTGTGCCCACACCACCCATGGAACGGAAGGACTTTGAGGGGTAATATATTAATTTATTAAAAGCATGAAATTATTTTGTTAGTGCACTGGACTTTGTAAATGTGATTGAACTCCGAGGTATATCAAGCTGTAAAAGCATTAAGATGGAGTTGCTAATAATATAACTTGTTGATGAAAAAGTTTAGGACCAATAGCACCCTCAAAGTGGATTCTCACGCATTCACGCACGCACTCACACATGCACGCAGCGTGTTTAGCCTACACTCAATGTTCTAGTACTTTAAAAACACCAGCATGTTTACTCCATACTTCAGAGGTTTAATATATTCTTTTACTAATATCATTATATATATATCTCCTTCTAGGATTGTGGAACCAAATCTGGCGATGCCAGCTGGCATTGGAGACTCGGGCGAGACGTTATTACTGGGTGACGAAGATAACCGGCTCGCAGACATTATAGAAGGTAGCAGTTGGAGTTCTATGGAGAGTGAGCCTCTTACTGGTTAGTTATAAACATTATCTTTACTAATATTATAAATTTTTTGCTTGTAACGATATATATATATTATATTATAACTCAAGAACTCCACAACGGATTTAAAAAATTATTTCTCCATTAGAAAGCTATATTATCAGTATTATCACCTAGTTACGTAGGTTATATTTTATTTAAAAAAAGAAAGTACTGTTACTAACATAACCTAACCTACATTTACGAGAGCTAGTATTTAATAACAGCTTTTGAATAAGTTGAAGCCTTTTTTTGCATCCTAGGATATTCTTGCTTATTCATAACGGTTTTACTTCAATAGAAACAATATAATAATAATAATATGTAGTTCTAGTTAGTTAGTTCCCTATGCCGGTGGGTCTTCATAGTTTTTATTTTTAAATGTGTTCTTTTTTTATATATTTAAAAACGTAATTACTGTTGAAAAATATGTAAATAAAGAGAATAATATGTAGTAATAGTCCTACGCCTGTTGCGGCTAGTGCCACTGTAGGTGTTCCATCCCACTTTAGATTAACACTCTCGAAGGGTCTCTTCACGTTGGCCCCATGTCTCCGTATAAGTCTACCAAAGGGCGAGATATTTTTCTAATATATCAGAAAAATATCTGTGATATGAGAAACAAAATAATAATAACGATTTTATTTCGCGTGGCATAGACGCATTGATAAGTACCTTATAGACTAACATAAATTCAATAATAATAACATCAAGGTCCGTCCCGCTCGGCGTCCCTCCGCGGTCCCCGGTCGAGCGGCGGCGCGGGGTCGAGCAGCCTGCGTCCGTCGCAGGCGCCGGGCGTGCAGCGCCAGAACTCGCTGCCGGCACACCCGGACCACTGGCCCGATGAACTCGAACCTGTCGAGCTCAGGAGGAAACATGACTATAGGTAAATTTACATTGAAGTTTTGATACAGTGACATGAATATAAATAATAATCAGGCAATTCGGTTCAATGCCTGAGGCGAGCACACGTGTTTCCTAAAGTTTTCTGTCCAGAAGTGTTGGTTAGTTCCCACATACAAAAGAGTTCCTCAAGAAGTTTGATTTCTGCTCAGACACAATAGAGTATCTGAAGCTCACATCTTCACGCTATAACCAAGTATTGCAAGTGATATAGGTAGTTTATGACGGTTTCGCTTAGTAACCTATCAATACGGTTGTTTTTCACTTTTGTTGAATAAAGTATATGTTACCGCCCGATCTAATAGAACATAAATTGACAACTGACTAAATATGAGTGCGAAATTTTGTGAAAAACTAATAACAGTTCTTATTTATAATTTTTATTTTTATAAAATTACTTCGTTATGTGTGTATACATTTTAACATTTTCATCTATAGCCTGAATATTTATCTGCAAATCATATGGGATCAGTCCCAAATGGCAATGTTCAAAGAAATGTTCAATATAACATATGTAATGTAAATCTGCAATCTGTTGTCTGTTTCAAATATGAAGTCCCATTTGACAGATGATCGCTGGTCAGCAATAGTGAAAACACCGTTTCAATCGACACAGCACGCAATCGATTACCGATTAACTTTATAAACAAACTGTAATCGATACAGAAATTATAGAATCAGAAAAATCAAAAGGAGGAGTCAAACCAAGTTTGACATATCGAAAGAATAGTTACATCAATGTTATTCATACCGTGTTTATATGTAAATCTATGAGATATTTAAACTATAAGTCCAATATCATTTCAAATCCATTTATTTATAAAGAAAATATATTAAGGGGTTGCTGAATGGGATTGATACGTTGTAACCTAAAAATAATTAGTACCAAATACAATTTTAGATAAGTATTTCTCGGACAGTTGTTTTTAGCTCGAGTTAGATCGATTTTATCCGATCCATATTGTCGCGTCACTGTGACTGGAAGTAAAAAAAATACAATAGTAACCATGGTATTGTAGTAAAATGTTATTTTATTTTGATGTTTAAACTATTTAAGACCAATATCAATGGAAATTAATAGTTGATTATGTTGGTGAAACAATTATGTCATGTTTTGTATAGATTATAATTGAATCGATTATTTTGGGAAGGGCACTAGTCCATCAGACAAAATTTTACAGGAGACACAAAAAACCTTCTGTTGACAAAAATGTCTATTGTAGGTGCAAAAAAGTTCATGGAAATTTATAGATCTATCTAACACAATAGTGCATGTGTTCTTGTTTAATATTTTATTTATTGGAAATGACAAAAAAGTCAAAATAAACTGCTGGACTTGTGCCCTTCCCAAAATTTACAGGAATATTTAAATAAAACACTATATTCATTTTACAAAATTCTGGACTTTATTATTTTAAAAAACGTATTTCTCAACAAATTTAAATGTTTAATAGCATTAATTTTTTTACGGGGTATCTTCTACAATTGTTTCTGTATTTTTGGTGGGCTATTTAGTAATCTGATCATAACATTTTTGATATTCTGATGCAATGTGAACAGTCACTTTCTTTATATCTTCTATTTTCTTTTCATTTATAGACTCACATGTCGTGTAAGCTTTTTTGACAGGCAAGATTACATCTTCTCTTCTGTGGCTTTGCTTAAAGTCATATTTGACAATACTATCAATGAACTCGCCTGCTTTGACATACACTGGTCTTTGGGAATCATAATGAAATTCACTAAACAAGGAGACATTAAAGTGCATCTTTTTGTCTTTTGGGACTTTCTTCCCTAAAGAAGATTGGATGGCCAGGCAGTTTTTTTTGTAGTACCTACACCACCAAGTTTTATAATCTATAATATCATCTGTTGTTACTTCGTACACAGTAAACTTATTTATTTTGGTACTTTGGGTTATCATTTCTTCATATTGTTCAGGCAAGTAGACACGATCATCTTCGTATCTTTTTTTTACCAGCCCAAAGTCATGAAATATGCCACAGTCATTTTCTGTGTTTGTTTTGGGAAGGGTGATGATTTAGTGTTGGATAGTCCATTTATCGAGGAAGGCTATAGGCTATATAACATCACGCTACAACCAATAGGAGCGGAGCATCAATGTAAAATATTGCAAAAACGGGCAAAATTATCTTATGTGAAGCAGACGAAATTGCACGAGTTAGCTAGTACAGTATGAAATATTGTCATTTATAATAAATATTGACAATCGAAATTTACTTTACAATATTTCTTATTCGATTGTTTTAGCGGTACACAGTCGGACCCGCTAAGCTCAGAGAACAAGACGAACAAAACGAAGACAGCAGAACCTAACATTGACTTTGAGTTGGATGTCAAAGTTCACATCAATAGTGGCAAGTGTGTGCTGCATACCAAGGAGCCTACTAAGGAAGATGAGATGAAAATGTGAGCACAAAAATATTTCGAGTATTTATTAGAGTATTAGTGGCACATCACAACCGTTATCTGATTAGCAGAGTTAATGTTGCCATTAATTGTTTTTATGACAAACAACGAACGAGTTTTGGTACACGGACAGCTTAATGTTTAATGGTCATTGCCATTGCTACTGCGCAGTGTTGTGAGTCACATGGGATCAAAATTTGTGTGATCCACAAAATATGGTTGTCCCTAGTCTGGGTGTCTTTTGTATCCATTGTTTGACTGTTTGTTAAGTCCCCTGTGACGAAGAATTCTTTCCTAGTGTGGTAGCTGTGTTTTGGCGCTTTTATACATATACTGATACCTAATTAATATATATTTTCAACTTTATTAATTTTTTTTTGAAATCTATATAGTAGATATAGATTCAAGTTAGACTTTTATGTATTATGAAAAACGTTATTGTTTTATAAAAGCAATGTGTATGTTCCACAGAGGCAGCCGCATGCGCGTGGGGCGCTCGGCGTCGGGCGGGCTGGCGGAGGGCAGCGCGGGGGGTGGGGCCGCCACGGGGGGTGGGACCAGCGGCGGCTCGCCCACCGCCGCGCGGCGCAAGGCGGCGCCGCCCCGCCACCAGCCCGTGCTCGACCTCACCGTGTTCCGAGTGCCCGGACTCGACCTCAAGGTAGCACCTATATAACACTTATAATACATGCTATTATTAATTACCTACTATTAAAATACATTTAGAAGTTATATAAAATGTATAAAAACTTAATACGAAATATTATTTTCATTACTGACATATCAATACATCAGTTAAATCAAAACTATAAGTAAGATAATAAAGTCGTCGGTCTTACGCGTTATTTTTCTATTAGGTCGAGCTGTTATCCAAATTTAATTATCGTCGCAATGAAATAGGCGTTAATCGTTACTCGGTTATTTATAAAGAAAATTAAAAAAGGGATGATGTTTGAACGGACTCCACTTTGGCATTGATTGATTATTTGATTACTTATTAGCCCTACGATACGATAGCTAATTCGATTCTTATTGCCATGGCTGGCATATATGATATCATCAACATACTGCCCAACAAGCGGCACAGATGCTAGACAATACTTAGGCCAAAAAGAAGCCGTCAACAAATGTTGTAGCACGATCCACCGACCCTTCGTCAAATCAAGTTCCGATATTCTATTGTGATTATAAAATAATTACTGACAGATAATGGATCAACATTCAGCAGGCGAAGTCATACAATTTTTGAATATTTGTATCTAATTTTCGCTATTGATCAGTTATAGAATAAACACATAAAATAGATGCTACTCGTTAAAACAATTGTCTATGGTATTTGTTATGTGTATAGTACAGGTTACAGTACAGGTTACGTGTACAGGTTATGTTATCTGCTCAAATATTGTGAATCCAGTATAAAATTGTCATATTACTCGGTTATCGGAAAGTAACAAAGTTACCGTAACAGAGTATCTAAATACTTAATTTTTGTGTGATTATCCAATAGGTACACTACGAGTCAAAAACGCTCCCAGAAGAAGCAACATCTCCACAAACCGTACCACCACTTCCTCTCAACATTCCAACGCGCAAGGTGAACACGAAGAAGGCGGCGCTGTTCGCCTGGATTACGCTACAGAGCATTCCCGAAGAAACCATCATCAGTCCGCATATACTAGAGTTCTTGGAGCAGACCTTGGAACCTATACCGACTAAGGCATCGTTCTCCACGCCTACTCCGGGTAAGCTTTACTAATAATAAACAAGTTGTTCGCTCGCGGTTTCACCTACTTTAATGCTCACTGCTCCGCTCTCATGGCTCTTGGCGTGATGTTGTATAGCCCATATTACTTCTGGATAAAGTAGCTTTATAATGGTGAAGAATTATTGAAATTGGTTTGTTAGTTTTAGAGTTAACTCAATACACAAAAATTAATTTATTTGCTCGAAGTTGGCACATATTAAAAGTAAAAAAATATTATGGTTTACAGCATATTATATATAGTATATAAGTTTATAATTAAAACTTATATACTATATAAATAATAAATAATATAATGGTTAAAATACAGATATAGGTGTCTCTGAATGGCAGTTATCGCCTACTTTCAGGTGAACTGCTGGTTTGCCTGTAACTAATATTAAAAAAGATTGCTAGTAGTTCAGTAATGTTTTTTTTTTTAATTTTGCTTGTGAAAATGACCACACTCCACCTGATGGTAAGCAGTCGTGTGGTCTATGAGCAGTGGCCTCTACACCGCCCTCATAGCAGCCAATGCGATGTTGAGGTCTCTACTTTGACGGCCTGAGAGGGTGCTTTTTCAGGCCCCGCTTAAAAGACCCAGGATTGAAGGAAGAAGGAAACACGTGCCTTGGCAGAGAATTCCATGCCTTGGTCGTTCGGCAGAGGTATGAGGACCCAAACTTGTTGGTACGCGCTCTAGTCGACTCTACTGTGTAAGGATGGCATCTGAGCCCAGCACGCCTTGTTCTGGATAGGAAAGGGGAGGACGGGATAAGGTGGAATAACTCTTCAGAGCACTCCCCGTGGTATATTCTGTAGAAACATTTAACTACTGCTCAATTTGTGCACGCTAGTAGTACAGTTAGCAACATAGTTCGATACAATTTACGAAATATCTATTTGTAACATCTTTCAAACTTAAAACAAATGTTAGTTTTTTTACAACAGTTCAGAAACATATATGTAGTAATTATTATAAGAAAAATATTTTTCTTTACTTATATGTACCATAAAGAGAAAATATTTGATTTTTTGTTTGTTATTTAGCAATTAACTCAAAAACTAATCAACCTATTTTAAAAATTCTTTCACCATTGGAAAGCTATATTATTATCGAGTAACATAGGCTATATCTTATTATAGAAAAATACTGTTACTAATATAACCTCACCCACTTTTACGCGAGCGAAGCCGCGGGTAAGAACTAGTTAATAATAAACATTAAAATACTTAACAAATTAGTTCCGTGGTCAGCTACCGAGGTCGCTGAGCATGAGCATGTGTTCGCCACAGAGGCGGAGAGCGGGTCGCGGTCGCGGTCGGCGGAGGCGTCGTACGGGCAGTACGTGTACGCGTCGTTCCCGGTGGACGTGATCGTGCACTTCCACATGCAGCCGTCCACGTTCCGCTTCTCGTGCCTGCCGGCGTCGCGCGTGGAGTGCCTGCTGCAACTGCCCAGCCTGCAGATCGTCTTCAGCTCCAAGCGCGCCAGCGACGAGTCAGTCACATGCACTATACTCTTATTACTCAGTGGCGGCTTCGATGGCGTAGTGATTAGTGTAACCGACTGCCACGCCTGAGGTCGCGGGTTCGATTCCCGCACAAGTCAAACATTTGTGTGCATGAACATGGATGTTTATCTTGGTCTGGGTGTTTCTATGTATAATATGTATGTATTTACAAAAAATAAGTATATATTTATGTCTATCCAATGTCTTGTACACATAGTATAAGCTGTGCTTAGTTTGGGCTAGATGGAGTTGTCTGTATGTGATAGAATATTATATTATATTAGTGACCAATTGTCGAGTATTTACGAACTAAACTTATTAATGTCCAATCCCTATAAGCTAAATGGTAATCATATCACTTTGTTGGTCTAGTCGCCATGAGTTACGAGTTGCTTAATTCTATTACTGTGTCAAATCATTTGTATGGTCTTAATAATAACATCGACTTTGAAATATAATACGCCGAATAAAAAAATATTCTATCTTAGCGCAGTTATAATTTCAGTAAAAATAAATAACACATTAGATTTTCTGTTTAGAGTTTATAAATAGTTAAAGAGAATTAATGTGTTTAATTCAATCCTATTATTTTTGTAGTTTAAATAATGCATTTTAAATATAAAAGTGGAATGTAACTGACATAAAACATATTTTCACTAAACTGTAAACAGATAGCTCTGAATTTGGTAATTTATTTATAATGTTAGGACTCATAACATTTATATGTATGCAGGGCTAAATGGAAAATACCAATAATATTTATCCGTGTCTACTTTACATAATATTTAACAACTGCTGTTTTACCACTTTTTACAAAACATAATACTTTTTCAAAAACATAGTTCAAAAAGTCAAAAATTGTCTACTGCATGCGTACCACACAACACCTTCCCCTCCGTGGTGTGTTTTTTAGTGACGCCAATGCTTTCTTTTGCGACCGCGTGTAGTTTTGAGTCTTAGTCATGCGAATAGAGCATCTAATTTCATTATTTGTATATTCATATGAAAAAATTAAATAATGTATTATGAAGTGGTAGAACAAAAGTTGTTAACTATAGTATAAATAAAAGGTTATTAGTGTTTTTCAATTAACCCGCTATAGTTTTACACAATATTATTTATTTTCATTACTCTGTCATGAAACCTTATATTGATTAATCATAGTTCATAGTTTTAATGCTTTTAGAGAGATGGGTGAACCCGCAGTCGCGATGGGCGGCCTTAGTGTCACTGGGTGCTTAGCTGACTTCTCAGTGAACATGTTCCATCCCTACGGAGGGAAGAAGTCCAGCCTCAAGGAGGCGCAGTGGTCTCCCCTCTCTGACACCGAGAGGAAGGACTCGCTCAGCATCAACGTGGAGTTTGTCAAATTTCACCTGTCGAGGTCTAGAAAACTGGACTTCCAAACTGATCAGGACCTGTCCAAGGCTACCGTCAGATTCTCCAGTAAGTTTCTGTATATTATGTAATAGATATTAAAGATTGTCTCGTATTAGTATTTAAATAGGCTTAAGTTTTCTTAACACTACTATCCAGGACTACTATAGGGGAGATTTTATATATAGGTACTATTATAGTAGACCCTAAACAATAAAATTCTATTTGCGACATATTTCGCTGTAGTTTTTGTATTTGTAGGTTTAATATCGGTATATTTCAAATGAAGAAAGCTTTAGAACCCAGAACATGTACTTTTTAATGGGATTAAATATAATGATCACCTAAAATAGTAATTGCGCAGAAAAATAATGCTTACTAAAATATATCATAACGAGCACCTATACCTACGAGTCTCGGAAAGGTTAGGTTATGTTAGGTTCCTTCTTAACCCCACCCAAAAATAGTGAAAATAAGTCAACGGAGCCCCGCTAAGCGGGGCTCCGTCGACTTATTTTCATCTCTTTATATATATTTTGCTGTGCAATTTGGTGATCATTTACTATTTTTGACTGTTATATTTTACTAATCTGGTGATAAGTTAAACATAAGCCCTTTTTAATTATGAAAGTGATCTATCTCATTTTATCCAATCCTAAGAAAACGTATCTTCTTAGCAGTGAGACTGTTTTGAAACATGACTTATAAAATAAATTATATTTGTATTTGTCCGTATTCGAAAGTAGATAATAAATATAATTAAAAGACTAAGCCGCTAATTATTTGCTAATTTCCGTTACCTCTATACAGAGGTAACGGAAATTAGCAAATAATTAGCGGCTTAGTCTTTACATATACATCAATCGGTACTTTGATCAACAGCGATCGTGGACGTGGGTTCAGCGTGGTTCAAGTACGACATGCGACGACTGGGCGAGATACTAGCGTTTCCCAAGGCGTGGTACAGGCGGACCATCGTACGACGCATGTTCCTTGGAGACCTTAGCTTGCATCACGACACAAGAGATCAAGGGTAAGCGCAATAACTATAAATTGGAGTAAACATTTTAAAATATTTTTATAATCAGCCAATGTGACAACCAACACAGCAGATCATAGAAGAAAATGAATTAAATTAATTGATTTTCATTGTTAATAATTATAAAGTAAACAATTGGCGAATGAAAAGAGTGGCCATGAGTTTCTTCTCTGCTTCTGAAGATTTTTGATTTGGCTTTGAAACGATCTATTCACCTTTTTTGTATTATCCTTATAGGCTTTTTACAGTTGTTGTTTTATTTACATAAATGTTTGTTTTATTTTGCACTGTTTCGAAATACGGTTGTTGAGATTTCATATTGACGCTTAAGTGACAAAAAACTAAAACCATATTTTGTTTACAGACCACCGAGTAGCAACGTGCCTGTGTCGCCGGTACTGCCGCAGAGAGAGAAAACTAAGACTGTTGATCATCAGAAATCTAAAGGTATTTTATTTAAACTACTGTATCTCCAAAAGACATTTTAAATGCTTGAAATCACTTGTCAGCGTCCAAATCAATATACTATCTGCAATATAACACTATAATCAACTGTTATTTTTAGATACTTTAATCAAAAATGACGGTACCTAAAATCCGAAATACAAAAAATTCATAAAATAAACGCCATTTAGAAGCCATCTGATAGAAGAGGTAATTGCCTAATGACGGTTAAAAAGATAACGAGGATTATACTTTTGTGCGATGTAACCACTATTAAATACAGGTGTGCGAGTAAAATAGCGATATATTCACCAAACCCTCTCCCTTTTACGAATACCTAAATTTAAAATAATAATAACTCCTTCATTTTATAACCAATCTTCATGCTTCTACCACCATAAGGTTGCTTTTAAATGCTATGCATCCGTCAAACACAGGCAACTGCTCTATTGAGGTATATTACTATGATTGCTCTATCGTAATATACAGATAGTAAAACGCCGACACCAGCGATGGGCGCGGCGTGGGAGACGCTGGTGCTGTTCGCTGTCAACTTCACCAAACTCAACGTGCACATGAACATGGGCAACGTCATGGGCAATGTCAGGTATGTTACTATTACTACTACTGTACTTACATCCGAGTCGGTTGTTCCTGTGTGAGTTTTACTACTACGTAGCTAAGGCAATAATAATTGTTTACTATGGTCACTGACGAGGCAATAATCGAGCTCGAGACGAGTTTTTAGTAGAACAGCATAGCTGTTAGAAAAAAGCCACCATGATTTAAGCATTTGAAAATAAGTTACGGGAGGTTTTTTTAATTTTTTATACAACTAAAGTGGCAAACAAGCATACTGCCCACCTGATGGTAAGTGGTCACCATAGCCTATAGACGCCTGGAACACCAGAGGCATCACTTGCGCGTTGCCAACCCTTTAGGAAAGGAAGTGGGAAGGAGAAGGAGCGGGAAGGGGAAAAGAGTGTGATTGGGCCTCCGGCACTCTCACTCGCCGAACGAAACACATCAGTAGGAATACTGCTATTTCACGTCGATATTTTGTGAGAGGGTAGTCCTTCCCCGGTCGAGCCGGCTCATTCAAGCTGAAATTAGCGAGGCTCTACTACCTATAAGTAAATGTTTAAGGCTTATGTGATTGTGTGCTTGGAATGGAATGATCTGGTCAAATTTATGTTACAACTAGGTTGAACCGATGAGTGTGCATAAAAATATGTCATGAGAGTAAGTAGCTTGATACGGTCAGCAATCAAAGTCGACACACACATGCTACATTGCGGTTGCCTCTATATTTCATAATATTTTGAGTTAAATCCTTACAAACAGACAAACAAAAAATCTAATCTATATCCTTTATAATATCAGTTTTGTTATAGTAGTACCAGTTAAAAGATGGTTGATTTAATCATAGTTCTAAAATACAGAATAATAATAATAAGAATTTTGAATGCATTAAATACTTCGAATGTTAAATTTTCAGCTACTTATATTGCTGACTAGTAACTACATAAGACCTAAATCTCACAACACTGACAATACTAGAGAAGCAATGCTCTATATACCAATGTTTGGTGTGCAGTTGGCAAAGCCGCGACTTTAACTGCACGGGGCGGCTGAGCATCGGCAGCACGGGACACCGCAACATGCTCGTGGGCGTCGCGTTGGCCGGCTCTGAGCTTGACGCCAGGGGCGGCATCGTGGGAGGCGCCATATCGCTCTCCTCCATAGACACATATGGTAAGGAACTACATCACATTTATGTAATTTTCCAGATTTGTATTATACATTCGCTGTAGCCTTCAAGCCCATAAACAAAACTGCAATGCGGCGTCACGTCGTAGAAGTATATGCTCTCACACGAATCATCGCAAGAAATTGCAAATGCGGATTCTTGTAATGTTACGTCACGCTCGTTGACGCCATTTTTAATCTGTTCAGAGACAGCACGAGATTATTGTATATGTATGCAAAAATTATATAATTTAAATAATGAGTCAGTTTTCGATAATAATAATCAAAAAATTTAAAGTAAAATTCGGCTCAATTCGCGTCGCAGTTTTCTGCGTTGCGAATTCGCATTGCGTTAATTCTCGTCACAGTTTTCTGCTTTGTGAATTCGCATCGCGTCAATTTTCGTCGCAGTTTTCTGCGTTGTGAATTCGCATCGCATCAATTCGCGTCGCAGTTTTCTGCTTTGTGAATTCGCATCGCGTCAATTTTCGTCGCAGTTTTCTGCGTTGTGAATTCGCATCGCATCAATTCGCGTCGCAGTTTTCTGCGTTGCGAATTCGCATTGCGTTAATTCTCGTCGCAGTTTTCTGCTTTGTGAATTCGCATCGCGTCAATTTTCGTCGCAGTTTTCTGCGTTGTGAATTCGCATCGCGTCAACTCGCGCCGCAGGTTACTTCATAGTTTTGTTTTTGGGCCCTTAACTTATCATATATTCCTTTTACGTTATTGAAACGGTTTCTCGTGTGCCGTATGTATGTAAGTCTATGTAATTTGTTTACAGTGCACATAGAAGAAGAGGCGGGCTGCAATCCGAGCCACGTATGTGGCGTACGGCTGGCGGCGCTGGAACTGCGGCTGGAGTACATGGGCACGCCGGTACTACTGGCGCGCGTGTCACGCCTGCAGGCCGCGCTCAGGGACGAGTGGCTGGCGCGGGCACGACACCCCGCGCACCATCCGCACAGGCCCACCTCTAGGTACCAACTAATGTTCAATACAAACTGAATCTGCGGCTGGAGTACGTGGACACGCCTGTACTGCTGCCGGTACTGCTGGCGAGCGTGTCACGCCTGCGAGGGTTTTAGGTACCACGCCTGGTAAATGTATCCATTTAACAGGCATGGTATCTAAAACCCTCGATCAACCGCATTGTAACCTTCCTAAATATGTTTCTACTCCAGCTTTTAGCCCAAGACTTTAATCCCTTAGCGTCTAAACATGTCTTTCATCTTATCGTGTAGCCTACAAACCAATGATACTCCGGTCCTTAAACTACCAGCAAAATCTCACGTCGTCCACACATATAAACAATATCATTTTTTTTTCCTTTTACAGGCCAGCAATAATCCTGACTCACGGCACACTAAGCTGGCACCAGCTCCAAATCTTGATGTCTCGTAGTACCACGCCAGACTTGCTGAAGATGCAACTGAAACTCGAGGAGTTCTTCACGCAGCAGTTCAAGTCCAGCAAGCGCGTGTTCAGCTCGCTCCATCCCAACTACACTGCGGCTAAGAGAGATAGGAGAGAACGTGAGTTATCTCTTATTGTACTAACTACCATGTTAGTTCTATGGTATACGCAAATAAAGTTTGTGGAAGCAAATGTCGATAGCCCTCCAGCCATGATATGCCTTCCTTTTGAGCCGCATAGGTGCTAGTCCCAACAGTATACGGACGCTGGGTGTCCATTGGAGCTATTTGATCTTGTGGCGCTTGACACAACTGCACGCAATCAAGTAGGCTTTCACGATCACACAGTCTAACCCAGCCAGGATTTAATAATGTCTTAGGTTAATTTCGAACTAATATATATAAAAATCCTAACATAAAGTTAGGATTTTTAGAAATTTAATATAATAAATTTATATTGATAGAAACAAAGTGAGAAAACAATTCTTAAATCAATGTTTATCATTATTATTTTATTAAAAGACTGAGTACGATTTTGATTGCATTGAACAGGCAAGGCAAATCGATGCTAAGCAGTCGGAAATAGTCACTTCTTAGACTTTATTCATGACTGACACAGATAAATCATGATTAAGTCTTCAGCTGACGAAATGCGGGTAATCTACAGAGATTTCACATTTCGTCAGCTATTTTACCTCAATGAAATTGGCAGAGATAAGTTTCTGGGTGAAATTTCTTTTCCGGGTTACTGACAGCCTGTTCCGGGAGCTGTCAAAGAATATATAAATATAATATTTTGTTCTCACAGCGCCACCCGCACCGCAACCAGTACCCGAAGCTCAACCGCCGCCACAGCATCAAGAACTGAGGCATCACCGTCACTGGCAGAAAGTGCTACAACTCATTTCTGGGATGCAATTGTCTACACTGCCAACCCCACTGCCGGCTAATGGTGTGTTCATAATCAAATATGTTTTACAAACAAAAAAACTATACACTATACATTCATAATTTAAAATCATACCTATGATTTTAATTTGTAAATGTTATAATATATATGTATTTTAATTTGTTGCGTGGAAACTTGCAATGATGATTACCTAGTCATCATTCCAAATTTTATACGTTCTTATAATGAGTGGCATAAACACATGAAAACGCACGGTGTATTTGCAGTTCCATCAAAGATAGCTATAATTACTAGTTTTTGCCCGAGGCTTTGCTCGCGTTAATGAAGATTTTGTCAATAAATGTTGATCGCTGAGGCAATTTTTTTTTCTGAGTCAGAAGTACCCTATATCGTTTTCCATACCGCTGGCAACGTGTATGCTAAATTTCTTGGCAATGGGTCGAGTAGTTAAGGCGCGATCGCGTAACAAACAAACAAATAAAACAAATAAAGTGTGAAGTTGCCGTTATATAGTAATAGATACTTTAAATTTACATAAAACCAACTGTAAATTTGCAACATTCGATTTTCGACTTTCAATTGTTTTTTTTATTCAGCTTAGACGGGAAAGATGGATACTTCGAAAATCTGAGTAATTTTTGAATACGAGTTTCGACGCGGAACTAACGCAGCAGAAACGGCTCGCGATATCGACGCTGCGTTTGGAGAGGAGACTGCTAATGAACGCACCGTTCGTTTTTTGTTAACACACTTTAAACGTTTTCGTAATGGAAACTTCGACTTGAAGAACGAACCACGTGGAGGACCGCCAACACAGGTGAATAACGCTGAATGAAAGGAGATGGTGGAAGCCGATCCGAATCAAACTACCCAGGAATTAGCAGCATGGTTTAACGTTACTCTACCTACAATATTGGCTCATTTGCATCAAATCAATAAGATAAAAAAACATGAAAAATGGGTGCCTCATGATTTGACTAATCTGCAGAAAGAAATGCGTGTTAAAACTTGTATTGCCTTGTTAAATCGGTACAGAAATTAAGGAATATTGGATCGAATTGTGACATGTGACGAAAAGAGGATTATTTACGATAACCGCAAGCGAAAAATGCAATGGCTGACACCAGATCAAACGCCGCAACAGTGCCCTAAAGCAAAGCTTACCAATAAAAAGGTAATGGTAACTGTTTGGTGGTCTCTACGTGGTGTTATTCACTATAGCTTTCTTAGGTCTGATCAAGCAATAACAGCAGATGTTTACTACGCCGAACTTAGAACAATGATGGCGAAACTGGCAGTGAAACAGCCCCGACTCGTGAATCGATCTTTACCATTACTGCTCCATGATAACGCAAGACCTTACACTGCACGAGAAACTGTCGTAACTCTACAGGAGCTGCAGTTAGAAACCAGACGTCATCCTCCGTACTCGCCAGACCTTGCTCCAATGTACTTCCATTTTTTTCATGATTTGGACAATTTTCTACGTGATAAAAAATGTTCTTCCCTGGAGGCAGTACAAATGTATTCACACAGTTTGTCGAATCTAGATCCCGGAGTTCTATCGTAAAGGCATAAATGAACTTCCGTGTAGATGGCAGCAATGTGTAAATAATGAGAGTAAATATTTCGATTAAATAAATATGGAACATTTAAAAAAAAACGAGTTTCAATTTTTCAGTACAAATCGGCAATTTCATACTTTAACCTCTAATATTAGTGCCGTTAAACAACTTTTAAATTGTGTTTTCTGTCTATCTAGGTACTGTACTGGGTGGTACGATGGAACTCCATGGCACGAACGTATCCCTGGCTTGCTTCCACGGGAACAGTCTGAAGGCCAAGTCGTGGGCACTGTTCAGTCTCAAGGAGCCCTGCATCAGCTTCGCCACAGAAGCTCAGCAAGTCGCTAACGACGACGGTGAGTTCTCTTCTATTTTAAGAGAATTTTATTTCTATAGTTCATGATATGATGAAGCATGGACTAGCAGAGCCGACACAATGGATAAGGTGTTTTTTGGTTATGGATATGGTTATTTAAGACAGCAATGAGCTATGATGTTAACAAGTGATATTTGTGACCTTAATGAACAAAAGATATTTGACTTAGCAGCGCATCATATACCGTCAGTCATTAGACTCAAAAGTAACAATTTTATGGACAATTTTCGTAATTTCTCGTTTCGATACCATGAGCAAAAACACTATGTAGGATTATAATCGCATATTTTTTGTGTCTGGCATTTAAAATACACTTTCCAACACTGAACATTTTTACGAGATGTAATAACTTGAAGCACAGTGCAGTTTTATTAAAGCTTCATCCAGAGTTTCATATTCGTGTTAGATAGACTTGACCTATGCCTCATTAATCCATTTCTTAACTTTAGGGGAGTTGGAGGTCCACGTGGTGCAGAGTCTCACAGCATCTTTAGGTGGTACTGGCGGAGCGACAGTAACCAGAGCTCATCACTCGATGGCGACAGTCTGCAGGATGACGAGAGCGTTGCTGTTCCCGCCGCAGTTCAAGACCCTCAAAGAGTGGTTCCACTATGCGTTCGCTAATAGCGAGATTGATGGTACGTATATTTTTGAAGAGATCTATTATTGTCCATATTTACTACAACGAGTGCGCGACACGTGGAAGTTTTATTTATAATGTTTATTCGTCAATGTTATTCAAAGCTAACAAATGGTACTCCCTTTCTTCTCCTAAAATTGTTTGTCCGAAAATCATTATCCATAACACGGTTGCTATAAACTTCAGTAACCATAATATTAAAAAATTCGACATTTTTTCACATTATATTTACTTCTAAAACTGCTATTCTGTCGTAATATCGAGTACCTTCTACAATAATTGAATCTCCTAATTTCGCATGAAATAAAGCCATATGTCCTAATTATTGTATTATATAACGTGTATTATTCCTAATGTTCATTTATAATAAAACTGTTAGTCTTAAAACATTTGCCAAAAATTAGGTTTTAGTGACAGAAACGAGTCGCTGTAAATCCGACTTCAGGCAGTCTTGTCTGCCCTACCCCTAGAGTGTAATTTAGAATCGCGTAGGCGCGTAGTGGTGAGACGGCACGCGGGCTGAGGAGCAGGAGGCTGTGAGCGAGCTGCCGCGGCTGAGGCTGCAGCAAGCCGAAGCTGCGGTGGTGAGCGAAAGCCGTCTGCGACGATGAGCACGCGTGGGACCACCGGGGACCCGCAGCGCCGGAGCCGTGACAAAAGCCATATTGCTTTTGGATCTTTACTATTTATTTATTGTATCAGTTGGATTTGGCAAAATACTTTTAAATAAAAACAATATTAGGATAAATAAACATTAAATAATTGGAATTTAGGACTTATAACTTTTATTGAAAACGATTTTATGGCTTTTGTATATTATTGATTGTAATATTTATGACAAACAAATTTAGGGCATTTTGTATTTAGGGATGTCAATATTATGGTACGTGATAAAATGGGACATTAAGTTCGGGCAAGTTATCATTCGGACAAATGATGATAAGGACAAAAAAAATTATGGCACTTTAGGTTATGGATAAAAAAGTTAGGAACACAATAGAGAACTCTAAAAAACGCAATTTTATATTGCACATTATATTGTACGTTATTTAAATAATAAGTGAATAGACATAATAATTATGTATGTACAGATTTCAGTGCAAAGTTTTTGAAGTAGTAAGGTTTAGCAGAATTTTGATAAATATGGTATTTCGTTAAATTAAGGGTAGTATGACAGGAAATAACGTATTTCCAACTTAAGTAAGATCGCTGTCAAAGATGTTTGTGTTGCAATTAGCAGGCTTTTTAGCCTGCTGGTGTAAATGGGGTGCTAGCATAGGGATAAGGGCTAGTGAGATTACTGTTCCTTGTATTGATGCTACATCAGTTCTATTTTAAGGATTTTGTATGCGAATGATAATTTTAGTGATGCAAGTACATTGGCTGAAGTGAGCGTTAACAATCAAGCCGATGGTGTGCTTCCTTCTTAGAATATAAAACAGTGTAAACAGAAGGCAGTTTGAAATATTTGATTTTAAGCTCAATTTAAAGTATTTCAGTATTATAATTAGCATGGCGTTGTTTTTTTAGCGATCGAGTTGTTCCCGTCACTAGAACGGGAACCACCGGCGGGTCCGGGCGGGACAGGCGCGGCGGGCGGCGCCGCGGGCTCGGCCGAGCGCGCCGCCAGCGCCGACAGGAACAGGCCCGCCAGCGACAAGCACGTCCGGGAGGTGCGTATTAATGATATTATACTACGTCAACAGACACGTGTGTTTCAGTAAATATGTGTAAGGTATTCTATACATTAAAGAAGATTATCAAACAAAGCTTATTTAAAAGTAATTGTCCAAATCCAAATCTCATATCAAATTTTTCAAAACATTAGTTATGGTTGATACGTACTATGTACGTGTACGTACTATATACGTGTACGTACAACTGCACGGATAGCGTAGTGGTTTACATGGTCGCTTCGCCGCTGCCACTGCGCCGAGTGTTGTAGCTTTGAATCCCACACGAGACAAAAAAACATGTGTAATCCACAAATGGTTGTTGCGAGTCTGAATATTCTTTGAGTCCATTGTTTGAATGTTTGTAGAGTGCCCCGCCATTAATCTTTTTAAATCAAAAATAGAATACGTATTGTTTTTTGTGAAGCAATGTTTTCAATTTCAGTATAATAAAAAGCAGCCATGTATAATATATTTATATATTTTATCGGCTTACACGAGAAACGGAGCTAAATTAACTTACAGTTATCTCTATCACAGGTCATCTTCGCATTGCCCTCGCTTCAGCTGCATCTCAGAACTCATCACCTACAAGCCAATTCTCCACCCACCGAAAATGGTACGTGACTCATTTTATTTATACTCAATTCACTGAACATACATATAGATACATTATGTATACGATAAGATATAAGATTAAGATATCAACTTAGATTTATAAGAATCACGCGCAATGTATACTGTAGAACATAAAGGTTCGTAGAGCCTCCTTGGAATTATATCAAATCCATTATTGAGGTGTAAGACGCCTGCTTCAAGTATAGTAAGTATTTGCTAATCGCAATGTGTAATGGTTTATAGCAAGCCTTTTAAGCTTCCCGGGAAAATACACAGCTCTTGTGGGATTGTTTTTATTCTTTAAAAACTCAGAATACATTATTGTCTAAATTCGGTGAAGCTATTATTATAGCTACATATAATGTAGAACATCGGTCTATTTGACAATTATTTAAAAAACATTTATGTCTTTGCTGAGTAATGTTCATATAGAGGTAAATTTACTGCTACTAAATAATAATTTAAATGAAATCGCCTTTAATCACCCTGGTGATATGGCCCAGGAGATCAATGTGGAATAGACTATTAAGCGACGATTGCTGACTCATCAGATGAGCCAACTTTCGTATTCATTTTTGAGATACAGATATATTTTGTCATGTATTCAGTTTTTCAGAAACACATTGATAAATAATTGTTTTCATGTATAACAGATGAGAAGCCAGTAGTGGAATGCAGCTTCATCACGGAGTTTGAGGACCACATCTTCGTGTCTGTGGACGCCGAGGCGTTCCTGTTTCTGCACGATCTCATATCTTCGTATATCAAGGAGAAGGATCGAGTTGTACGTACAGTTATTTATATTTCGCTTTATAATTTAGTCAATAATACACCTCTTAGCAGAAATCTTGGACGCAAGAGATTATATAGATAGATAGGTATATTTTCTTAAAAACATGTGTACACAAGTGTGTTCTAATCACCAATATTGACTTCCTAACGGCAGAATTTTGTCTTAGTTATGATAAGCTACTCACGTTTTAAAGGCATACATAATTAAGATTTAGCACAGCTATTACGATTTACTGCTTAATTAATGTATGTTAGGATGAAGCATAGGCTCAAGTCATTAAGACTTTAAATTTAAATATAGATTTCTAATTTGATAACTTAACAAAGGGCTTTATCAGGTTTCTTGCATTGAATAAAGTGTAACTGGGGTTTTTAAGAAAACTCTAGCAGAACGGGTTTTAGAAATTACATTGGTAATAATTTATTAATTATGATGAATGATTTATTACGATTAGAGTGCCGATGGGTTAAATTACATGCATCGGCATTATTAGGCAGATGTGTACATTTGCCTATGCTAACATTATGCATTGTTCCAGATGCCCGGCGGCGGGCGCACGGCGTGGGGCGAGGCGGGCACGAGCGCGGGCGGCGCCGCCAACCGCCCGCGTGCCGAGGGGCCGCCGCAGGACTACCGCGACTACAAGTGCGTCACCTGGCACCTCGAGCCGACTGTGCGGTAAGGAAACACATTATGGCATACTTACAGAATAAGACTGTTCCAATACAACTCATGTCCTCCGGACCGAATTTCTGTCACGGTGAGTCTGGCCATCTGTACAGGAGATATTATAGTGCACAAATGTGTGCGCAAATACAAGTGTACCCTCTAACTCGTGATCCGATGGGACGGTAATCCGACGTAACCAGAGAGAGATCAGGCGCAGGATCAACGGCTTGAGGAGGTTCCCATGCATCGGTGGCTAACACCGCCAACTTCCTAACTCCGGGCTGCTATTGAAATTTCTTAACAGAGAAACCCAATAATTTTTTTGTTGGCCCGACCCGGGATTCGCACCCGAGACCTCATGCACAGCAATCGCATTCATTACCGCTGCGCCACGGAGGCAGTTAATCCAATACGACACTGCTACGCTTACAGAATAATTACCATTTTTTATCTTATAGAATATTCTCGGAAATCTCTAAAAAAAGTAGACATAGCAGGTTGTATTAATCTCCAAAGATGAAGCATTTTATTCACCGATAAATTGACATGAGTATGATGTTCCGCAGACTGCTGTCGTGGGCCGGCAAGTCCATCGAGCCGTACGGCGTGGACTATATCCTGCAGAAGCTGGGCTTCAGTCACGCGCGCACCACTATCCCCAAGTGGCTGCAGCGCGGCACGCTCGACCCGCTCGACAAGCTGCTCTCGCTCGTGCTGCTGCGCCTCGTCGCCATCGTGCCGCACAAGTGATATTGCACCATGCCACCAAGCCATACGGCTCACGTTACTCTGCAGGACGAGGGCGCTTAAGCCCTTCTACTTCAAACAACAGGTATAAAGTGATATTGAACTATAACTCACCCATTAGGGTACAGTTTTATATAAAAAGGTGCAAAATGTAATTTAAAAATGGAGTTCGATGAGATTTTTAGGTAGCTTACAGAAAATCTAAAACGTGGTTTTAGAATAGCGACATCTAGCGAAATTGAACGAAGACACGACCACTTTATTCAAAGATACGAGAATATTAACGATGGTTTATGTGTAAATTTTACAATTAGACAATCTGAACATTCCTATGTAAACGTAAAACGGACTGTGTGTTAAACCGATAAGATATAAATTCGTATGAATTTTATATAACTGGAGGCGAGGAAAATGTAGTTAACTATGAATCGAAGAAGGCCTTTGGTGTGTAATACTAGTTTATTTAATAAAAAAATATGTAGAGAATTACAATTTTTACTGAAAGTTTACCACATGTAAATGTTAGTCCAAATTAAAAGAATATATTATTCTTCAATGTATAGTAGATATTTATAGTATCGAGTTTAAAAACTCAAAATTCGAATGTTAACGCGAGAATGAAAATATTTTTAATACCTGAATAAAAATGCGTAGTGGTGTGACTGTCTGCTTATCTTATTGAAATAAATCGAAAACTAGATAATAATATTGTATTCGAGAATATCCTGCCTAGTAAATGATTATTGATTACACATAGACAGTAGAAGTTACTTCAATCATTACTTGAAAACTTTATAAAAAAAAAAGCATACTTACTCCAAATCTATAAAAATATGTAATCCAGTTATCCTATTCTAGCATTCCCTTGTCTTATAGAGTTGGAAAGAGATAAAAATATAATCCACAATGTTTATTAATGAAGTACAATGAAATAATGAATTGCACCCCCAGTTCGTACCTTAATTAAATGTAAATAATATTATGATGTTTACGAGAATATTATGTTCAAAGAAACCAGTTTTAAATTGTATGCCTATGCTCGATTGCTATATATAAATCGGTTCAGTTATAAACAGTTATATATGCGCAAGTCAAAACCGCTTCTATTTACGCTTGAACTATACTCATTCATACCAATATTATAAATATATAGAAGATTGACACTAGTGACTTTATAAAAAAAGCGACTCAATTCGCAGAATACACCTACTATTATTATAAACTAAATTATCTTATCAACTATATACAAAATGCTTTATCATATTATTAAAGTCTTTATTTAAGTTTTCCATTGAATAATAAAATAAATAAAATATCCGCCAGTTGACTTCAGTCGCAAAACCCAATAAGGCTCTGTCCCCTGGTTTATTTTTCGCTCTCGAGGTGTATATAACGTAACGAACTTGCTATCCGTTCGCAACCACCATTTAGAAAAGGTAAACGCAAATTACATGACATGAGTCTCACTTTGCTAACTTAACATTGTGTTGCACATAATGCACGGTCGGTAATTTAGTAAGGACAACAGCCGCATTAACTAAGAATAATTTAACATGCTTAATACCGACGAATGTAATACTTTACTTTTGTATATGTATATCCAATTAGCACCTACTAATAAATTTTAACTAAAAGTACGTTATTATAACCGTCAGCTTTATATATATGTGTTTGAATGTTGGTGTGTACTGTTACCTAAACTCAATTTTTTATTTTGCTCGTCAAAATGACCACACTCTGCCTGATGGTAAGCAGTCGTGTGGTCTAAGAGCAGTGGCCTCCAAACCGCCCTCATAGTAGTCGAGGCGATGTTGAGGTCTTTACTTGCCTATATACCTTTACTACAAAACACTTAATTGGTATTTTGTCGGCTTAATAAAAACGATATTGAATTAGGCATTTTGTTTTTAATAAATAAACTGATTTGTATTTAGAATTCATTTTCCTGTTATGGTTCTTGTAGACGCAATATGGACTTTAAAATCCAATATTAAGGTTCATATGCCCACTCTTAAGCGTCACAGCTCTGTCAGTTCACGCCAATCGTGAAAATAATCGCGCTACGTTTCATTTTAATTTATTAATAACTAAGTCCTGTTCTCGCTTTAATATTTCAATGGAATATTATTATACATTGTTAATTTGGATATTTTAACCTAATTGGATTGTTGGAGGTGTGGTTGGTATATTTTTCTTCTTAAGTTTTTTTTTTGCTCATAAGTAAAGTGTTCTTGCAGTGGCGTAGAACTAAATTTATCTCGACTCGCGGCCAATTTCAGGAGATCGACGTTATCTTTTCTATATGAGAAGGTGTGAAATCCTTTTTAGCCAGAACAGCTTATCAGGTATCCATTAAGAGGTAGAAGGCTTTAATGTGTAGGTTATCAATCAAAGGTAGGTACGCAAGAAAGAAACTAATTCGATAGGTTTTGTAAAAACACATTGGTATTCTTGATCATTAGGTACAAAATAACCGCGCCTTTCTATAACTATTTGTTAATATCCTGCTTGTTTTAATGTTGGCTAGCTCTCACAATCTCGCGTACCTGAACGCCAGAAATGATATCAGGCAATGCTAAACAGATCGACATTCTATAGAAAACGAGGCTCAGTATATGTACTGAATTAATGCTTCCCGTCTGGTTCGTAGTTCTCGCAGCCAGCGAGCAAGTTTGACGAGATAATATGACAGGAGCTAATATCAATATATACAAAGGCAGATGGGACATACGCTTTTAGACTTATATACTGTGTGTAACATGTAAAACTTAAAATAAAACGATGTTTTAAATTTGGATATTTATCATGTGCTCGATGCTACTCCAAAATATTATGTAATGTTATCTATCTATCTATAAATGTTATTTTCAATCATAAATACAGTTGGAATAATACATAATTTGAGACCAGACATTGAAATAAGTAAAAATTATGAAAATATAATCCCCAATATAAAAATGAATATTTTTATGTTACATACTATATATATATATATATGTAGGTACTGAAAGTATATGACGTTATTTCATATTAGACTAGTACATTCTCTCAAGTTTTCTCTAATTGAGTCGTCAATCTGATTAGTATTGTAAAGTGCTGTCACAGCATAACAGAGTCAGAGCTCGAATCTACTAATACCACTGCCCAGTAGTTTAATACGAAATGAATTATGTGCCTTGTCAGTCTTTTCTTATCTTGTCAACAAATATAATTATTATTATTATGTAGATCTGCACACATCTTTTGTCTTATACTTATCTCCTACACTTCGAAGATTTATATCTATCTATCTAAAGAGTTTCTATGTAAAATCTTTTTAATATATGTATTAAGAAGAGCAGATAATCTGTGTTCTGCCTTTACTACGTTGTTAAACGTATATTTTTTATATTGAAAGACAATTTATTTGCTTAGCTTTCAGCTTCGTAACAAATGAATTTTCTACATTTAAGAATATATTACAAAAGCCAATCTTGCTTATCTCCATCTTCTTGCATCCCTTCCCCTTTTACTAAATAAAACAAATCCTATATCTACAGATTTAAGGATATCATTTTACGATTTCCTTCTCTGTTCTTTAACATTACATTCAAGATTGCTAAGGTGTGTAATTATTTTCGTGGACGTCGCCATTAAAATTAGTTTCGTTTAATTTTATTTTGCGACTATCACAGTTATAGATAGTTAATGTAATATTATTTAAGGTTGAAATCCTCTGTGATCAATGTGAATGCAGTTAGTTGTTAAGTAATCTGTATTGCGCGCTAGATCTACACAATTTGTAGGATCCAATTTGCAGAGGCATTTTGAATATTACAAAGCAGCAAATTCAGCAGCCAGCCTTGTTAAAATATATTAGCGTCCCACGTCCATCTTCGTATAGCTAATATATTATGTAAGTTATCGCAGTTGCGTGCCATTGTTTCGATAATGGTGAAGTTGGAGATGTTATACAAATAAAAAAAATATCATGTTTATTTTCTTAAACTTTAGTTCCGCCTATATGTTGGTTGGTTGGTTTTATTAGTAGATCTTTTCTATGAGAACTGAAAGACATTATTGGGCTGATTTAATTTGATCATCGGTACACACCAGACACTGAATACTTAGTAATCATATCTAAATGAGTATATTTGAATAGAAGCTTAAAAACATGGCATCTGTATAGAACACTTAGCACCCTGCAAATCGGATCCTGCACAGTGTAGCAAAGTGCGCTTGAAATCCCTTACTATTACGATTTAGTTTTACATAATATGATGATATTAATTTCCATTAATTTATCGATATTCTATTAATTATATTTAATTTTTCCTAATAATACAGATAATCATTTCAAAATGTGTATAAAATTAAAATCTATAGAGATTGATAAAAGCCATGAAATTATGTAAGTAGGTAACACTTTATTAACCGAATCCGTCTTTACAATTAAAACCTATTTTTTTAATATACCTTTTACGTACCTACTATATAATCGTCTGGCATTCAAAACCGCGAATGTAAAATAGCAAGTAATCAAGGTAAAATAAACGAATAAGTATCTATATGACATTGACAAGACTCAGTGATAGGATTCTTGATGTTATTATAAAATTGGTTGCAAGAGCAATATAATTTAGTGTAAAGTCACGTTCGTGGTTTTGGATGCAGAGTGACTACATGATAAACGTATCACAATTGGTTAGGCTTGTAATTCTATGTATATTTGTTTTGCATATAGAACTGTATTATTTTGTAAAATAGCGGTAGGGGAAAGGTAGGTTCTTGTAAAGCGGGCTTTGTTGCAGTACTGATTATATTTTATTAAAGCATGGTGATTTGTACATAGTATATGTGATAAATATAAATAAATTATTATTAGAAATTAATAGTGTGTTTTATTTTAAATTCTGTCGATTGTATAATTGTCACAGGAATATATCTGCCATCATATCGCATGTTATATATGACCGTCACCCAATAAAAGGGCTCAGTCGCAGAATTTCCACTTCGCAAAATGTGTGCCTGTTTTCAGACTGTCCCTTTCGTAAAATTTTTCTTTCGCAGAATGTCCCTTTCGCAAATTATTCCTATTCACCTATTCCTTGGTATCAGAAAAAAATCGGTCAAGTACCTACAGATTAGATTCGCGTACAAAGGGTTCTGTAGTAGTTTTGACTATTATACCTATCATATTCTGATAGGTATTACAAAAACTACAATAAAGGACATAATTATATTACATAGTTTGCTTTACTTATTTATTTATTTTGGCAATTATTTTATAAAGAAGGGCAAAAGGGACATTTTGTGAAGTAAAGATTTTGCGTCTGCACAAATAAAAGCCTGGTTGTATGCCTCCGTTCAGACTCTGCATGTGCGATGGGCGGCACGGAGCACGTGTCCAGTCTGTCACTGCGTCGCGCGTCGGCTGCTTGCGGGTCAGATCCACAATGTTAACCTACCATACATCATGTCATATCACGTTTATTTAACCAACGCTATTACTGTACCTATTATTAAAACTTTAGCATGAAATTGTTCCGATCTAGATGTTTTTCGTGATTAGGAAGAGGCCCGTGCCCAGCTGTGTGAGTTTAATACAGGGCTGATATTATTATAGTCTCACGTCTATATTCCAAAGATAAATTTTACCGGGCGGGCCTATCGGAAACAGCTCCAGGCTGTACTGATAGACTGTCTAGATCGAGTAGTAGTAGTAGTGTAGTAGATCGGGAATCGAATCCGAAAGTCAGCAGTCGCATTCTCACCCCGAATACTCTTGTTTTCGCGTAGTAGGCTAGTAGTGTTCCTTTCAACATCACGATACCGACCGAAGTTCAGGTTGGAGGTAGACTACACAAACTACGACTTAGACTTACACAAGTCCAAGAAGGCGTATTTTAGAAATTTTAAAATACGTCGTGCAGCTTATGCGACCTGGCATGCTAGTTTGTTCATGAAGCGTATTATCCTATCTAATGTAAGTGTCGTTTAATGATGAGGATATTTTTAAACGTGGAATGACAAAATCGTGTGGTGATCAAATAAAATAAAAATGTATAGGCAAAATAACATTTATATAAAAATAAATCCAAACAGTGCACATTTATATAATCGTATAACGTAAAGAGTATTTTACACTAATCATACCAAGTATGTTCGACAAATAAAATAATATAAAACCAATATTTATATAAAAATTATATCGATTACATAATACAATGTATTTATTTTAAAAACGGTTTGAATATCGTTTTTTCATATTTTGAACAGAAGAACATCTCATTCTTTTGTTTTAATAAATTAACAGTATTGTTTTATGAGAAAGTGATCATTTAAAACAGCAATATGTTAAGATAAGTGCAATATCTTGAGTTAAATATGAGTCACAATGCAAAAGAGAAGCGATAATGCCTTATCTAAATACACGACAATGATTATTACACATAAATATGGCGTATCAACAGGAATGTTCCCAACAAAACAGTACTGGACCACCTTCGATTTTTGTACAAAATTAATTAAAATATTTGTGGCCGTAGCTTACATGTTTTGGGAAATGGAAGCCGAAATCAAATGGTTATGGGAAAAGATAGCAGATTTGTAACGATTATTATACTACAAAGATACAGATTGCCGAATGAATACAAACACGTTCAGCGATTACGTCTCGAGACATCAAAAAACAGTAACTGATACACCTGTATCTACCTAATCCAATGACACGCAAGGCTTAATACACGAGAACATCAAGTCACAACAACTTGATAATCGAAATGAAATGTTACTAGCTGTGATATATTTTTAATTTAGAAGAATTATTTCGACATTCATTTTAGTATAATCAGCATGTAATCAGTTAATAACTTAAATTTTTAATTATTATAAATACTCCGAGAAGGGACAGGCTACGATACGAGAAAGATATGCCACAGTACCGTACAATTAGTTATCTGATAATTTCTAAATGGACCTGCTGGTTTGATAAGTTTGAAATCATTTTGGTCTTTGCTCTCGCATATCAAATAGACATGTACACAAATAAAATAATGATTATATAATGTGATGTACGTATTATCTATCGAAATATATTTATATAAATTCCGTTAGAACAACATCACTGATTCTGGAGATTATGTTTTGAATTAATAACTTCGTATCGACATATATTATAATATATCGGTTGGTATTTTGTTAATCTGGAGGAGACAAAGTAGATACTCTCGACAATTTGACAAAGAACAAGTTTACATTACAATGCTGACTATTTGTCTTTACTTCTTTTTAACAATGTAATATCAAATAAGTTTCAATCATCTATTGTTTTAAGATAATAAGAAAAGGGCTGGTTAGTGAATGCCACTATCAGATAGGAACTATAATAAAGCCTTTATTTATAGGATAATCAACAGGTTTAAAAGTAGTATGTCCTTGTTTATGTTTGTTAGTTTTTGACTTAAGGACAAAATAAATAACCTATCCTTTGATTGTATGACCTGCCAGAGATTGACACGACTACTTTGGAGCTTCTGACAAATTTTAAATCTATTAAGCCAAGCTATCAAAAGATAGTTTATTCACTTTGGCCTTTAGTCAGTACCAAAACATTAATTTGAAAAAATATTGGTTTTAATAATTGTGGCAGTGACAGATTCCAAATGTACAGAAGGATATAAAAATGGATTTCCATTACAAATTATTATACGCTATACATATTCAACAGCAAAAAAAATTCAATTGGCCTATCAACATTATTTACGATTATCTAAAACAAAGGAAAATAAAAGTGAAAACTATAACAACTATTATTGTATTAATAATTATCATTTATTGGCAAATTATTAAAGTATCAAAGACGAACAAATGCTTGAGTTAAAGCTATAGATGCAAACATATATTGGTGTCGTATCACTGAGACTAAATATTAAAACCTTTTTATCAATTCATATAAAATATTTTCTAAACACTTTATTTATCAATTTAAATATTTTCTCAGACCAATATACAATTGCAAATAAATCAACTAAACACAAACTGGCCTACACTATGATAATAATATACAATATGAATAAATAGACGCGGCGGGATTATTTTTATCTATATTATTCTACACACGTACAATATTGATAACACTTTTTAAAAATTTTACTTTCAACGTTGTGGAATACATTATACCGTTTTTCTTGTATTTTTAAAGCGAAAAGTTCTTTAGGCGCGTTGAGCACTTTTTGGGTGAACAAAAATCATGGAACTCGCGTCATCGTCACGCTTCCACGCTTTATTATTTGTTTTTAGAATATTAACAATATCTCAGAAATTATGCGTTCTACGCAAAAAATAACGAAATTTTGACCCCCTTAATAACTTCTAAGAGAATATCAGGAACTAGCATCCGTCCCGCCCCTTCTGTTTTATAAAGAAGTGTTTAAGATCAAGGATTAAAGTTTTCACTTCTATCGGCTGTCCCCAAAGACTGCCCCAAATTTTTTATCTTATTACGGTGTTCGTGTAGTCATATTCTGAATAAATTTACCAAATTTTATGCAGTTAAACATTAAATACAAACTTCCAATAATATGCTTTATGTTGTCAACATTCATCAATATTCTAAGTGCGCGTTGTTGATTGAAATTGTACATAATCAAATAATTATGATGAAAATCTTCACATTTCTTTTTAAGTTGTATAATACTACAGTTCTATCGAGCCAATTTTGAGATCGTACCTACTTAAGAGCTGCTCAAACATTAGAATAATGTTTAGTTCACGTATGTATAGCCATTAATATTAAAAAAATGTCCACTCAAAACATCATAATTACCAGATTTAGCCTTTTTGACTCGATAAGTATTTTGAATATATCGCCAGGATATATCAAGCTAGGTGGAGCGCAAACAAAAACGATCTCTACGCAAATCTGTACTACCAATCGTTGGAAATAGAAATGGCACCTGATCTGTATAAGATTTTACACTCATGATTTGTACACCATACAACAACTATAAACAGGCTATTTAAAAGGATGTCTGTAAGATATCTTGTGAGACTTATTTTCATTAGCGTCAATAAGTATTATTTAAATATACTGGATTTTGTATAACTTGCATATTTTAACAATACACAAATCTCGGTAGACTTTGGTTTGTAGGTCAGGGTCTACCAAAGTACTGTTGCTTTAGAACGGTTCGGTTGGGCTTGTGAGCAAGTGTTAACCCGCAGATATGTGCACTAATGCACATATCAGGTTTTTTTTTTATAGAGCTTAGGTGGCAAACAAGCATACGGCCCACCTGATGGTAAGTGGTCACCGTAGCCTACGGACGCCTGCTACAATAGCAGGATCACTTGCACGTTGCCGACCCTTAAGAAAAGGAAGAAGTGGGAAGGAGAAGGAGTGGGAAGGGAGAAAGAGGGTGATAGGGCCTCCGGCACTCTCATTCACCGAACGAAACACAACAGTAGGAATACTGCTGTTTCATGTCGATATTCTGTGAGTGGGTAGTCCTTCCCCGGTCGAGCCGGCTCATTCATACTAAATATAGAAATAGTAAATAACTTACGCGCATGTAATTATTATTAGCATATCCATAGGGGCCAGGTAGGTATGTATTTACGGCATCTAATGTGTGTTTTATGTTCTCAAACACTTTCTAGTAGTATTCAATGATCTAAGTGGACTCTCTATATTTCTTAACACATTTATCACCGGTCCAAAACGGCAGCGAACAATACATTTTCTAGTGTGTCTGCTATATGACATTCAATGTATTGTTACACCCAGTGCCATCTCTTGGCATTGTGTGGAAGACTCGGCAGTTCCCTCTTATAATTTATTACAGCGCCATCTATTGACATCTTATGGAACTTCGTACAAGAAGAGTAGAGAGAACGCTGGCACATTCTCGAATATTCCTCTGTTTACATACCAGGTATGACGTTTCTAGAAATCTCCGAAAACACTTTAACCGCGTATAAATAGAGCGCACGCGCACCACCAAGTCAGTTTTACAATCGTAAGCAATCGAGTATTCATCGAAGCGAACGGAAGCGAAAATACTACGGAGTTTGAAGCAGTTACAGTGGAAAGGTGTAGTATAGTATTTGTCTTTTAAATTTAATTGTGTGCTAGAATAAAACGTGTTTTAGTCGGTAATATTGTTTACATTCTTATCCGTCGAACCCAGCACGTAACAGTATTAAGGAAGCCAATGCAATGTGACACGATCGTTTAAGTTTGCACTGCACTTCAAATGTATTTACAAAAATATAAAAGTTTATATCATGTGATCTTTCCAAAGCTTACCTACCGCGTCTCATAGAAAAGCTAAACTAAGCTATAGCTGGCAAGGCTGTGAAGTAGTCTAGTTCATGGAGAAGTTCTGCGTGAAATCGTACTCGATGGTGGGTATGACGGTCTGCACGAACTTGAGGAACACGATCAGGTACGAGTGCACTCCCATCTCGCCGCCACTCTCCGTCACAGTCTCGATTATTTTCTTCATTACTTCTGCGTGCCTGGGTTTATAAAATGTATAACTAATAATTCAGAACCGAGAATCAATCATTCAGAATGGAGTAGTACACGAACGAAGACAATTCTTAATGTAAAAGGAGTAGTGATTGTGTGCATACTAGTTGAAAACAGTAATCAATGTCCTTTCAGAAACATCAACTACGTCTTTCGACAACTACTTTTAAAAAAAATTACTTTTATATAAATAGTCCTTTTTCCAGATAATATAAGCTATGTCTATACCACTTAAGAAACAGACAATGTTAATATTTATAATGGATTGGTTGGATTTATAATATTAATGCGTCATGTATCACGTAAGCGACAGCCTACTAAGAGATCTTTGGACTGCCACGCAGAGGTCTGGAGTTCGATCGCAAGGCGCGCACCTCTGACTTTTTGAAGTTATGTGCGTATTAAATATAGTCTATCCTAATAGAATTTGAGAAAAAGGTAAACAACTTTTAGTGACTTTTATCATAAAATAATTTTCTGTAAAATAAATTTATGGATATTTATCAACAGAAGGACTTTCATACGGCTTATTGTATTCATTAACTACTTTTCAAAGAGAGTTTGAATTTTTCTAAATGACTGTATATTTAATTAGGCACGAAACGATTGTTTACATAAAATATTAATTCTATTGGGACAGAGATTAGTTAGTTATAGCTCGCTTTAAATGTGAAGGGGAACATCGTGAGGGAACCTGCACGTCTGAAGAGTTCTCCATAATGTTCTCGAATATATGTGATGTCTGCCAATCCGCACTGGCCCAGCGTGGCCTAATCCTTCTCACACTGAGAAGAGCCCCATGTATAGCGATGGGACAGTTTAATACACGAACAAACACAACTTCCAGTCTAACAGGAGTTATGTTTGTGTGCGAAAGTTTTACTAAATAGCTGCTGAATAAACTAATCTAGGTATATCCATTTAGAGAACATACATACCCAAGACAAGATGCTGTCTGATCAGTGGAAATGTGAATGATGTCCCTAGTCTCCAGTGTTCAGTTAATATTTTTTTAGAAAACGGGTGTGCTGTTGTTTTAAGCACCCCTAGGCTACGAAAACCGAGGCTAAGTGTGGGAGGATTGCTATCAGGCGGACCTAACGGTCTGAAAAACCTCAATTCGTTTTTGAGATATTTGCAAAAAACTAAACCCCATTTTTTTTAGTTAATTGTTTATAACTTTTGCAATTTTTGCAAGCGGAACTTGTATTTTTCAAAAATCATCTTCATGCCATTCCGAATCGAATGACACCTTGTTCATATTTTTCCGACACTACTGAAAAAAGTTGACCGAAAAGACACTTGTTGACTAGACTATATGTGTTTGTTTTAGTACAAAATATTTTGTTTGTATAATCTCACCGGCAGGGATGTACAGAGGCCATGCTCGGTCCGGACAAGTGTGGGTGCGACTCCATGGTGACGGTCTTCTTGGCGTGATCCTGCGAGACGTCCTCATACATCTGTTCAACGCTCAACAGGGTGCGGTTCTATAACAATGGAAATAATGAATATCGCAAAAATAGACTGCAAGGTGGCGCAACGGTAGTCAAAGTGATTGCTGTCCATGAGGTCTTGGGTTTGATTGCTGGGTCGGATAGTGTTGTTGGTTTTTGTCAAGAAATTGTTAATAGCAGCGCGGAGTGTGGGATCGTCCCCGGCAGACGGCAATAAGCTCGCCCAATGATACGTGGGACAAATAATTGGCTAATACAATTCTGCCTACATACAAATACAGATCGCACTGCAAAGGATTGCGCAAAATGCGTATACGACATAAGTTTGTATGTGATCGTAAGGGTTCGACTGCCAGATTGGGTTGTGATAACTTTTTTTATACAACTAAAGTGGCAAACAAGCGTACAGCCCACCTGATGGCAAGTGGTCACTGTAGCCTATAGACGCCCGCAATTAGTATTTCTGGTAAGCATATTTTGCTGTGCAATTAGTATTTTTTGTGGAACAAAGGCAAAAATTTGAGGAACAGTTAAATACTCCCCCTTTTAAACTAACCTTTAAATTGAAATACCTAAATAAGAGGGCGGCAAATGTTTCTTCCGCCCCGGGCGGCAGACACCCACGCTATATGTGTGATCCCAAATGATTTTTCTTTTGTAAAATTCTCTGTAGCAGGACGGATTCTACAAATGTGCCCGGTAGGCGGTAATTGGGTCGTCCTTTATTAAGTAGAAACTAGAAACATGCTTGGTGAAATGTGGAATTAACTCATCTTTGCCTATCGCTTGGGGATTTAAAAGCATCTGTCTATTCATACTTAGGTATGGAATCACTCATCCTTCAATTTAGTGTTTAACAATAAAATTGATCTCCCGCCTTCTTTAGCCTGTGCAACTCAGCCCAATTTTTAAGTCATCAGTCCACCTGACCAGGGGAGTAAATAATATGTATGTATGACCAGCAGCAATAGCCTAGTGGGAGACCGTTAAACTGCCAGTACTACCATCCAGAAGTCTCGAGTTCGATCCCAATGTGCGCTTAATGCCTATGGCACAGGTTTACCCTAGTACAGGCACCCCTTATATAATTTACCTTTACAATATAACATAAGCTCTGTATCCATTTGTACCAATTTAAGTTAAATAAATGATTATTATTATTATTATTATCATTTATCTCTCACTTTTAAAAGTTATGCGCGTATTAAGTAGTTAATTATCCGTCGTTTGGTAAAGCAAACATCATAAAAAAATTTGCATGTCTGAGAGTTATCCATAGTGTTCTCGAAGATATGTGAAGTCAGCCAACCCGCACTAGGCCATCATGGTGGACCATGGCCTAATCTTTCTCACAATGGGTAGAGTAGCCTAGTAGTGGGACAGTTTAAATACAGGCTTTAATATTATTATATATGTATGTGTGATAAAAATAGTGAGGAACCGACCTCGTCGTAACCGATGAGCCAGAGGCGCGGTGTCTGGTAATACTTGTCGTAGGTGATGTGCAGGTCGTAAGTTCGCGTGCGGATGATCTCGTCACCCTCCGACTTGGATTTGTTTAGAGACTTCGGTTTGCTCTCCCTGCGCTGGGCTAAGTCTGTTGACTGCGAACAAAATACTAATATATCAGTTATAGGGTAGTAGACTCGATTTATATTTATTTTCATTATATAATATACATACATACATAGATTCACGCCTGTTTCCCAGAGGGGTAGGCAGATAGTACGGATTTCCATTTGCTACGATCCTGACATACTTCTCTGGCTTCATTCACTTTCATCGCATTCCTCATACACGCGAGTCGGTTCAAGGAGCTCTTAACCTGGCCTTTGTCCAGAACGCCTCCGATCTGATCGAGAAACGTTCGCCTAGGTTTTCTTCTTGCGACTGTTCCATTCACAGTAGCCTTATAATCTTTCTTAGTCAGTCTTTCCTCGTCCATTCTTTCTACATGTCCAAACCAGCTTAACATACCCTTTTCTATTCTTGTCACTATATCCACTTTCATTTTTTTTTTAAACCTTCCACGGTGTTCCTCGAGAAACCACTGCTACAACACTAACTGCTGAAACACTAGCCAAAGCCGTGCAGTCCAACTTCTGCCAGACCTTGCTGCCCCCTCTGAGGTATCCGAATGGATCACTGGCGCATCGACCGCAGGAGAAAGCAGATCTGCTTGCAAATCTCTTTGCGGCCAACTCCCGAATCGATGACTGCGGTTCGCAGCCGCCTAACATTGCCAACTGCGGCTACACCATGCCTGATATATGTATCAGGCAACGAACCGTTCGTGCGATACTGCAGTCTCTCGATGTTCGGAAAGCCAGTGGACCTGACGGCATCCCAGCTGTGGTCCTTAAAAATGTGCAGCGGAGTTGTCTCCCACGCTTACGCGCCTATACCGGACGTCTTACGCCGCAGGCATTGTGCCTGAGGCTTGGAAGGAGGCGAACGTTCAACCGATTCCCAAAAAGGGGGACCGTTCCGAGCCAAGCAACTATCGACCCATAGCTATCACCTCGGTGCTCTCCAAGGTGTTCGAGCGGATTATAAACACCCAAATTGTCCGCTACCTGGAGGATCAATCGTTGATCAATGATCGCCAATACGGCTTTCGGGCTAAACGATCAACGGGTGATCTTCTAGCGTTCGTCACGCACCTCTGGGGTGAGGCTATGGACAAGCACGGCGAGTCTTTGGCTATCAGCCTTGACATAGCCAAAGCTTTCGACAGAGTCTGGCACCGGTCTCTTCTTTCCAAGCTTCCGGCCTATGGCTTGCCCCCTCAACTGTGCACCTGGATTGCAAGTTTCCTGCAGAAGCGTCGTATTCAGGTCCTTTGCGACGGTCGCGCTTCCAAATTTATGCAGGTCAATGCAGGAGTGCCTCAGGGTTCTGTCTTATCCCCTACGCTCTTTCTTCTGCATATCAATGATATGTTGAATCTCGGCAACATACATTGTTATGCAGACGACAGTACCGTGCATGGGCGATAGCTCGGGCATCCTGGGGCCAAACAGGCTGAGGTTGAGGGGAAAACGCAGAATCTTGTCGTTGAACTTGACCAGACCTTGGACCGCATCTATGAATGGGGTGCCAAGAACTTGGTTGAGTTCAACGCCCAGGCATGCGCGTTCTCAACAAAAAAGTCTCCGTTCCTTCCCCTCCCTTCTCTGAAGAACACTCCACTGGTGATACGTGACAGCCTCTCCATCTTAGGCATGGATGTTTGCCGCTCCCTTAATCAGAAAACCTATATCGAGAGCGTCATTAAGCAAGCTTTGCGAAAACTCGGAGTTCTGAACAGGGTGAGGCGGTTCTTCACGCCTGGGCAACTGTGCCTATTGTATAAGGCACAAGTGCGCCCTTGCGTGGAGTACTGTTCTCATCTTTGGGATGGCTCCGCGCAGTACTTGCTGGACGCTCTCGACCGGTTACAGCGGCGGGCTGTCCGTATCATCGGAGATCCAGAGGTCACGAGTTCACTGGAACCTCTGCAACTCCATAGGGACATTGCCTCATTGGCATGTTACTACAGAATATACCACGGGGAGTGCTCTGAAGCGTCATTCCACCTTATCCCGCCCTCCCCTTTCCTATCCAGAACAACGCGTGCTGGGCTCAGATGCCATCCTTACACGGTAGAGTCGATTAGAGCGCGTACCAAAAAGCTTGGGTCCTCATACCTCTGCCGAACGACCAAGGCATGGAATTCTCTGCCAAGGCACGTGTTTCCTTCTTCCTTCAATCCTGGGTTCTGTAAGCGGGGCGTGAAAAAGCATCTTCTCATGCCGTCAAAGTAGAGACCTCAACATCGCCTCGGCTACTGTGGGGGCGATGTGGAGGCCACTGCTCTTAGACCACACGACTGCTTACCATCAGGTGGAGTGTGGTCATTTTGACGAGCAAAATAAAATAATATATATATATATATATGACAACTACCGGACTATGTTCAAACTATGTCGCGACTTTACTTACATATGTATAATTAACGGAAACAAAGTGCACACAGATTCAGAACAATCATTTGTGGGTCACACCACACATCAATTTCCTATGTGAGAGTCGAACCTACAACATTCCCTCATAAGGTTATGTTAGTAACAGTACTTTTTTTAATTGTAAGAATGCCTATGTTATTCGGTGATAATATAGATTTCTCATGGCGGAAGAATTTTTAAAATTGGTTATTTAATTTTTTAAACCCTTACAAACAAACAAATATACAATAAATCAAATCTTTCCTCTCTATAATATATTAGTATAGATATCCACTCTACAATATGACTTTCAGATCTTGTAGTAGGTTATTTTGTCAATTGACAAAAAATAATAGACTGTAAAATTAGGGTAACAGCATTTTAGACGCGGGCGAGCGAGGACAATGGCTAGAAACATCTCGCTATGGTATGTGGGTCCGTAGTGGGAACTCCCACTACAACAATTATTCGTATACCCTGTGTTAAAATACAGATTAAAGATTCTAATAATGCCAATTTCTTATCGATAACCACCTTAAGCAGCACCCCAGCACTAATGCAAAGCCGCATTTTAAAACCGCGAGTTTTTTTTACTCCTAGGCTAACAAACGGGCTGGTTGATTTTCATATCTCCGTGCATGTAGCTCTGCAGGGCGCCAGCTGAAAACCAGCGCCGGGTCTTTGACACCCGGCACATGCTGAGCTGCTAACCTATTCAGCGATACTTGCTATGATACCTTTAATGCTTACTTGAGTTGGGATGCAACAACTGGCCTGAAACTCAGACCAAGCCTTATAACCAACATTACTTTACTTATATAAATATTTGTAACCAAGTTTGCACATTATGCTGAATAAATGATATTTCTTTCTTTCTTTTTTATATTACTTAGCCGCCTGATAGTTAACATTTACCGTCATTTATAGTCACGTGCATTACAAGTGTATTGTCAATCATTCACGCGGTAATGAAGGAGTCATTAAATTAATAACGACCAAGATAGTCTCTTATTGCCACTAATCCGCCTTATGAAGAAGCCGGCATAAGTACATAAGTCTTACCGGGTCCACTTCGTCCAACAATCCCGACTCTTGGAACTGCTCCATATCCTCGGCCTCGCCATCTTCATCCTCGTCATCGTCATCATCGTCGTTGTCTCCCGCCGCGCCCTCACCATCGCTGTCCCCAGTGTCGGCGGCCTCCAGGGTCATTTCACACACCTAACATTGAAGAATAAAGCTTTTAAATACATTTTCTAAGTGAATATCTTACGTTTCAAACCTAAAACTAGCGATGTGAACAATTGCACTCGAATTAAATGATTGAATTGAAGTAAATGTGCTGAACCCAATTTGCAGATCTACCAAAGTAGCTACATAAAGCAGGCTTGAAACTATAAAGGTGTATAGGTTCGCCATAATAACTTCAAGCCTGTGATATTATTCTCCCGTAGTGCACTGCATTCGAATGTTTACATTTTATGAACATTGTTTGTAAACATTAACATAATTTTGTTGTCTCAACTATGAATGCTGTGCTAGCTTGTATATTAGAACTTTATAATCTAAATTTTTCACTATAATGTAACATAATATGCTGTGAGTTAACTAAATACATAAATTAATAATTAATAATAATGAGATCACCATATCAACCTATAAGTATATTACATATTTATGTATGTATGTTTCTCTCATCTATTTCTATTATGAAGATCTCAGAAATTATGGATCATAATTTCTATGAGTTCTCACATTGCTTGTTGCTCCTAATTAATAAATATATTAATTATCCATTGTGACACAATGGATAAACCTATTGTGTCTGGCCGCCAGTTTGCCACTGTCACTTAACACATAAATAAAGTTTTAAGTTTATTTACCTTTTCTTCGACTGTAGGTGATCCAGCAGTGTCATAGTGATGTGTGTCAACCCATCCACCGTCAGCATCATGCTCATCTTCTATTACTTTCTCTTTGTCCTCGCAGTATTCAATCTGAAATTTAATTTTTTTATAACCCTTCGATCACCAATAGTAACTAAATATCGGGTCGGCGCAAAAAATACGTCTTCGTAAATAACAGGACACTTGAGACGTGAGCTCGTATTTTATTCAGTTCGCTTGAAACTCAGCCAATGTAAACACGTCTCACAATGCCACAGTGTGTATGCAAAAATAATGCCCGACAAAGTAATTTAACACCCGGAGTATCTTACTTTCGGTAATTACATGAAAAATGAAGTTATATTTAAAAATTTTAAACTAACAAATAATATCAAATTTTGAACAAAATTACCGATTTAAAACCACTGCTACAAATGTTTGGCCCAGGCTCATCTACACACGCACAAACTTTTATAACAAAAATAAACGAAACAAAACGATGTAGCTCTCAAGGCAATAACGGGAAAAAGTACTTTATTTGATGCCGTTTAAGGTTGATTTCACACTAAATGTTATTTAACTTATGACTTAATTTGTAAGAGACAGGAGTAATTTATTGTATTGCTCGTTTTATGTGACGAATGATCGTAAGTAGGTATTAGATAATATTTTGAAAATTTGTGACTTTATTACTACGTGCCATGGTTGTAATTAGGTTGAGCTTAAAACTGTTTTAAAACTTTTCTCTCCGTTTATTAGTAAACAAATGTAGCTATAAACTTATTGTCACATATTGTCACATGGACAGCATTTAGCTTGGATTTTGTACTTGACCCGATATCTAGTAGCTATTGTTGATCGAAAATATAACCACTCTCTCAGACTACTTTTAATTTTTTTTAAGTTTTATATGTGCTATTGTTTGTTATGGAATGGTTTAAGAATCACCAAAAATGTATGCAGCATAAAGGGAAACCGAAATATTTTTCTTAAAATAAGCAAATAAAACCCATAAATCATTTACTAGATTTCTAGCTTAAAATTTACACTTATCCATTCAGTTCCTATGCAATTAAATATTATTATATTTGCTATAAAAGCAGACTAAACATTATTTAAAATCACTCCCAATTTCCAGTTGTATAAAATGCTGGTAAGATAGAAGAGTAGAACCTTAAAAATTATGAGATTCACAAATGGCTGTCAGCTCAGGCCCAAACAATGCCTTATTAACCTCTCAACAACGCTAAGATGAGAGATAGATGACAAGCTAAACCAAACTATTTAAAGCATAAATTTTGCTAGGATAGTCTTCTTTTTTTAGTAGCATTTTTTGCATTTTCATATTTTTTATTTGTTTGAGAGATTAATTGTCAGTTCTCTGGCTAAATACCTCATTAGATGTGAAAATATAATCAACTGTCAGCTACTTTCATATTTTTAATATTAATATAGTCAGTATACATTGACTATTTTGAATTATTTTTCTTTGGGGTGTAAACCTAGGACTTATAGCAAGTATATTATTAATATATACATCCCACAATATAACAGCGAAAGGTACAATGAATTATGTAAAATTAAGAATAGATACAGAAAGCTGAAAATTAGATACTGAAGGGCTACAAAAGAACTAAGACCAGAAATCAAAGGCCTGTAGCTATTAGTGTATACCTGTTTACATCTTCTATAGCAGGGAACATTCCTAGTGATCAAAAACTGCTTGTCTGCTGGCAGATATGATCTGATCTTAGCCTCTTCACCTTTAGCCCACTGCCATGTAGGGCAGTGGTGCACCAAGTGGTCTCCAGCAGCCACAAATTCTTCAGGCGTAAGAACTCCAGTTTCTTGAAATTTGGACTCCTAGAAAATGGATCAAAATTGTGAAATGAGTTCCTCTTATTGTTCACTACTGAAACTGGGAAATAATGCGTCAACTGAAATAGTAACTTAAAAAAAATCAAGGTTATTATTCATAATACAATTTATTTCAAAACTTTGAAGATCCATATCTTGATTATATGCTGCTATTAAAAATAATCTTTATAGAAAAATACCGTGCTGTGTTTACTCAATGCCATTTTAAAATAAGTCTGGAATATATTTACATAATTGTCGGTCCAATGAGTGTTTTACACGGTATCAGCTTACTGTAAACAGTGATAACTAATAATAAAACAGATAAAAGTACCTTCAACACCGGCGTCAAATATCCCGCCACTTCAAGCGCAGTACCTTTCACCGAGTTGATTACACTTTGCATCTTAGCAGGATCTAGTCACCCAACACCAACAATGGATTTTAGTAAGTTAACTGCGATGTTTTATTAATAAAATTGATGATGAACACCACAATAGAAACTGCAATAAGTTCAATTGACAATTGCCTAATTTGACGTTGATAGATTCGTGTGCGTTTAGTTTCTTTTTGTCATGATTTCAATATTTCGTGAATGTAAACAAATATATATAATAAATAATCCATATGGAAATCAAACTTCCTTCCTATCCTAATCCTAATCCTAACTTCTTATCTAATATTATAAAAGAGAAAATGAGTTTTGTTTGTTTGTTACCTTTTCACGCCTAAACTATTGAACCGATCATTTTGAAATTTTGCATATACATTGTCAGGTGTACCGTGTACAGAAACGGACATACTTTTTATCTCGAAAAAATTACTGTTCCCGAGGAAAACAACAATAACGTTCTTATGATAATAGATGGCGCCACGTGTCTTTCGAAACATGATTGAATTATATTATTACAAGCAGAGTACAACCCGAATTAATTGTCAAATTCTAAATTAATGCGAGCGAAGCCGCGGGCAAAAGCTAGTTATAAATATAATAAAATTGCATACAAAAATATAGCCAAAATCGTAACGGAGCCTCGATTTTGAATAAAACGGTATCACTAATGCTTCTATTTTAATCAAAAGAAATAGGTACAAAAAATGCTAATCTATACTAATATTATAAAGCTGAAGAGTTTGTTTGTTTGTTTGGTTAAACGCGCTAATCTCAGTAACTGCTGCTGGTTCGAATTGAAATATTATTTTAGTGTTGGATAGCCCATTTATACAGGAAGGCTAAAGGCTATATAACATCACGCTGTGATCAATAGGAGAGGAGCAGAAATGAAAAATGTTTAAAAAACGGGGAAAATTCTTTTTTATGAAGCAGACGAAGTTGCGCAGGTCAGCTAGTAACTAAATATTTGACAAATCAATGCTTCCACTCTTTGTTCCAATAACACAATGCCACAGACATAGCAGAACAACAGAAGTACACACATTCATAATTATATTATAATATCCTAGCGTAGCTAGTATAAAATTTTACTCTGTGAGTATGTGACTTACCTTTTTTCGTATAAAGCTATCTCTTTTTTATACGTGTAGCAACATTGAGTAGTGTTGCACTCACACATTGTCAGATATTGATGCGTAGCAGGTTTTGTCTCGATATGCTATCTTGATTAGATGATGATGGCGTATCCAGCTGATGAGAGCTCTGTTAGTTTTAAAGGCAAATTATTATGTGTTTTATAAGAAAACTGAAGTTAACGCTATACAAATCTGTTCAACTGTATTTGTTTTAGGTATGATAGTTCAAGACAAAATAAATTACCTGGAATTTCTTCTTATACTAATATTTGTGGGTTTAGTCACAGGATTAGTATCGTTTCGTAATAATCTCATCTGCAGGCAAATAACGTAACAAATAATTGCTTTTGAGTTTTTATAAAAACAAGAGAAACATTTTAGTTTTTCTGTACTTCTATTTATATGTTTCTAACCATAATTGAATCAGACAAAAATTCCAGCATTCGTACTGACAATAATATCACATCGAAATATTTTCAAATACATCCCTATCGCGTTGTTACATCCCTATTCAGAATTGTCAATACGCTGTCACACGTCAAAACTTAGATTTTCAATTTTCATTATTGATAACGCGAAATAATGTTAATTTTCCTTTTCTGATAATAATTTATCGTGCGATATTTTGATATACAAAAATTCTAAATTTTAATCACGATGGAGGATGTTTTAGATGAGATAGTTTCTTCGGAAGATTTGCAAGTAATATAAAATGTACTGGTGCAACATAATGTTCGTGAGTCATGGCATTTTACACTGATTATTGTCCGTGTTTATTGTTTAGAAGTTCGAGAAAGTGTTCCACGAGCAACTGCATCAAGGTACGGTGACACACAAGGCGCAGTTTGAGTATGCGTGGTGTTTAGTGAGGAGCAAGTACCCAACAGATATACGCAAGGTATTTGGTCAACAAAGTCCTATTATTATTTAAACGTGCGAGATTTTGACGTCATGTTAGTGCATTGTTGCTTGGATATTCACATTGTAGCTATTAATATATGTTATCTGTATGTATAATGTTGTTTAAGTTCATATGCACAAAGAAAAAGTGTTTACATGACATTATTGAAAATAAGTCATGTCACCCAGGCTATTTAGAGCACTTTGTTTAGTTATGATGTGCCAGAAGCACTGACCCACAAGATTTTAGAGGACATTTATGAATTATCTTCCTTGTGTAGCTATTTAAAAATAAAACTATATTTTGACTTAATATTTTATGAAATATCTTTATTGATTGGCAAACAACAAAAACAATAGCTCTCATGTATCACTTAAATGTATTGCATATGGTTTTATAGTTTTAATAACATGATGGAAAGTTATATTTTGTCCACATGCTCCACCTAAGGTAAAATATGATAATTATGATTTGTGTAGGTATACATTTATTTTACATAAATAAAAATTTATACATCTTTGTTTTAGTTGTTGTTCTTGTATACATGGTAGACCATCTAATCAGCTTAAGACTGATTTTCAATCAGCATAATATGTAACATAATCTGTCAATTGCTAAATAGCCAGGCATCATTGAAATCCAATTATGGCCCAAGCAGGTCACTACCACTTAAGACTGAAAATTTGTCAAGTTTATTACATAGGTAAATTATATTTGACAGTTGTAAAATTGGGCCTTTTATGGCCAGTCCCACATTTAACAAGTAATAGTTATCTGAAAGATAAATCTCATGCTGTCTCCTCACTCTTGTTAGGTTAAAGAAGAGAGAAGGTGAGACTTTTATAGATAAATGCTATTAGGAGGTGGTGGGACCCTTAATGGTATAACATATTAACTTAATATGTCAATAACATTCTGTACAATATGAATGCTATTCAGCTTAACCTATTGAGGCACACCAGCAGCCAGACACAATACATTTTTAATAATGTCTGGCATTATATGATTAAAGGTATATGGCTGCAGAGCACAATAACAATTTTAGGACAGGTAGTAAGACTATTTAAATGAATAATATTACAATGGCTTTTGCAACATTCTATGAACAATTGTTCACAAGTTAATTGGCTATTCTTTTGTTCCCATTAAAATAATGAAAAATAAACATTATATAAGCAGCCAACTCTGCAACCGCATATTATAAGAAAAGAAAAATGTTCAGTGATAATTAAGACAGGTAATTAAATCTGAAAAATATATCTAGATAATAACCTATTTATTGAGTTACTTTGCTTCAATCTGAAGCTTACAGCTGTGAGGTAAATAATTTTAGCATTTCTTAGTGCATTCATTATATGTATAAGAAACTTCTCAATAAATTTACATTAAAAGCTATTTAGCTTTTAGTCATGTTAACCTTTTGAGTGAGAGTAGCCTAGTGGTGGCCAGATAAAATCGTTTTTTTATATTAGTACATTAACAATTGACACATTATGGGATTACTATATATATTCACCTGACTCCTGATTCCGTCATCGATGAATCAGGAGGTGCTTTGGCAATTCCTTTAAGCAAGCTACTGAGACGCTTACACTTTCATCCTTGTTGTTCCAATGAGATCTGATCTGACTTTCACCAATAGCTGTTCTAGTAAATTTAAAGTTAATACTAAAACTACTAGGTACTTAAAGGAATTAGTGAACAAAGCAGTCATAGTAGTTCCTTTAGATTTACTCTCTCTATTTGACTAAGTATCCTACATGGTAAAGTTGGCCTTTTTTTTTTCTTCTACTACTGTAATCTATCTTGGACACTATTGTTTGACAACAGACCTTGTAGAGTAATAATAGGGATAGAAATACTGCAGTATCACTGAGAATGGTATTGCTAAAGAAATGAATAACCTAGGTTTTATCAATTTTGTCGCTTATAGTTGTGGAGGTCAATAGCCAGTAATTTTGTGGGAAAACTGATATACATATGTGCAACCTCTATAGGATTGGTTAAAATAGGACTAGGAAGAAGAAGGGATGACCAGAGAAGTATTACACACATTTTGTCAGAATGTTATGTGAAGTCCTAATTACTGAGAATATGTAAACAGTAAACCCAATAATGCATTGCTGATCTGGGGAATCGAACCTCAAAATCATTGGTAAACATATTCACAAACTTGTGCCACAGGGCCAAAGATCATATTATTTTGATATGAACATTCAGGGATAATTACATCCATTTACAAATGAATGATAGGCGTAAAAATGAGTTTCAACATGTGATTGAAAGCTTAAATGTTTATAGTATGGTGTTAATAGAAAACATATTTATGATCAAATTATTGATTTGGATAATTCAATATTTCCAGGGTATACTTCTCCTGAAAGAGCTCTTCAACTCACATCCAGAAGGGAAAAGGGACTACTTGTTCTACCTTGCCATTGGTAATGCCAGAATCAAGGAGTATAACAAAGCCCTCCACTATGTTAAGGCTTTTCTAGAAATAGAACCTGCCAATCAACAAGTTTTGGCTTTGGAGGTATGTATTCAATAATTTGTAGTAGACTAGAATGAATTTACCAGAATTTAGTGTAGTGAGTTATGAAGTTTTCCTGACCACTATCTAATCAATGTGTCATGTCACACAGAACTGTACCTGTATGGAGAAATGATTGATGCAAAAATAGTCATTTCCTTGTATATTTTCATATAATGTGTATGTAAGGTATGTCATAGTGACTAATGAAGTTAGTTATCATTATATTGTGTCAGACCATTGTCTTATATAAGATCTGTCCGTAATAAGAAAATATATTATATATAAACATAGCCTCACCTCTATGTTCCTGAAGGGGTAGGCACAGATGTATTACGTTCATATTTTACCAGCTGTGGTTTTAAGACCCGTATCATAAGAGGCGAGCCTTTTGCCGTCAAACGGCCAAATTTCAGTCTCCATACTGCTTCTGAAAATTTCTTGATGGATAAACCTTATAACACTTTGCATGACCCAGATATCGAAGGCCCGGCAGAACTCATGTGCAACAGTCGCATTCACTACCGTTGCGTTACTGTGCGCTGCTAAATCTTTAAATACATAAATATCTATATTTATTTTTAATAAAGTCCAAGGATTTCTTATTTACATAATCATTCATTGTTTTGCAATATGGATGTCGTATACATGTAAAATAAAATCAACATAATATAAATAAACATTACATTACTGTCGCATAATATTCTCGTAGATAGGTCAGTTTCTTAGTTAGGTTAAGTGACACTTAGTTAGGCGCGCGTCATTTAGCAGACACCTTAATACGAGTGAGAATCGGCTGGCACTTCAGCATCGCCACTTGTCTGACAAGGTCAATGTCAAAATAATCGGTATACCCAATTAGTAAACAGACTGGCTGGGGTTGGCTAAATGAATTGATAGTAGTAGCCATTCAAATCACTTTACTAAAGTTTGATTTTGGCACGTCGTTGATTAGGTACCCGTTCAAAAACTGGTAGTCTGCTGTAATATTAATGTCTAAGTTAGACAGAACAGACTGCAATGCAGAGGGTCTCGGGTTCGAACCCACGTCGCGCACCTCTAACTTTCGGTAGTTATATGACTTTTCGAAATTATGTGCGTATTGATTGGACAATTATTGCCTGCTCCGTGCCTCGGAAAGCACGTTAAGCCGTTGGTCCCAGCTACCATGAACATCTATGGCGGTCGTTATTGGGAGAGTGTCCACACAAAAGATCCCTCTGGGTCGAAGTGTCACCGGTCTGCACTGACTGGCCCCCCCATAAGATAAGATAAGATAGAGAGATTATATAGGTTTATTGTTGTCACGGCTATTGCTTACTGGTCGCGATTCGGGGGAGGAGTCGTAAAGAAATCCTTTACCTAATAAAAATCAGATATGACTAGCGAAAACAATCAAATTTGGACATTTTCTACAAATACATGGGAATACACGTCTTTTAAGTTTTCGGTATGAAGTGTGGAAATAGTTACTATATAATGAATTACATTATATTACAAATAGTCAGAGGACAAAGTGATAAAGTTTTTAGTAGTAATGTCTGCATAAATTGAACATTTTAAATGAACGGCGCAATTCTGGTATACACGGCTACACATCAAGTCAGACACCCTATATACGCATAACTACGCTACATACAAAATAGAGAATTGTCGGCAAGGGACAGTATTTAGTGGTGTAGACCCATCACGGTGCACTAGCGCGTGCGGCGACGCCCGCAGCCCGTTCAGCGTGAATGACACAAAATAACAAAAATATAAAGTGCTCTCTCGCATGATTCACAGCGTTCAACTTCTAATAGTTCAAAGTTCAAACAGTCTAGGTTGATGAGTCGCTGTGTGTACCACTAAAATTTTAAAAGCAACTTAAATTTATAATTTACTACAAGTTACTGAAAGTTTAAGTATATTTTCAGTGTCGGTTCTAAGTAAAGGACATTGTAGGGTTCCCTTACAGTCCTATCAAAAATACAGTACAGTACACCCGATGTCTTGGTAGAAGATTCTGGTGTCTTGTAAGAATCCCTTATTGTTGTGACTTCCAGCGTCAAATAAACAAGCGCATGGAGAAGGAGGGTCTGATCGGCATCGCGGTGGCGAGCGGAGCTGTGCTCGCCATCGGAGGCATCGTCGGCCTTGGCATCGCGCTCGCTAGCAAGAAATAGCATTTGGCCTTGTTGTAAGTATACCTACTACTAATTCTATGTATATTGCATGGTTGAATATTATGTAGATCGGTGGAGATGAGATTAGGTATATCGCTTGACAATAAGTTATTTAATCTGTCAAATCTTTAAATACAAGATATTATAAAAAAAAATATTGTGTCTGGCCACCGGTGTGCAGCTGCGGCTCAATAGGTTGATAGACTTTTTGTATGAATATATTATTTAATAGACTGATTTGAAGATTGATTTCTTGAGTAGGATATTGTGTACGGGATATATACTATTATGATTATTATTTTATTTCAAAAAGGACTATAATGCCGGTTTCGCGGGACACTACAACGACTACTTGTATAGCGTTTGCACCTACAACACTCGGCCGTGGCGAAGCGACATACATAAACCATTATACCATCGATGCAGTCAATATCAATATATACTTATATTCGGGCTATTTTGTTTGTCTTCGTTCTAATTTCACATTGCTAGCAATGTTCATATTTGACGTATTGGATTTAAATATAGAAGCTATGGTGAGTAGTATTTTTTTTATAACAGACTTTAATACGTCATTCTATTTAGTTTATAAAAGTACTCTGTTGATGCCTACACATTAAATTAATTAGAAGTAAATGTATGAACTACTCAGAATTTTGTATTAATAATAATAATAGCTGTAGGTATTTGATATTTGGAATCGGAGAACATTCTTTCTCTGCATTGCCTATACCTACTGACAATTAACCATCCAAACTAAGTTATACATTCGTTCTGTACATTTCTTGGCGCATGCCCGTAGAATGAAATGTTTAGTAAACTATTTAGTTTAAGTGTAGTATAATTTCCTTAATATATTTAAATAACGACCTATATATAAATTATACTACACATAAACTAAATAGTTTATGAAGTATATTAAGTGTCACAAAGTTTACCACGTAACTGAACAGTAGTTGGTATGGCCGCGTCTATTTATATTTTATAGTGGTTACACACGCGATATAACAATAAACGCACTTGTTTTACATTATACACAATTGTGAAAGTTCAGGGCATAATTTCATTGGATGTAGACAGGCGATGAGCTAGAAAATCCTTAAACTGAAGAGTTTTTTTGTCTGGTTGAACGCGCTAATCTCAGGAACTATTGGTCTGAATTGAAAAAATCTTTTAGTGTTGGACAGCCCATTTATCGAGGAAGGCTATAGGTTATATAATATCACGCTACGACTAATAAGAGCGGAGCAACAATGAAAAATGTTGCAAAAATGGGAAAATTGTCTTATGTGAAGCAAATGAAGTTGCGCGGTATTATAAAGGCGAATCTAAGTTTGTTTGTTACGCTTTCACGCTTCAAACTACTCGATCGGTCGCATCATGCAATTTCGCATACACAATGTCAGGGGTACAGAAAGGGACAAAGGTACCTTTCATATCAGAAAAAAAAGTAGTATACCCGAGGCATCAGAATGTGTTGACAAAATCTACATGGCATGGTAAATCTAGTACCAATGTACCTATATAAAACAGATATAAATACAGTGTTATGATATTCGTGATAGGGTAGGCAGAGAAGTACCTATTATACCCCTTCTATTCTAAAATCAATTTGACTCCACGGATGGCGTACTGTTTTAAGTGGTCGCCTCGCCACTGTCCCTATGTCGAGTGTTATGGGTTCGAATCCCTCACGGGATAAAAAATTAGGTGAACCACAAATGGTGTTACTTTTTGTCCGTTGTTTGAATGTTTGTAGATCCCTTTGTAATACATTAACATTGCGCAACGCCTGTATTTACATAGCTGTCCCTCCGGATTCACCCCCGTTTATAGTTACTGATCTCGTAGGTCGAAGCGTGATGTAAACCTATGTTACTCTTGGATAAAGTAACTACTTAAGGGTCAAAGAATTTTTTTATATTTAGTGCCGTAGTTTTTAGGTTTATTAATTACTAGCGGCCCGTCCCGGCTTCGCACGGGTGGACATTAATTTTTTTAAATATTTTCGGATAAACGTAGAGTACATATCTTTATGCAGGACATAGGTAGGATTTTTTTTTCAAATTACTGTTTTTCTTATAAATTTTTATATTTTTATCCATGAACCTATTTTTATTCTCAACGTTTATTTTTAAATTTTACGTACATATGTTTATTAGTTTTATGTACTTAAGATTTTTAAATTTTTGTTACTTGATCTTATTTTTTTACATTTTTGTTTTATGGCGTAAGTAATTTAATTTAGTAGATATTTACATCTTTACATATCGTTTTTAACATTTTGGGATAAACGCAGAATAAAATTAAATACTTACAATCAGTTAAAAATGTGTTCATTAAAACGTCCATGACTCATTTTATTCAAATATTCAAAATTTAAATCCTTAAGCAAATTTTCATTGAAGTCGAAATAGGAACATAACATTTTTTGGTTATTATACCTTTATAACGTTTCACATGCAAATAAAATTTAACCTTTCTAAAATCATCTTCGCCATCATATGATGGCGAAGATGTGTATATGGATATCCATACAATACTGATTAAACAAATCTTTGTAATAATGCAGTGCATTAAAACAGTTGGTCCTAATCATTAAACGGTATGCATAATACTGCATACATGACACAGTCTTATTTCAGAATCAGTCTTATTTAAGGAATCCTACTGAGGAATAGTTAAATAATATCAGTCGTCTCCTGATACAAACATTAGCGGATATTGTAAGGGATCATAATTATGCGCGGTGCAATTCCGACACTCGTTTTAGCTGTCCGTCTCTACCATGCAGTATTATATCCCTGGGTTATTTTTCTTCATCGACCAAGAGAACGGCCACTTAATTTATGGAAGGAGCGTTATATCTGCCCCGGTGTTCTGTCTGAGGTGTGCGATCAGAGTGAATAATTAATTTTAAAGTCTCCGGGGTGTTGAATTCGATACTAAGTATGTTTAAAACTACGTATGTATATGTTGTGGCTATTTAACACGGTCTGCAATTCATTAATCAAATCTAGTTTTAGCATGGGCGCCATGTTTGATCGCAATGATAGTTGGTCAGCATCTGAAATAAAATATACCTGCAAAAATTGAGGGCTTTGTCCTGATGGCGATAGAAGGCTACCTATGAGCTGATAAATTTGTCCTTCTATATAAAAGGTGGGCATAAAATATCCCTTCTTTTTCTGTTAGTATTTTGTTTAGATTGACATTTTTAAATTCGTAATATATTTTGAATAGAATGTCCGATTTCAATAATTTTAAAAGTAGTGTACAGGTATTGAAACAGTCTTGATTACGAAATGATTTATTTGGATAAGGATTAATATAAAGGTATGGATAACATAGTCTGATTTTAATCGGCATTAGTTGGACATATGGTATCGCGAAGTTTTTTGTAGATATTGATAGATACTTTAATATTGTAGAACATTTTTATGTTTTATCTTCATTAGTTTCCGCAGCGCATCCGATGAAAAACATTTTATAGCAAATTTTTTTACACCTTGGGTTACATTATTGAACTTTTAGTAGGGATCTCTAATGTTTTATTGTAATAAATATAGCCTATGTTACTCGGGATAAAGTAGCATTCTAATGGTGCAAGAATTTTTGAAATCGGACCAGTAGTTTTTGAGTTTATTCGTTACAAACATACAAAAATACAAATCTTTACTCTTTATAATATTAGTGTAGACAAACAAACATATAGAAATACAAATCTTTGCTTTTTATAATATCAGTATAGACAAAGTCAATAGTAAGATAGGTCAAGCATACGAATCGAGTGAGAATAGCATACTAGAAAATGATCAAGCTAACAGATAGTAGGCAAAATTTTATAATTGTGGTACTTGTAGTTCCTTCTACGTCTCATTAAATATACATGCATTGTTACATTGTATCGAAGCCTGTCGTAATATAGATCTCTGTATATAAATAACTGTTGCGCAAGCGCACTTACTAACACAAGTTATTGCTAGCAGAGTTATCTTCATTTACGACAATTTATTTCTTGAAAGGATGTATTAACATTTATCGTACATATATATCAATGACTGCGTAGTGGTTTGGTGGTTGCCTTGCCTTTACCATTCCGCCGATTGTTGTAGGTTCGATTCCCACACGAGACAAACAACATTTGTGTGATTCACTTATGTTATGTATAATAATTTTAGTTGTATCTGATTATTTTACCTTAGTTTTTAGTGTTATTGTACAACCCCCCTTTTTGTCAAATAAACTCATTTTTATTTTATTTTATTATTCACTGTCTCGGTCTCGGTGTCAGTTCTCAGCCTATGTGTTTTTTGTATCCGTTGTTTGAATCTTTGTAAAGTCTCCCACGATACATGATTTATTCCTAGTCCGGGATATTTCTATTCAATGAGAAAATAAATAAAGTCATATGCCTATATCGTCAAATATGTAAGCAGAGGTGAAAAGCACCTACATTTCGCCAGTTAGGGTCTGTAAGTCTCAAGTAATAGTGTGCTTTTGCCTTAACCAAAAATATATTTTAAATTTGTCTGGGCACATTACCCGTCGACTGTGATACGAAGGAATTGTACGACGCATATTAGAGAGATTTACTTTACATTTTTTTTTAAATTTCTGTTTTATGATATTTTAGGTATGATTTAGTTCTAAACTATAGTTCAAACTCAATATAGTATATAATATGTAATCTCATCTCCAAACTTAGTATTTATTTGCCAATCATTCACAGTTATATATCTGTTGTTGCAGAATGAACGCTCTGTTGGGCGTTCATTATCTATTTGCTAAGAAGAAGCAAGTAAAAGAGGACTAGCGGGCGTTAAACGATATACACAGACTTTACCATCTCTCACGCAACTAGAATTTATTTCATATTTATGTATGTATGTACAAAGAAACCATGATTATTTCCAAAATTAAACTTATTTCAAACGCTTCTAGATTTTAAATGTGTAAACAAACTTCAGGAATCTGTTTAATTCTGCGGTACGATGTCCATCTTGCCTATATGACGTCATTTAAGCTTATTAGCGGCATTCATACATATATACTTTCTCATTATATGCAATTGTAGGACCGGTACCGTACATTCGACATAATTAGATTCAGATTCTTGTGGTCTCGTTACACTCTTGTGTGGTTTTTCTAAGAGTAAAAATAGCATGTAGACTAATATTTAATAAATATGTACTATATTTATTTAATTAGCTTTAGGAATTATTTTGTATGTAAGAGGTTAATATATAAAAAGGAAGAAGTTTGTCAATGTGATTCCATTAAATAAACACGTTTTTTGATTTAGTTAATAATTATTATATATTGCTAATCCCCTCGCTACATATTAACTATCCGAATTATAAAAACAAATACTTAAAACCTTTCTTCGAAGCGACAATTTGTAGGATTTGAAGGAATTCATTCATCAGTAAATTAGAAGTAAGAAGGAACTTTCGTCGTTTTCTAATTAATTAAAAAATAAATGTACGTCGTAAAGCTCTTAAAGGAAATTTTAAGGTATTCTATAAAATAATAAAGTATTCAAGCTATGCCTTACGGCATCTGTCTTTGTAAGAGAGGAGCATGACAAATCTTAATGTCAATCCAATGGACTAATCTGGCTGTTCTAGAAATCTATTTCTATTGTCTTGAAATCGAAATTATTTTAGTTTAATAGCAATTAACACCATTATTTTCCAATATTGACATAGATATCATAATAGCATCATTAAATAGTAATAAAACAACAAGTTCAAAACAATTATTTTTATTATTCTTGTATATAGTAATGTAGTGAAGCGGCGTATAGCTAGTACTCTAATGTATAATGGCTCAGGCGTGGATTTGTTTCTAGAAAAATATACATAAAGTCATCCTGATTATCTTATTCTGTTACAATTAGGTGTATCATCGAAATCACTAACAATACTGACATATTGGCATCTCCACTTTATATGGCAACTCTGTAAATACATGAACCAGCTTATATTCCTCTCATTTACACCTTAAATAATTATTGCATAAATTACACACTTCAAAAAGTTAGTTCACGTGATTTTGCCAATGTACACCTAATTATATCAGATATAATAAAATAAATATTTAATTTAACGGTGGCAACACTTATTGCAGCAGTCGTATACAGTAGCGCCACCATAGACAACAGAAATCAACGACAATGGACTTGGCGAGATCATTTAAAACTAAATTTTGGCTCGAACCATTTATTTAGTTGGTTCGAATATTTCTATATAAATATGGAGTTAATACGAATGGAGTAATAAATTCTCAGACAACTTCATTGAGACCGAGTCTTCTAACTCCATTTTTAGTCTTCAAAATTTAGTTTTATATTAATTTCTAAAACAAATATTTAGGCGTAACAAAGTTTGGTGGCATTAGTACCAGTGGTTTATAAACAATTGAAATAAACATTAATCAACTACTTGGAACTGTGTCACACATTGATCAAACTTAATATTGGTGCTCCCTAACATAAGCTAAGACCCGTTCGAGGTACACTCAAGTACACAGCAATTTACGAAAATATATATCTATTAACATTAACATTTTACAACATTGTGCAGGCATATTTATTCTGTTCTAGTTCAATTCGTTATTTGTACTTTAGTGTTATGGAATCCTCTTACATTTTTATGGTTTTCGTAAACTGTGTACGGCCGCTCGAACAGAGAGTAAAAATCAACATTAATCTGTGCGTTAAACTAATAAAAAAGTTTTACATGATAGGTCATGCTAATGAGGTAAATTAGTATAACCAAACAAATAAAAAAAAAACTAATATTGAACTTCCAGTTCACGAGGTAACTAAACGTAAGTATTATACATATGAAGAGCATATCATTGACTTATAGTCCTAAATATTCATTATTCCTTCACTGGTATATAATTATCTGTATAATCAACAACTGTACTGTGCGGCGGGTGAGATACGTCAATTTTCCTTTGCGGCCATCGCAGTACATGCAAGAAATATTGATATATCTCCACCTATATTATATTCTGTATTTTAAGTGGCATGTGTGTTGAAAAAATATATATAATTTCTTAATCACAATCTGGTAACTGTCTATTGTATTATGTTAAGTACAGCGTGCATCAACTCTATTTATCTAAAAGAACTATCATGCGTAGAATGTATTCAGAATAATCTTAATAAAAAAGATACTTGCATCTATACCATAATCAATTATTAAGCACTCATTTTCCTAAACAATCAAACTTATTTTATATACAGTCGAAAATTATTACTCACTATGGCAACACTGTTAAATGTCAACAAGGTTATATTTGCGCAAACCAAACTGACTTAAATCATCATTTCTCACTAACACACTAAACAAAAATTATTATTTTCAATCAACCCGTAGAACTTAATCCTATTATAATAACTATGAATTTTTTGTGATGACCACACTTTTGCAAGTGTCAAAGTGACAGCTTGTTTACAAGCCCCCGGTGGCAAAGTGAGATATCTCAATAAATTCATAAATGTAATATCTCTCATATAAAAGGTTAAATGCTTTTACCTATTGCTCTAAATACTTAAATAACGTGAATCCTAACGTTCAGGGGCGGGAAGTAAATATAATTTTGTGACTCGCTTACAAATACTCTTATAATATACTAAATAACTATAACATTGTACTCTAAAAAATATGTATAAGTATTGAAGGCTAACATGAGATTGTAATCACAGTAATTGTTATTTAAGTAACGAGCCCACATCATTACTACAAAATAAACCTTCACGTGTACACTATAAGGTTCATATCTGTCCACAATACCAACGCAAACCGTTCACTACCCACGTATTTACACAAATTCGAAGGCAACGTCAATGTATACTTTATTTATTGCTTTTTGTTACTATTTTTTATTATTATTTATGTACTTTACATATCACCTCGATTTATATACATGCAATAATATCGTCTAATCATAATATATTGTTAACATGTCAAATTTGAACTTTTGACGAATCGCACGTAGATATACAATAACGCGATAAGTGACATCCCTTGGATGTACTCAGTCTCAAGGTGAGGATGTTCATTAACATATAAGGTTATATAACATAGGGGCAGAATACGCGCTCTTACCGTTTAAAACTATTGTATTGAAGCCGTCTTCAGACTTGCCAATGTACGCATCAACAATTCTGCCGTAACTTTATTCTCTCTTAAATGTTTAATCGTTATACATATTGTATTATCGCGTTATTCGCCGTCCGCGATTCAGTATACGCTCATATATGTATATTTACTATAATAATAGTATGATTTTAAGCTCTGGTATATTTGTTCGTATACAATATTCATCGTATAAAGTTAGTGTGCTCATTGATATTATTCGGTTATGTTCATTACTCGCTACGGTCGTGACACAGTCTAATGTTTCTCTAGTGAGTGCGCATTCTATAAAATAACGGTATACGAGTATCTAAGGGCAGCACTAACAATGACCTAATGACTTGCATATATTTACCTACGATATACTCTATATAGTATATATATAAATGCAATCTGCAAAATGCATAAAACAACAGTTATTTATATCTATAAATTGTATAAAATATTAAATAAAATCTATTGAAGTGAGGTAGATGGATGGAATTTCACAATTTGTGTGGATATTTTTTTTACTTTATAACGTTTGCCGCATTGGCCCAAATGCTGAGGTAGATGGATGGAATTACTATGTAAGAGGCCCTACTACGTGACCGGGACCTTTACATACACAATACAAAAACACTACTCACTAGTTTTCATTAACTACTAAAACAATCTCACAATCATGTGGCGAGTCAATCTGAACTAATGTGTCAGGTAAATGCTAAAGTGAATTATGGCTGTGTATCACATCGGGTATAAAAATAATATCTCACTAACAGGTTATAAACCAAACACGGTTCTGCGCACACCCGCGCGCGCCGTGTGACGTGCTGTGAACACCTACAGTTCAACCCACGCTCAGATTCATAACCACGTATCTGCTCAATTCGGAATACCAAGAATCCAGATTTGTGAGTTTCCTTTACTCGCAAAGTAACCAGACTCAACCTAGCTGCAACCGATTTAACCCTAAACTTTAAATTTACATTAATATCGGAAATGGCACCAACGACATTCCACGGGTCAACAATTAAAACCGTTATTACAAAAAACGAATCAAGCTAATGACCACAAAACATAACACTCAAGCACCTTTTGATAATTTCAACAAAACATTGTCCTATCCTTGTTTCGCGTAGCACGCGACTAATTCAACACACTAATTACGAGGCGATCATTTCATGACGAATTTTTGTTGTGTTCATCCTCTGAGTAATCTGCGTCGTCCTGGACATTGTTTTCCGTATCCTGCTCGGAGTTATTCACTGTTCTATCGTCATCATTATAGTCTTTGTAGTAATCTTTCCTGTTGTCCTTTTCTGAACTTTCGTGCTTATCATCAGTCTCGCTTATACTTTCATTCCTCTGCCTTTCTTTTCCGAGATCCAATGGTTCATCTGAGTCCCGCATAATATCAGGCTTAGTCATGCTCTCGGTATATTGCCGCTGCATTTGCTTGAGAAAGCGTTGATGTGCAAGGTTTGTCGGTGGTGGAGGCAGTGAACCCATTTGCGGTGACGGTTCTTCATACGTTTTTCGATCCATGTGTAACGCGTTCATTTGTGCCAGTTTTGCATTCATACCTGAGGGAAAAACAGGATTATAGAATTGAAAGAGTAGAAATTGAAGTAGGTTCCTAAATTCTGAAAGAACGTCATAAACGCTCTAATTTATCTTTTACTTACCAAACATATTCTCGCCAATATACTGCAGGTAGGTATCCAACAACGCCGAGCTGCCTCCATATCCCGGTGGATAGTCATCGTGTTTCATCCCTGCGCCCAGACCGTGTGGGATGTTTTCAACAGTCTTTGCAGTCACCGCTCGTACAGCCGGCACTTTTGTGATTGTAGTGTTTGCCAAATTGTTGATGTCTGGAAATTAAATTAATGATAAAACATCGTTAATATATCAAAATATTACTATGTGTGTTCATTGGCACTTTCATGCTTATACAGGACACTAAATTGCATACTACAACTGTATTGCCGAATAGGCATCAACTAAACCCATTTAGATTTTATTTAGAAGAGATATTACATATCTTTAAGTCACAAAACAGCACATAAGAGTATTATTATTTAAACTTACGTGGAGGCGAAACCGGTATGTTATCCTGATATCTTGACTGGCTCAGGTCATCATTGTCGTTATCCCCGCAGATGGAACTGCTCTCCGACGCAGCAGACTTTGCATCCAGCTTGATATCTGATCGACGAGGCCCAGTGGGTGACGCGCGAGCACGAAGTTGTTCAGGAGACACTTTGACTCCGGCTTTGGCCAGTAACCTGGTGAAGATTACAGAGCATTAATTGATTATAAATATTTTAGTAAAACGACATTCTTTCCAAAATCTAATGTCATTAATCGGCCAGCGTTTTGCTGATGCTAGGTGTTTTTAAATTGTGCAAGTCAAACAAGTGAAATAAATACTTACTGGCTGGCAAGCTCAGGGTCGAAGCGTGTTGGCATCTGCAGCACAGGCAAGTCCTTGGTAGAAATGCCGCGATGTTGCCGCGACATGTGCGAGTGTAGAGAATTACGTGACTTGGCCACTGTTCCGCATAACACGCAACTGTAAAATAATTTAATTAAAAATTATCTTTTATTGTAAATTAGTTATAATGTACACCTAGTAAATATCTATGAAATTGATGAAACGACAAAATGGCTGTTATGATTATTAAGTATTATTTATCAAAATGCTGTTTCTACTAACCGATATCCAGGGCAGACAGTGTGCTTATCTTCAAGATGCGTTCTCAGTGTGTGAGCAGACCGGTAGATCTTGCCGCATTTGGGGCACGGTCGCGGGTCAGTCGCTCTAACGCGCAGCAAGTCTTGGGTTCGTCGGCAACCTCCTGCAACAGAAAAACAAACCTTAAGTCGAATGGTTCAACGTCGAAAGTTCGGTGTCGTGGACATAATCTTACCTTATTAGTGAAGTTAGTATTTGTTAATTTTAAAACGATACCAATAGTTTCTTTATATACAAATCAATTAAAATAATATCGGTTCTATACAGGGGTAGGTTATAAATAAAATAAAGAAATTCTACTTCGTAGTTTTATTGTTTATGTATTTATATAAGCAGACACTTTCTTCTGGTAAAAATTAAGTTATTACGTATATATCGTATCACTAATACATTCGCAACTAGAATCGTTTACTCACATTGAACATTTGGTTATTGAGTTGACTAATTTTACGCTTAAAAATATGTTTTTATTATTTTTTTTTCATAATTATTAAGATATACGACATTGCCTCTCAGGCGTCAGGAACAATTTCATCTACTCGCTAATTTAACCAATATTATTTTATTCGTTCTGGAGATCTATGAAATGTATCAGTTTCCATCGCATATATTTTAAAGGCAACTTTGTCAATATTTACACAATCTTAAGAAATGGCTTTCTAAATACTTTATATTTTAGGGCTAAGGCAACGTATGTTTCTGGTTAACATAGTCGAATATTTTCAAAACATTTTATGTCGCTAGATGCCACGGTCTATCACAGAATGTATGCGCGGAATGCTTGGCGTATAAATGCTGTAATAGTGCCATAAAAACTAAATTAAGCACTGTCTATTGGACAGTAGGTACAAATATGGCATCTAATGTCAAAAACTTTTGAAAATATTCGGCCGTTATTAATGTACGCGACGACGCGCGTATCGTTAAATCTGTAGGCCTATTGTTACTAACGATGAATCACTATTTTATTATTGCTTTCTAAAGGCTAAATATTTCCTCGTTAGGATTAGTAGTATACCTATTTCTTTGGCAGGCAGCAGCACGCTCTATCGATACGCTATAGGCAGTGGTGCTAGTTTATGAACAAAGGCATTTCATGATTCGTTTCTTGACTGTGTTCTCACGTAAGCTATAATATATTTCTAACAGAATAATGTTATATTTTTGGTGCTCTACTTACAAAAATATATGCGATCGGAACCTTAAGTATATTTATGTACATTTTAAATAAATCCCTCCTGTTGTCTACATTGACTAGATATGTTTTAGATTGTGCACTTACACAGAGCATCACGAACAAACATCATTTAGAAAATAAATTCTCTATGATTTGGAAGTGAACTTATTCTTAACTATTGCGTTCAAAGGCATTAGATTCTTTTTGTTAAACCTATTTCGTATTGTCTTATCTATGGTCGAAAGTATACATATAAGCTAAGCGTCCACAGGTCGGTATCGTACGCATCGGACGCATCGCATCAAATGCATAATTTTTTCATACTTCGTCCACTGTATCGGTAGCGATCGGATTGCCGACGCAAGTATCAGCAATCGGATTACCGATGCCAGTTTCTTTCGGACTTTCTTAGTGATCATACGTGTGTTTGTGAGAATGGAGGAAAGCGAAGAAGAACAATTTGTCGTTATTGCTCAAGTTTGTTAGCAGATGAGGAAGAAAATGCAAAAACATCTAAAAAAAGAAAACATAATATCGTAGCGAGCGCGCAGGGCGCGTACACTGATCGGCATTCCGTATCACATCGGCAAGCATCGCAAAAGTTACCTCTCGGAGCATCGGTGTCGGCATTGCCGATGTGCGATCCGTACAATGCGGATCAGTGGACGCACTTGTGCGACTTTCTAAACAAAGAATACTACGATCCGTTAAATGCGATGCGTCCGATGCGTACGATACTTACCTGTGGACGCTTAGCTATAAAGGGAAGTATTTCACCGGTACAATAGCTTTCTGAGTAATGTCAAGTAATACTTTTAAGTAATTAAATATTAGTAAATAAACTGTGATTGTTTGAAATACAACTGAATAGTACACCACTTATTGCTTTCAAAATATATTTTTGTTGGTGATGAACTATTATACCGGTTTTGATTTCGGAAACTGTATAGTTTGGCGAAGTGATGTCCCATCTAATAGAATCACACGAGAACCGATTGTGAATCGAACAAACTAACACTACTTATTTCCCAGGACACCAGGGCCTAAAGACAAACAGCTAATAGAAGAATAATATCGCCCGCTTAAAAGCGTTGATTTGACGATAATCGGATCAAATTCTCTTATGAACTGATACGCTGAAATCCGTTTCACAAATTCATAAGAGTATTAAAATATGAATACAAATATGTTGCATTTTCAAATAACGCTTATAAGCGAACGACTATAAATCGTAGAAGCAACAATGGAAGTTACAGACGTTCAGGAATTCATTAGAATGATCGACATTCAAGTTGCACTTCGTATTCTATCAATGGCACCAATCATCACATGTCATAATGCGCTTATAATATAAACCTTACTTAAACAATATCAGTCTATTCTACTACAAAAATAATTTTCAGTCGATTTATTCTACTGCTTTATACAACGTTTTATGAACATGACAGCGTTACATGAAAAAATGCATTCGGGAGATCATCACATTCTCTGGCACGATTCCGAGCCCCACTCGAGTAGTTCCATTTCACAGCCGTTAAATTTAAATTTTAGAAAGCCGATTGTCGAACGAGTTGCTTTCCGCGCGTATTATATCTGTGGATAGTTCGCACTCAGTTGGCCCATCCGCAGCTCCACTTGAGTGTCTTCATGGTCTCCCACTGGTGTCGGTGCTTGATGCGCATGTGGTTGCGCACGGAGTTGGGGTGCGCAAAGTACCGCGCGCAGCCCGCCACCGGACACACGGGCGAGTCGCGCGGGTAGTGTGCCTCCAGGTGTCGGCGCGCCACGGCCAGCGAGCCAAGCGCCACTCCACACAGCGGGCACTGCAGCCGGTCCCCCCGGTACGTCCTTCGCGCGTACCCACCCTGACCCAGGTACGTAAACTCGTCCCCCTCGCCCGCGGCAGTATCGCTGCCCGCCGGGTTTGCCAACGCGCCCTGCGCCGCGGCATCTGTAATGCCGACAGCACCAAGTTACTCTCATATCTACGGGCAGAGCGGTTGGCAAACCCGACCCCTAGCTCGACACCCCCGAACCGTCCGAATAAACTCTCTAAAAATATTACGTTATATTTAAATACAATATCGATAAATGTCGACTCGCACGCGTGGGTCCATTGGCACATCTATTCGCTTTATTGTATACTGGAGCGCGGTGGTCGCGTCGTGTGTCACGTGGCGTGGTCAGTATCACCACCAGGCGCCGAGCGGCGGGTGCGCGGGATGCGGAGGGCGCTCGGCGTCGCGCCGTCTCTAAGAGTTCTGTCGCTGGCGGATGCCGTGCGCTTGCAGCTGGTGGTTGATGAGGTAGTGCTTGGTTTTGCACTTCTTGCCGCAGTGCTGGCAAGGGAACCACTGGTCGCGGTCGGTCTGCGAGTGCACATTGAGCATATGCTGACGCAGGTTGGAGGTGGAGGAGTACACGCGGCCGCACAACGGGCACTGCGGCCGGTAGCCCATGGCCGCCCCGCCCGCCAGAGCCGCCCCTGTAACACAGAGGCGGCGGTTAGACATCGGATCCGCACAGTATTAAGCGCTATTGTGAGTGTATCGGTCGCAGTGTTCTGCGGACGGGGCGGGGTCGCGCCTCCTCTGCTTGACGCCGTGTATGGAGTTCATGTGTATTTGCATGTACTGGCGCGTCTTGAAGGCCTTGCCGCAGACGGGGCAGGAGTGCGCGAGCTCGCGCGCCGCGTGCACGTTGAGGATGTGTTGCTTGAGGTTGCTATTGTTGCTGTAGCGCTTGCCGCACTCGGGGCAGGCGGGCTTGGCGGGCGGCTCACCGTTAGCGTAGCCGGCGCCGCCGTACGGCGCCGCGTAGTCCTTGGCTCCCGCGTCCGCCCGCTCGGGCGCCCAGCCGCCTCCTGCCGCAGACGAGTCTCGTTCAGTGCGACCCACTACTCCGTACGACTCACGGCCACTACGCGGACGGGCCGCGGCTACGTCACTTCCCGGTGCCAACAATGCATCTCTTACTTGCGATACCGACTTATTTTGGGGGCGAGTACGTATTTATCGAAACATTATAATGGAGTAATTAAGCGCTTTGGTGTCGTTCTCGTTATTTAATTGTTAGTGTTATTACATGAAGCAGGTACATGACTCAATAATGTACAATTAATGATACAATTGACTTCTTTTGTTCTAATGTCGTTAATATATTGTTGATTGGGAATAATTTAATAGATTTTAATTATACTGAATAATTCCACTGTGATTGTAGCGATATTGAGTCATATTAATGTTAGAGATATTAGTGCGAAGTAGGATTCAACTCACCGTAATTATCTGGTATTCCTGATGGGCCTGGTAGTCCGGGGAAACCTGGAAGATAAATATTCGAGTTGAGTATTCGTTCAGGAAAACAGTCGAATTTGCAAATGGTTTTCCGTCATTACCTGGCAGATTCAAGAGTCCTGGGAAGTTGTGTGGCAGAGTTCCGTTGGTGTTGGACATAGTTGTAGGATCGTCGTAGTCCAGAGGCTCTTGCTTGGCGCGCGTTTCACCCTCCGTGTCGCTTGCACCAGCGTCCGATGATGATTCCTCTCCATCACCGGACTAGAAGAATAATTGAGCAAATATAGAGATGTTGTGTTACTTATTAACGAGGCTAGAAGCTTTCATTACAGGAATTGTAAACTCACTAAGCTGCTATTTGGAAAACTATGTAAATAAATTTTACGTAATGTGCGTCGATTTATTGATTTCCTCTAAATAAAAGAATATTATGATTGCATTGGTAGCCAAATAAAGTAAGAAAGCAGGTTTCAAATTTATCATTGAATCGTTTATGTTCCTTTCAAGTAACATTGAAATAGACTCAACAATTAATGTAACAAAGAAATCTATACCTAAGCGTATGGAAAACGCTATAAAGTAGTTTACGTCTTTTAACCTATTGAGTCGCAGCAGCACACCGGTGGCTAGGCCCAATAGATTTTTAATTATGTCAGATATTCTACATAAGACTTGACAGATTATAAATCACAAATAAATAATTTATGGAGAGTGATGTAACATACGAACTTTATAGATGCATTTTGTAAAAATGACTCACCAAATTATTGGAGACACCTGAGAGATGTGGGTTCTGTGAGGTGTCCATAGTCTGGCTGAAGAGCGCGAGCTCGTGTCCATTAGTGCCAAGACGCTCGGGACTGGCCCCTTGCGCCAACAGTTGTTCCGTCCTACACCAATAGTGGGAAAAGCTCATAAATACATTATAAAATAATCTGTTAATCCAATATCGTTACTCATATTATATAATTGGAAAATAATTAACAAAGTTTGGTATGAAACTGGCAAAACTGCGAATTGAACCCTGACTCAATTTTATTAATCGATTATGGATCTTCTGATTCACAATATAAAATTTAAATAGCCATGTCAGATTTTAATCACATCATCTTATTTTTCGTTCATATACCATAATTATACTGTACAATGGTATTATTTGCAACAGTCGCTAAATAAAACTATCGATATCTTAAGGAATATCATTATATAAATAAATAAATATTAATAATCTCAGAATGCTCCTTAATACCTGGACTTCATTTGTGCTTGGTAGAGGTCAGAAGACCTGGCACGTTTCGGCGGTGGGGTGTTGGCTGCGTTGTCGTCTGGTTTCCGAGGCCTCCTGCCTTCGCGCTGCTGAGTCTCACGACCCTCGCGGGATCCTCCACTGCCGGTTTCCGTCCATGATGACGCTGACTAAAGCAAAATATACTTTAAAATATGCACTGATTAAATATAGTTAAAGTATTTCAGTACTAATCAAAATTCTAATTAATTTTGGCATTTAAAGAAGAATACATCTAACTTTGATTAGTTAAGAAGTCATTAATTCTTGCAATTAATTGAGATTACCTACTTTTAATCAAACCTCAAACTATGTCAAGCACTACGTTTATACTATTCGAGATATTTTTATATAAATTTTGGTCTGACGTAATAATCATTAAAACTAATTACAGTAATACGAGTAGGTAGAAGTAAGGGTAGAAGTCAGTTCCATGTTGGGTTCTAGTAAGAAATTACTGGCGCCCCAACAGGGACTTGCATACCGCACTTACTGGTGAAGCCTTTTGATCGATGGTAGCAATCGGTGCCGGTGCTGGCACATCTGTCAAGCCTCGTACTTGCAACAGCTGAGCTGCTCTCAGGAACTCTTTTAGTTGCTCTTGTCCAATATGAACCTCGCCTTGATACATAAATCTGAAGAAAGAACGATTTCTTAATATAGGTAGGTTGCATGCAGGCATAAGTGTTGGTTCGCGAAGTGAAGAAATTCTAAGAATAATTGACGATGAGGTTGAGATAAGCTCTAGAAAGTTGTAGATAACTTTATATAAGACAATAATATGTTGATAAGATTATCATATTTTGATAGTAAGTATCTATTTGTTTATGTAATACCGTTGGAAATGTGATGACTAGACTCACCTTAACAGACTCTCCATGTCTTTATCGTGAACATCTCGAAGAATCACGATGGGATGTTGGCATGGATTTGCCTTCAGTAGCCTCCGGAAATATGGACTACACGCCGATAGCACCACCTACCGTTCAACAAAAGAGGATATAACTCGGAATAATCACACTTGGCAAAATATTGGTGCAGGCTTCGCGACATACATTTTTTATATTTCTCCAAGAATCGTAAGGAAAGTGATACTTGTGTGCATTCTTATTGGCTAGCGATTTTGTTGGCTTGCTCCATTGAAATTCTTATGTAAATCATTTAGCAGAAGTAGTGCATTGTGCCTCCATTAGGTAATATGTGTGGGAACCGTGTCTTATGTAACAGATTTCGAGGTTGTACTATAAACTTGCGTCAATTAATCAAATTATGTCTACGTCATATTAGAGGAAGCTCATCTGTATAATTAATTATTCATTAATATCTCGGGCTTATGAATACCAGATTTTTATATTTTAAACGATTATTAAGTGTTATGGGCTCGCTTTTGTAGCAGACTGTATGTCTGCTAGGTAAAGAATTAATCCAGTTATTTTACTTTTATACTTCGTATTTAACCGAACTGATAAACCAGATAAAACTGTGAGCTACAAATGAGTTTACATTAAAAACGCACAGATTTAAATCAAGTATCTACCTAGCCGGTCATTGCAACTTCGGCATGTAATGGCGAATTGATCACTTAGCCCGAAATATACCTAGTTACAGCTAAGTGATTCTTTATTGTGGTACTCGATGTAATATCACCGTAACCGTACCGGTATTGTAATGTTATATTACTTTGGTACTATAATAAAAGCCGCCCGTAATGCTGTACAGAATATAAAATCGAACTAAAAAGTCACGCGCCATTGGTGCTTTCGACGATTATTTTGGTACACAAATCGAGTTGCTCCATCAACATCACTGCATGCGACGAGGTAGTGTTGGTCAATACTTCGACATGAGTAGGTTTTCTTTTTTGTTGAGAAGACATAAGAACATTACGATGACTGCAGTCATTTCTGCGGCAAGTACCTACTGCTGTTCCTGAAGCTTACATACCTTGTGAGCGGTGAAGGTGGCGCCAGCGCACGCCAGTGTGACGTCAACGAAGTCCTCCTCGTCGCGCAGGCGCCGAAACGACGACACCATCGACGAGTGGAAGTCGTTCCACCGCAATGAGTATTGCTGCTCACCGCCGGCCGCGGCGCCGCCTGGCGAACAAAATACAAGGTGAGTATATAATGCAGCTTTATATAGTTTTATACTTAAGACTATATAAAGCTGTTTATTACTATAAACAGGTCATTGGACTGATTCGTTGGTCGGGCAGTCCTTAGTTCTAGTGGATTTGTGTCAGGAACTAAGAATTTCCTATACAAACCCAATCAACCTTGCTATTAAGGACCAGCATAGTAGCACAGAGGTATCGACTAATATGGAGGCTGGAAATGTGCCCGATACACTAAAATAGATTCACTTCATATTACCTGCAGCCTAAACCATAACGAAATATGAATGTGCACGTACCTTTGTATAATTTCTTATGGATATACACAGGTGATGCTAAGTTACGTAGGTAGTCAGTAGGTAACTATTACAGAGTCCATTTTAAACACTCGACAAAGTATTGTCTTATGTTTACGCGAATGTTATACATTGAAATTAAACAAACTTTATACGGATTTTATCGCGTTGTTTATTTTTTATAAAACACTACTATTACATAATTTTGAAAGTAGTTAGTTTCAAAATTATGTAATAATAGTGTTTTATAAAAAATAAACAACGCGATAAAATCCGTATAAAGTTTGTTTACTTTCGACAAAATTTAAAGAGAAAACGTAATCCGTAACAATTTCTCCGAGTGCTGCGGTGCTGATGATTCATTCGATTGCTTTAGTATGTGTATGTACTAAGGTATATATAATGGCATCAATCAGACTGCTGCAGTTACTACTGCACACTACACACGCTCCATTTCAGGGTATAATCGGAGCTTATGGATGTGGTCTTTTGTCTCATTGATGATGATGATGAATGAACTTATTTGTTTGCTTTATATAATATTAGAGCACGTATATGATAGTATTTTCAACCATTTAGAAATTCAGTCTATATAATATGCCACAATTGCCGAACCTATTTTTATGTGATCTCCAAATCGATGTCGTAGGTAACAATCAAGTAATTTTTTTTCCTTGAAGTAGTTTTTTTTTGTATTAGAATGACAAAGATTTTCAAGCAGCAATATTCGTTTTTGCCTTTGCGGATATATGAGGTAAAGTAATTTGCCGAATAATAACAATCTAATAATAATTTAAACCACAAAGCAAAATTCTAAAATCTATTAATACAGAAGCAAAATCTTTGTGCCCCTTTTTACAAAAATTGCGCGGACGCAGGAGGATGAAATTTGGCACAGTTAAAGTTTATATGGAGAAGGAGTGGCGAATCCTAATATTTTTATAAAATATGCATTCGAAATACATTAAATTAATGAAAAAACGCTACACGCACACAACCATGCATTTGACACAAGCAGTCGAGTCGCGTTGGTAGTATTTCGGCATTGATCGCCTGATGTCGTAGTAACTATGGTCACGGTAATATTATCTATACAGTATTGTAACTCGGCCCTATCCTTGTAATAATTACCTACAAAAGCGCGGTTCGTAGACACGCGTTAGGGCTGCCCGCCTACAGCATTTTAATTTTATCTACCTACTTGAGTTTCTTTCTAGTTTAGTGATTGTAAATATTATATTACATTATAAAAATGAAATTAGTAGTGAATGAAATAGAAAGTGTTCAATAAAAAGAATGTTGTATTTTTTTATTTGTAGATTTAATAAAACACATCCTTATAAATTTGAGACTGAAAAATATTTGCACCTCGACCGAGACGTACGAAAAGCTTTATTGTTAAATTTAATAGTATAAAAAGTCCGCATTCGGATAAAAAGTTTAATTAAAAATACTTTCGGAGTCTCCAGGTAATTTAAAAAACGATATCTCTGGGTGCGATTCAATAAAATATTCACAAATCGCACGCTTACTGCTTACAAAACAATCATACCGTCGTCGTCCGTTCGTCACTGCGGGGCATTCGCGACTGGTTGCGTACCAAGCGCATACCAACGACGAGGCGCGTAGGTATGACTCGAGTTCTGACCGTTTGTATGAAGATAGAATACTGTAGGTATAGATATTATTACCGTGCTATGGTTACATAATTATGTATGTGGGGTAGGTGACTAAATGAAATGTGATTATAAGGGTGTAGTTATAGACAATAAAACCTTAATAACGATCAAACTTAAAATTTAAATCAATTATGGGCGAATTTCGACCACTTGGCGACCGCTAGTAGGTATAAACTTAAGGGATTAAATATAATGATCATCAAAAATACTAATTGGTCAGCAAATATTGCACAGCATAACGAGCATCTATACGCCTCAAATCACTGCATTCCGTCTCGGAAGTGTTAGGTTATGTTAGGTTCCTTTTTTTAAACCCACCCAAAAATAGGAGCCCCGCCAAGCGGGGCTCCGTCGACTTAGTTTGACCTCTTTAAAGTTTGCTGGCCGTGAGTTGCTGATCAATTAGCTATTTCTGCTCACAGATAATATTTTTCTGCTCACAAAAATACCAATACTATGGTAGTATACTATAATATAACCATTTAAATAACACATTTCTTTGTTTGTAACGCTTTTACGCCTGAACTACTCAACTGATCATTATGAAATTTTGCATTCTCGTTGACCGGGGTACAGAAAAGGACATAAGGTACCTTTCCATTATAAAATAGTTCTGTACCCGAGAAATAGAAATTTATAGACAAATATAATAGGTAACATTCTTAAACTCTTCGAATCATATCTCAAAAACCGCTCGCAGTATACAAAACTGGATAAAGTTGATGTAAACACTAAAAAGGAAGTTTCTTACGTGTCCAAACATCGCCAAACAATGTTCGGTGTCCCACAAGGAAGTATCCTGGGGCCACTTCTATTCCTCTTGTATATTAATGACCTCCCAAAAGCCACATCTAACCCAATAACGCTATTTGCAGATGATAGCACAGTTACAATAAAATGTAGTAACACTGATACTTACGAACAAGAAATAAAAAACACTTTAGATGATGTCATTAAATGGTTAGATGCAAATAATTTACGAATTAATATTGGCAAAACTACCCTAATGACTTTCAGTCAACGTACGGCTCAGACTAATTTAAATATTTGTCATGGTAATCAATCAGTACGTGAGACTCAAACTACAAACTTCCTTGGGCTAATAATCGACAATAAACTTACATGGAAACCACATATTGATGCACTTTGCAAAAAAGTCAGTAAGTCTGTTTACGCACTACATGAGCTGGCTCAAATAACAAATGTAAGTTCTGTTGTTACTGCATACCATGGTCTGGTCGTTTCGTTACTAAGGTACGGTATAATTTTCTGGGGAAATTCAACAAATAAAGATATTATCTTTAAAATGCAGAAGAGATGTATTAGAGCTATGTTTGCCTTAAAAACGACGGATAGCTGTCGCCCGTATTTTATAGAACATAAACTTTTAACTCTACCCTGCTTATATATATTCGAAGTAGCTGTATTTGTCAAATGTAATCGAACTCTGTTTATGTTAGCGTCAGATTTTTACAACAGACGTCAAAGAGATGTGTATCGGCTTTGTATACCTAAAACTAAAACTGCTCTGATGCATAAGAGCATATTTCATATGGCATCTCTTATTTACAACAAACTGCCTAAAACAATTAAAGAATCTGAGTCTAATTTGTTCAAGAAAAAATTAAATGAATATTTAATAAATAAATGCTATTATACGGTTACTAATTATCTAAATGACAAATTATCCAATGACATTTAAACAAATTTATATTATTATTATTATACAATTTTAATTTAATTTACAATTTATTCTTTTGCTTTGGTTATAATAGCCGGACATCTATTAATTATTCATCCATTAATTGCTATTTTTATTCTACAATTGACTATATTTTAATTATATGACATTGTATTTAACTTTTCTGAATTTTGATATAAAATGACTTATTTTTCGACTTTACATAATTAATTTATTATACTTTTATCAATGTTTGCATGCCACTACTATGGTCCAAATACTTGCACCTTTAATGCCATCATTTGTAACACCATTTGTCACAGTATTTCTGCAAATAATATGATTTTGATTTTGAATAAATACTACTAATACGAGCGAAGTGGCGGGCAAAATCTAGTATAAGGATGTAAAGATTCTTATTAATAGTGTTACTACAGTAATCGGTAACGATTAGTTCGGTATGCTTTTTGATACAAATGTATTTAACTTAACAAAAATAATTTTAATTAGATACTTATTTACTTTTGCATTTAAATAATTTAAAATGTATATAGGCAACAAAACAAAAAATCTAAATGTCAATTAACATAAAATCAAATAGATTTTATGTTAATTCACTTGAGATTTTCGTGTCCAGTTAAACATGTGCTAGTCGGACTGCCTAACAGCGGTTTTCGAAGAATTTCAACTGAAACCCATTTGTACCTACAAATGGGTTTTAGTTGTGTCACCTATGTGACACATGCAAATACTAATAAATTTAAAGAAAACAGCTAAGTTTTATAGCAAAATTTAATGACTGAATTGAGAAAATAATTTGTTAAATGGTTTCACAATGAAACCGGACTGACTTAATAGTTTTGCGACGCATATTTAAAGTATATTTTAAATGTGATATATCCGTACATCGTCATTTTAAAGTGTGCGTTTGCGCAACTAAAACGTGTTTAACGCCTTTCACTAAAATTTAGGTGATTTGTCCCCGCAGTTTTAGCAAAGATCTTCTCGAACGATTGTTGTTATCCTCGTCGGTTTCTTATGGAAATTTATTAGCGGTCCGACTCCGTCCGAGAGTTATATAGTTACCTACTGATTATGTGAACGATATACTGACGAAATAGAGAAAATACTGTTATAATATGCTACACAACTGGAACGTCTCATTTCAAAGTAAAGTCTTCCTTAGTTCTTAAAAAGACTCGGTTAAACGAGATAAGATCAGATATCTCAAGATAGGGATGTGGACATTATGTACCCTATGTTTTAGTTGCATGCTTACATATAATTGGCCGAGTATGAAAGGTATATTATCGAACTTTACTGGGGTTCATCGCGCCTAATTTCGGACTCCTTGTTCTTCTGTTGACAATTCCTTGAAAAGGACATCTGTACCTAATACATTATACGAATCGTGACGACCACGCTCTAGTACAGGATGAATGAGGCGGTCTATAAATTAAGATATTGTAGACAGTTATTATACGACTAGATGTTCCCGCGGTTTCACCCGCGTTTAGCGTTACTGCGCCGCCCCCGTGGGTCATAGCGTGATGTTATATAGCCTATAGCCTTCCTCGATAAATAGGCTATCCAACACTAAAAAAGTTTTTCAAATTGAACCAGTAGTTCTTGAGATTAGCGCGTTCAAACAAACAAACAAACAATTGTAGTAAAATTTATCTGAATACATCGTAGGGTCGAACTTAGTGGCCTGAATCCAAAAGTATCCTCAAGTAAATAATTTAAATAATTATATGTACACGATCATTTACCAAGGTAGATATTTAAAGACCAACTAGACCAACAACTCGCTAAACCAACTGAAAACTGCCTAAAGTGCCGATTGACTAGTTCACTACTGACCTGCCGCTCTGTCTTTGTATGCGGGGATGAAAATTAAATCAAAATGTAATATATCGATTTATAAATCACGTAAAGTTTGTAATAGTCAACAAGGTACAAATGTACATCTCGGTTGAGCGTCTTATGCGGCGAGTGAATACATTTTATATTTAATATTGCTCTCAAACATATAGAGAATTATCTCCAATTTATATAACTATTTAATATAAATTAATGATCAATGCAATCTAAACCGTCCAGATTTAATATATAATGTATATGTACTGCAAACCCTCTTGCGTTGGTCTAATGATTTTATGACTGATGGTGCGTAAATCAATACATTTAAATTTTACGACGTCTTTGAGAGACTGAGGAAGAGCGAGTTCTGATGTTCCTTAACCGAAAAAGCTTGCCTGGCGAGTCGTTCGAGGACTGATGTTGATGATTTGAATTATAGTAATCTCTGTGAACATGTTTTATAGTTCGATCTCTCTTCGCGCGGTGACACATGAAGTATCTTCACTGCATGTGGGTACACCCAAATTCTGTGACAGTAGGTATATCTAGCCTTTTAAATAATCTATTATGATAATAACAAATTAAAAATGCTTCCTATTAGAAGTAAAATTAGTCATCTTCGCAGTAGCGTATTTTTTGTTGAGGTACCAGAATGAGAATATCAATATCATATTTTGCGAAATACGTTATTTCGAGAAAAAACTTAGACATTTTTATTTAGGTTGTTTTACACGGAGCTTATGGGCAATAAAATGTCGCACGGTCTCAACGTTTTACATATTTTGTATGAGATTGAATAATATATCTAATTACGTAAATATATCATCGATATTATTAATGTTTGACGAGTTATAAATTATGAACAAAGTTCATATTGCACAATTATTAAATGTCATCGTTAGGTACTAATAGCATTTAATAGAAAATATTTTTGTGATGCAGCTATTATATAATAAATTATGTACATCGACTTTCACAGTACAAAATACAATGAAGTAGAAAATAATTTATGATTTAACCTTCCAAACCGCGGCGGAACACTGGTGGCCAGTCACAATAGATTTTTAATTATGTCTCGTATTCTAAGATTTGACAGATTAATTAACATAAAATACGTTAATTGTGATTAAACTATTATTCATTTAATTAGTTAGCTTATTATAACCAACTTATTTCCAAGTTTTTAGTCTATATGTTACTGTTAGTTTACAAAACGACGCAAAAATAGATAGCCGTAAAGCAAAAGTTGCTTTAATGTCTCTGGCTCTGGTTGTCAACAGCATTACTCTATAATAAATAAAATAGTATGCACATTAATTTTATCTATTTTATGCCTACTTTGTATCAGGCGTAAAACGTACAAAATATCCGTAGCCTTAAAGTACCTAACTACTATAATAATTGGACATTTTTTATAAGGTTTCGTTCACACTCAATCGGTACCATCGAATTGATAATAATCGCATCTAAATCTTGCAAAACAATCGCCCATATTCTGAAACTAAATGCGACACATTTATCAAATTGAATAAAGCTGTTTTAATACTTAAAATGGATTGTACTCGAATAAGTTCTCAGTTTTATCACAAAGGCTAGTCACATGATGAAAAACAAGGTATGATGATATTTATAATGGATGAGCACTCATAGGTAGTTAATAATGAAAAATGTCAAGGATCTCTGTACAGGTTATGACTAACACCAAATATGTAGTTCGTACGCGGTAAATTCAGAATTGATCTTTTGTATTTTTCCTTATTTCTTAGTTTTAAGTAAATGGATTTGAAGAACGTTTGTGGGTTTTTACATTCAAGGAAATCTTAAAGGGAATGATATAATAAAAAAAATACGAATTATCTCTCAGGCCGAATTTCGGTTAATCCGCCAAACTAAACAAAGATCAGCGCAGCAGATATTATATTCCACAACTGTATGCGCAAAAACAACTACATTAGAGAGTGGGATAGAGATCTCGTCACTTGCATAGTCCGATGGTATGGGAATCCAACACGATAGGAGATAGATGAGACGCAGGGTGAACGAGATTACGTCTTTAAACGTAGTGACATATACTATGCAAATGGTGCTGATAAATAAGTGATTTTCCATATATGAATTTATTATTATAATTGTTTTAACCTACCACGTAGACTATATTGAGTCTGAGCAGCCCTTTGATCGCCCCCTTGGAACATAAAATCTAAAACAAAAACATAAAAAAATGAGCATAAACAAAATAAAAAAACATAAGAAAGTAATAAAATGAATATTATGTATGTATGTATGTAAGTAAAACTTAAATATAAAACTAAGAGCTGAAAAAGGTCTTAATGCTAAAAAATCTTGGCTAAAAAGGAAGTATAACACATTATGCGAATGCGTTTAAAAATTTAAAATCCGAACATCTGTTTGTTACCGCTTCGGTTATAATGTCATACATTAGAAATTTGCGCACGGTCGCCGTCCCGGCCGCAATCACATCTTGGAAACAACGGAAGAGTTTTTTAAATTTAAAATCGTGTCTTTTGCGACTGACCAAATCGATATAAATAATGTATTGTACTTACTATTAATGCTTAATGTTTTGCATGAGTCAATAACACTGAGGCCTGTGCAAGATTTACTATTTATTTAGTTTTAGGAAAGAGTTAATGTTATTATGTAAATTGAAGAAATTGTGAATTGTAAAAATCTTAAAACAGATTTAGTAAAATACATTTTTATTCATTACTAGCTGTTACCTGCGACTTCGTCCGCGTAGATTTTAACTAAAAAGTGTTTATCTCCGCGGAACACTATTTTTTTTCTAAAATAAAGTAGCCTAAGTTACTCCTTATAACATCAGCTATCCGCCAGTGAAAGTCCCGTCAAAATCGGTTCAGCCGTTTCGGAGATTAGCCGGAACAAACAGATAGACAGACAGACAAAAATTTTAAAGTAGATGTTTTCGTATAGGTATATATATACTTTCATATGCATTAGATAAAAAGCTGTTATTTTGACATTACAAACAGAAACTTCAATTTTATTTATTTGTATAGATTTGAGTATGTGTAAAGTATCGTTTAAACTTTTTCATTTACTGTGGTTATTAAAAACCCTAGCGCTCACATCACGACGAGTAAATTACATGACGTTATTGATTTGACTATTTTAGGGAGCTTTTATGAACAGGCTGGGGTTGGTTCTTTTTAAATATTATCTATATAAGAATTTAAAAATAAGTGTAGGTAAGTGTTCTAACGCGATTTAAATTGTTTACGATCACTAATCACGATGTTAAAACTTAAGGAGGAAACTAATAAATACATTAATATTTTTACACTTTGATATCCTTAGCGGAAATTACATGATATTTCTAGTGGATTATCAGGAAACAAGTTTAAAATTTTAATGGAAGTTTGTAAACCAGCAATGTAAGGATCGTCGTGGTCCTGTTACAAAGATTTAAGGATCTAATTAATCTCAGAGTATCCGGTCGGGAGTCACACTCAAGGATTGAATTTATTACGGAGACGGCGTACGCAATTTATAGACTGATATAAAATGGCGGCACTTTAAATAAACTAAAAGAGTCAAAACCAGAGGTTCCCAGACTTTTTTCTCATAGACCACTTTCAACATTTAGCTGGTTCCGGTGGACCCCCGAAGCTACATTTCTATCATATTCCTTGGCATTCGTATATTGGTGAAGAATCAAACAAGTCCATGCAATTAAAAAATTGGTGAGTAGTTTTTAGTAATTTTCTACAGAAAAATCGGTAGGTTCGAGACCACTGGTACTAAATATGGAATATGCAAGTTTTTACAAGTAACAGTCGCTGAGTTTCTTAAAATATTATCTGCCTACTTTGATAGGTGAAGTCAAGCCAACATTTTAGTTCTTCACTATCGAAAGCAAATAAATTTTCGTGCTTACGAATTGTGAACCCCTATTTTTTTGTCACGCCTACGTAGACCACCGTCGAATCTCCTGTGGACCCCTGGGGGTCCACCTGGACCACTTTGGGAACTAAGGGTCAAAACAAGTTATTGATTATTCGTGTTTTGAAATCATTTTGTATCTAGTTGGTAATTCAGTATCGCCAAAATGAGTCAGAATTCGCAAGTCTTTTAGGATTATAATGTATAACAACGTTATAAGAAATAAATTTCGAAAACACTAAGTTCAACGTCCTTTATAACAAATAAACATAGGTATAGTAAACTGAATAAATCAATACATTTTCAAACGTAGTCCATCAGTTGGTTAATAAAAGGTTAGCATCAAAAAGGTCATCATATATTTTGAGTGTGAATGCACGGCTTTTGATCCCCTGTCCGTGAATTCTCCCCTCGTCGAGGGAGGCGGAGGTGGTGGAGTGAGCGTTTTTATGACGCGTATATCTACTCAGCGCAATATTAACCCTATGAGCCCTTCGGATATCGCGCCGACGAATGCGTCAAGACAGTAAAAATGTAAATAGTATTGCGTGTGGATGTATGAATTATGTATTGCTTGCTTTTTTTGTCAAAGCTCTTGCCCTTTGTGTGTCCGATCGAATAAAACAACTCTAAACACAACGAAATATTAGATTATTTGTAAATTGAGCACCATCACTATAAATTCTAATAACAAATCCGGTATCAACATAACGGACAATAAACGATGATAATATCCATTTAATCGCGCATTTTACATAAAATGACGCCATTTACTGAAATATAACCGCCAAAAATAAAAAAAAACAAAGCACCGAAACAATTTACCACAGACAATTATTTGTAAATGCATTTGGCGCAAATAAAAGAATAACTCGGGATCTCGAGTGAACGGCGACGTCATTAAACAAGAACGCCCGGCGCGGCGCCCCATCCCCCGAGGTCCTGCGGGGGATGATCCTGGCGTGGGGAAGGACGGGGGGGAGCGAATATCAACGAACTCATACGTACGTGTGACGTGGACGACATGCGTACGTATTATAGTATACATTTTGTTGGTAAACAATTGCGTCTCATTGCAACGCCATTTTGTTACTTTATTTTTTTTTAATAGCTGTTTTCCATTTGCGTTTGAAAATTAAACAAACGGAATTTTAGTTAGATATAACGATATGTAGTGATGGGAATAATTTTGTTTTTATTTGAAAGTTCATGGTAAAAGCTATATCTAGAAAAGTCGACGCAGAAAAAATACGTAATTTAAGCATTATTTAGATTCGAGAGTGAAGTCTCGTTTAAACATCTCGCCGATTTAAGAGTGCAAACATGAATATATGTTTTGTAATTTTAAAGAAAATTTTAAATCATCTCATGTAAAAGTCATAGAAGTTTTGCAAAATCGACTTTTGTACGGTATGATGTTAATGCAAATTCTATTCTTATCATTTGAAATTTAAGTTGCCGATTTAAAGGAGGTGGAAGACCTTTTTGGTTTATACTCACAAATTATTTTGAAGTATTGAATTTGGTTATATTTTGAGTTGCCAGCGGGGGTTAATGTATAATATTGTTTTAAAATGTCTTCATTCAGATGAGATATTTATAAGGTGTAGGTACATATGATGTAATTAGGATGAAATAAAGTGTACTCACCGGTGTCGGTCGCCATGGCCGGGTGTTCGGAGGGCGGCACGGTGTCAGGGCGTGCGCGCGCGCTAAACGAATCCAATCCCGCGCATTCCAACCTCGCACCTAATGTCGCCGCCACTTTAATGCCTTTGCCTCGTCACTTTCAAAACAAATATACTCTCTCGTCTTGTTATCCTACTCTTTGTCCCTTTAGCTTTACTCTTACTCTCTTCGTAAATTTAAATTTCCGTCAGATAAAAAAATTGGAAGTTTATATTTAAAGCTTGATTGTTTTGAGTATTGCGTATTATTGGATGTGTTTATTTTGTTCTGAAAAGATTTTTTATGCACAGTTAGTTAATGAAGGAAGTAGAAAAATAATAATTATAGTTATTTCTCAAAATAACTTTTCAATATGCCGCGGTTGGATCGAGCGGTGACATCTTCGTATATTTTATATTAGTTTTAAAATTATAATTGTAGTTTTAAAATTGTTCGTTTGCGTCGAGAAGGGTGGAAGAGCGATCCTAATAATTCATTTGTTCAACATTATTAGGTATGTTAATTTTATTTTGTGCACTGTTTTATTTTATTTGTTATTATTGCATGCATCGTTGTGTATTAAACAATAATTATTGAATTTAATTAGAACGAAGTATAATGCGCAGATTCCATTTAAAAAAATTGAATGAACTGCACTCAATTCAACGTAGTAAATCAAACTTCGTCAGCACTCACTAATTATAATCAAATGTACTTACAGGTTGTTTAAAAACAATTAAATATGAACGTCACGTTATGATACGAACTAATTAACAAATTGCAGTTTACAAAGTAACTCACGTAGGTACTGGCGATCCACGTGACGCAATAATAAAAAATAAAATATTTCATTGAGCACAGAACATGACACGCACGACACTGCAAGGGTTTACAATAGTCCAAATACCGAATGTCCGGTGAATCGCGCGGTGTTAATTTAAAGGGTCGGTGCAACGATCGATGGCGCGCCCTGCACCGCCACAATAAGGGAGGAGCGGGCAGATAGAAATCAATACGATGTCCATCATCGCATGCACCCACCCCCCGGCCCGCACCGCCTGCGCCATGCACACGGGAAATGCATTTTGCGCGACAACGCCGCCCTACACCCTTCTCGCGTCGCAGACACTATCCCCGCTTGAATTTATCCGAATATGTTGACAACTGTATTTTTTGTGATGTCCGGTGTAGAATGCACCGCTCGGTCCGTCCGTGTCCGGTAGTACCTGACGCACGCGTGCGTTCGGGTGCGCGTCACGCGGGCGACTGTCGCGCGCCCCGCCAGTCGGGCCGAGAATAAACAGCGTGGGGCGCGCGGGGGGCGGGGCGGTGCAGCGCCTGCACGCCCACAGCGGCCGCCCACGGGCGCCGGACGCGGCGCGGACACCGCCGGACGGCGGACGCCGGACGCCGGATGCGCGACTCGCGACCGACGCGGATGTTTCAGGACGTCACCGCGTGTCATCTCCGCCACTAATCACGCATACACTGTCGATTTATTGCGCGAAAGGACTTTCGCCTGTTCGCTTCGCTACTGTATCTCACCTCGCCTTTTACTGGAAATATCAAACTAGTTTCCGACAGGAAATTGTTCAATCATTTATTACATCTTTAGTAGCATTAAAATAAATGATATAAAAAGATTAGTGAATAAATTGGACAGGCTTAATGAAATCTCATATTCACTGAGAACATCTCCGTAATTAATTTTGTCGACAAGTAATCATTCTATAATCGAATTAATGAAATCCGGTTTTATTTTATAAGTATGTTTAGGAGACGATACCAATAAGGTTTTATTTTTACCTTATTTCGTTTCCTGTATGGCTTCTATTACAAGTTATTATCAGTGTTGTAGTAGGTATCACTCAATGTTTTGTCGCTCTTTATCTTAAAGGATTTCCCCGATCGCAATGAAATTTCTAATGAAATTAAGTCACTCTTAGAGCACGCTGCGGCTAGACTCGGAGTGTTGCAGGTATGTAAATTAGAATTTGACGAAGAGTAGATACAAGAATAGGTTTGAATGGCAAGTTTAATAACACCACGAATAGGTATATTTTGACTTCATACTTATGATAAAAAAATGCAATAAAATCAGAAAAAAATAAATATATCACATAGGTATGTATACCTATACTCAGACGAGTTCACTTATTGTGTAATAGTCTAATGCAAACTACAATCATGAGTTAAGAAAAATAAATGCTTTAGTAGTTCATAATTACACAATAAAATTGGAAAATCAGCGTAAGATGCAATTAAGCTTTATGCTAATTTGTTCGTCTATATCACATTTGATTCGAATTCTATTTATTTTATTATAATTATTGCTTGTGAAATTACGTATCTTACGTGTTACTACGTATCGACATAGTCTAGGTATAACTAATTCATACTGTCTGCTAACGGACTAAAACAATTATGCGAGGTTTGCGGGGCAAGACGGGCGAAGAAAGTACCGTCTAGTCACTTGATTAAACCGTACTTGCTTCATTAGTTGGCAGACTGTATGAATCCATTTTAGCTAGACTTTGGTATCAGTAAACATTTCTTCTTGGAATGAGTAAGCTAATAAAAAAAATAAAAAAATATCGCTGCACTGGGGAAACAGAGCTCCATAGGGAAATCGTACAGTGCTTTGGTCGCTGTATCCAAATGACAGTGTTGATGAAAGCATTAAGCTTAAATTTATAAACGCCGGCACGTTTAGTTCATAAATAAAACATTCAGCTAAGTGTCATATTTTTCTATACATAAGTACACCTACATATTTTCTGTTATAAAATTTACAGAAGTAAATATCCTGTTTGCGTAATCAGTATGGAAATGTTTTTTTTTATACATCTAAGGTGGCAAATAAGCATACGGCCCACCTGATGGTAAGTGGTCACCGTAGCCTATGGACGCTTGCAACACCACAGGCATCACCCTTTAGGAAAGGGAGAAGAGAAAAAGGAAGTGGGAAGGAGAAAGAGCGGGAAGAAGGAAAGAGGGTGATTGGGTCTCCGGCACTCTCACTCACCGAACTAAACACAGCAGGAATACTGCTATTTCTCGTCGATATTCTGTGAGAGGGTAGTCCTTCCCCGGTCGAGCCGGCCCATGCATGCAGAAATCAGCGAGACTCTACTACTCACAAAAAATGTGCACAGTAGGCGGCAATAGGCTTATGTCCGACATAAAAGTGTAGTCCGACATAAACTACATATAGGTATCAATGCTTTTAAAAATGATTAATCATGTTATGGTGGATTCATAAATGGTCTTAGATGCTTGGTTGGCGGATTTACGCCAACTCTGTAAGCTTATGTTGTGTTCTTTGCTTAAAGTAGCCCAATGTATAAGGCGTTGAACTTGCGATTGATGGGTCGTAGGTTCGAATCCCACCCGTTGCTCTACCGATATGAGCCCACTCTTTAGGATTAGATTAGAATGCTATAACTAATTTGTAAAATAAATAGCAAGAAACCCTTTCCAAAAAAGGAAATATCTAGGTTTTTATATTTCACAATCTTTTTTTATCTTTTAGTGGAAGCGAAACACTTAACAGAAAACATATATTTTATAAATATTATTACACACCTATTTATTTGTGTAGAAATTATCATTAGCAACACCGAGGCTATGTCCCGCAAACTGCTAAGGGCTCGCCCTTTATTACGCCGGAGCTAATCATAACTTTTGAAGTACGATCGTGATAGAGCTTAGCCTTACCACTTGAGGAGACATAGGTAGCCGTGTTCATATAGCAAAAATGTCAATGCTTAGGAATAATAGAAGAATAAAGGCTTGAGGCATAGTATTAGTATCTATGACTCATTTATTATGACGTATTTTCAACTATTTTCAATTTTGGGTGTATTTTCGTATTTTAACTTTGGTTGGTTTCTAGCATCAGATGATTCTTAACGTGTTAAGTTTAACATTTATTTTTCAATTATGTCTGGCGTTCCAGTAATTGCTATATTCAGTTCATTCAGTACCTATTATAGATTTTGTGGCCAATAGTCCAAAGTTATGGAACAACCAGTCAGTGATTGAAATGGTGCAGGTACCTATCTATACTATCTAATATTAAACAAGATTGAAAATAGAGAATGACAAAAAACAAAAATAAATTTGAATCAAGCGCTCATAGCCAGTTGCACTCACTGATCGGTAAACGATTAGCGAGGTTAAGCAACGTTGGGTGTGGTCAGTCTATAGATGGGTGACCGCTTAGTGGTATTTCATCTGAGCGTCTCCGTGCTTCGGAGGGCACGTAAAAAGTCGGTCCCGGTTGTTGTCAAATTGACAGCGGTCGTTAAGCCATGTCAGAGGCCTACGTGCGGCTTGAACAACTCTTGATAACAGGTTGACCACTAACCACACGAAAAGAAGAAAGATAGGATTGTCACATCATAGCAAAATATGTAGACAGTAAAAAACATGTAATGAATCAAAATATACAATGATATAGAGAAACAATTGACAATCGTCTCACGTCATTTTCAAAAACCTTTAGCCAAGTCTCAGAAAATCCTAAACCTTAGTGACAGCGTTCATAAGCTACTAAAAACGAAGACGAACTCGTAGATAATTGCTAGCTGTAATATTTTCATCTACTGGGGTGGGGTAGCATCCCTATTCTTGTCGTGAATTACGCACCTAGTAACCCATATCTGTCAAGACAGTTGTACTATCCGCGGCAGGTCGCATCGAGGTCAAGTATCACCATGTTAACACGAGTTCTCACTACTATATATATGGAATAGATGCAGCTATGATCTATAAACTACCACAGTTATTACTTGATGATAATTTAGACAGAGTGCCCGTTACTTAAAGGTAATTTGTCTTTGCTTAAATCGTTAGATTCTGTTCAGATTTAATTGCTGAAAGTACTTTTTGTATTTGTAGGTGTTACTTTAGCTGAAATTAATTAATATTATTTAGAAGTTTAATTTTGAGTTTATGTTTTGATTTGAAGTTTGTACTAAATAATGATTTTGGTCATAATTTATTAACTGCGCAATAAAAATGATTTATATTATTAGATTTTGCCCATGGTTTCGCTCGCGTTGGTGTAGATTTTGTCAATAAAATTCTATCCTTCTGGAACAGTACTTTTTCCTGGATGGCAGTTACCCAATGTCCTTTTCTTACCCCTGACAACGTGTATGCGAAATTTCATGATGATCGGTTGAGTAGTTGAGGCGTGAAAGCGTAACAAACAAACAAACAAACTCACATTCGCATTTATAATATTAGTAATACATATAATTAAGAATTATTTTTTAGAATTCTTGTTAACTCCTCCAGCTAAGCCAATATGTTCTAAATTCTATTACTATTATTATATCTGGGATCATGTTGGTGGTGCAATGGAAGGAATTTGAACCCACGACTTTTCGATGGCAACTCGTATACTTTATCCATTGATCTACGGCCGCTTACGATTTTATTAACAACAATAACATTTTGGAAAAGGTTAGGTTTATTTTGCGGAATTATGCTTAAACTGGACTTAATCGACTGAGAAAGTACCTACCTCCGTCCTGTAGAAGATCGCAATCGTATAAATTTGTGTACTGCATTGAAGAGGGCTCCCTGATTCTTTAAGTAAGTTTAGTAATGCCAACAAGAGACCCAGTACTATCCTTTTTGTTATAATGGTAGCACAGGCATTCCTCGAAGCGTAGCCACTACACAAGTGATACCTTCGAGGTGTAAATATCCAAATGCGATAAGGCTAGATTACCTACAGTTTGTTATCAGGCAGCCCGAATGCCACTACAATAAAAAATAACAACATTATTTTAATAGACGTTATTCTTAAGGATAGTCAAACAGCCTAGACTGTATATATGAGGAGTTCGTGTAGTAATAGTCGATTCTGGTTACTACCCACTTTCCTACGTACGGAAAAGAATGAATATGTGATCATTTTCTGTAATAATTTTTGGAAAACATTTTTTTGGCGAACTAGTTTGCTGAAGTGACTTCTTACTTTTTCATGAATAGCCCACATCGCCATCCATGGTCAGTCTACTCAACTCTGGTTTATTCCAATCCATCATTACGCTACCTGAGCATCGAACACATCCTTATAATCATCGGTCACGCTATACGGTTGTATACCCTATCGAATCGAAGTAACTAAGGTATATAATAGCCCGTAGGTATATTCCTGAAAGGGGCAGGTTATTTTTTGACCCACATAGAACCTGCTATGTTTCAAGTACCTCACAGTAGATGAGGATATTCATTTATTTATAGCCTACTAGCTTTTGCCCGCGGCTCCGCTCGCGTTAATTTAGAATTTGACAATCAATTCGGGTTGTAATCTGCTTGTAATAATATAATTCAATCATGATTCGAAAGACACGTGGCGCCATCTATTATCACATAAACGTTATTGTTGTTTTCCTCGGGAATAGTAATTTTTTTCGGGATGAAAGGTAGCCTATGTCCGTTTCTGTACACCTAAAAACGTATATGCAAAATTTCAGGATGATCGGTTCTGTGGTTTAGGCGTGAAAAGGTAACAAACAAACAAACTAACTCATTTTCGCTTTTATAATATTAGCTAGGATTAGGATTATAGAGGATACTTTTAGACTCTCTGCTATGACTGAGGATTGCCAAACAGATAAACTTTAAAATAATAACATTATGTCGAACTCGGGTACCAAACCTGGATCACACGACCATGGCCTAAATTTGTGCTTACGGTTGCCGCATTGCTACGTTTTGATACATTGGTCGGCACCAGTGACGCAGTATCAAATCGTGGCAATAAAACAAAATCACAATCGTAACGAATAATTGCGTAATAGTGCGTAAAAGTGTAAACTTGTTGTTTCGTATCGCTCGTTGCCGCCGTATATGTGAGTGTGACGATTGAAGCACGCATGCGATTGATCTTGCGTTCGCTCGCGTACGAGTGTAATTGTTCCTTTATATTTTAAGTGCTTTTATTATGAAAACAATTTGGCTTATGGTGTGTATCAATGTTGGTACTTTACTCGAGTTATTCATGAACAACGAGATGCATGGATAGAGCGAGGTAACTTTTTAGAAATAGATACTTACTTACTCAGTACCTATTTTTTAGTAAATAGTTGGTATTTATTTGAATCTTTGAATATAGATGACAATAGTTCAATGTTCTTATATAGTAAGGTCGGTAAAAACATTAGGTAAGTAAATATAAACTAGATAAAACAATTTGGGCCTATTTGCTTTTTAGGATTAGCGATTTCTCTATTTTCTCATTGGACAAATAGTTAAAATTTTATGTTCTATACTTAGTAGATATATCATTATAATAACTGCTTATCATCAGTTGGACTGTTGTTTCCTACAATAAAAATTAAGTTACTAATATTATAAAGCTGAAGAGTTTGTTTGTTTGGTTCGCACTAATCTCAGGAACTAGTGGCTCGAATTGAAAAATTATTTTAGGGTTGCATAGTCCATTTATAGCGTGAAGGCGACCAATAGGGAAAAAATCGGGGATAATTCTCTTATGTGAAGTAGACGAAGATGCGCGGGTCAGCTAGTTAAACCTTCTTTTCTTTTCGTGTGGTTAGTGGCCAACCTGTTGTCAAGAGTTGTTCAAGGCGCCCGTAGGCTTCTGACATGGCTTAACGACTGCGGTCAATTTGACAACAACCGGGACCGACTTTTTACGTGCCCTCCAAAGCACGGAGACGCTCAGATTAAATACCGCTAAGCGGTCACCCATCTTAGACTGACCGCACCCAACGTTGCTTAACCTCGCTAATCGCTTACCGATCAGATATACACAGATTTTATCTTGATTTAATAAAAAAACAAGTAGGTAAGTTATTTTAAATTTGCGAAGAAACTCTGGTAGCTATCGTATAGATGGCTTTATGTTTCAAAGAGTTTCGTCGTGTAAACCAAAACTGCTGAAGACCTGATCGAAACGTCTGCGAAATAATGAATTTAATAATTTTTTTAAATACATCTAATGGTTTTAATAAACCACGAACAATGTGTATCAAAATAGTTTAATATAATATTATTATTTATTCTATTTATATGTATGTATTTACAAAAAAAGTAGATATATTATGTATGTTTTAGTACAAGCTTTGCTTAGTTTGGGCTAAATGGTGTTGTGTGTATGTGGTAGAATATTATTGTTATGATTATTAATCTCATTGTCTATCAGTCGCATAATTGTAAGACAATTTTATATTTATTCAATTTTAAATATACATAGTTTCTTTAAATAATACTGCGATTCTTTAGGCTCCTTATTGGCTAATTAATACGCCCACTATTCGACTTAGAGCATATTGTCTACCAGTCTTGCCTTAACAAATATTGAACGAATGAAATGTACGTCTATGTTAGTGGCCTGGCTATAAGTTCAATGGTTCAATGTGCCCAAGTTCTCTGCTAAGGGCATCTGACGATACTATGATTTATACTAAGGGTCTATAAAATTGTATACGATGGATGTATTTTTGTACATATGTCCCTACAGTCAGTGACACACACACAGCCTATAGTCCATAAGCGTTTACCGCAGCCTGCTAGTGGCTCTGCAAACAACACAGAAGATAATTACTGGTTAAAGCATAGTCTCCTGAAAGAGTCTGAAAGTGATACCTAGCGCATGAACATTTTTCAAGTTTCTGTAAGTTGGCAGTACAATTCTAGCCAGCCAGTTTGAGAGATATTCCAGGTTTTTAGGCTGAGGTAGAAGAAGAAGTTTTAAGTAACAGCTAGTGCATTAAATATGTTTCCAAAAAGAATAACGTTTTTAGTCCTTGGTTACCTTTTGATACATAGTAGGTTCCTGCTTTACCAATAAAGTTAAGACAAGAAATCAAAAATACTGTGTAGCACGTTCCTAAACAAAGTGTGTGTGTCAAGCAGGTATGGCTGAAAAGACCAGACTGTGAGAAGTAGTAAACGATTTCACGAGTTGAAAAATGTTCCCATGGTTGGATCAGCATACACATCCTTAGAGATAGACATTGTTTTGTTTGGCTCAAAGCTATCATAGATGAGCAAATTTTTGTAGTGTTTAATTTTAAATAGGTGCCGAGAATTTACACGGTTGATAACGTTTATAGTCCTAGACCGAAATTTAACCGTCACCTCTCGATCGGTAATTCATGGAGTGGATTCGTAGAGGTCGATTCATTCTATAAGCTATCTAAGTAATTGCGTCAGATGTTGCAGTTCACTTCATACTTTATCAGATCAATTGGCCGGGTGACTTTATTATCTAGATATATATTTCCATACATTTCCCAAGTTCTGATTATTATGAGTCTATTTGTTGTCCCACTATATGGCGAAGGTTTCCTCCTTCCACTTCCGTATTATGAGTTTGATTAAATTCGTTGCGGTTGCCTTACAATTTCACTTATAGTGTCTTAGCTCGGTGTTTTCGTAGGTCACCTCTGCTGAACTAAAGTCTGTATAGCCAGCTATACAGCTTTTAATTATAGTAGCAGGTTGGATAGGAGTGTGTATGGGATAAGTCCTAAAAAGTAGTTCAAATATTTACAAATTGAAATGGTATTTAAAACTTGTGTTTCAAAAACTGATTATTTTATAATGGGCGCCATTTACGGTGGTCGGTGGTCGCGGTAACCGCATAAACGTAACCGCGTATTAACGATGGTATTGCGCATCCCCGCACACCCGTGTGTTTTACCGTGTTGGACAACACATCGGTCATAAATTGTCGTTCTCATTAGATGAGTGGTACTTATAGTGCTGCATGCGGCAATAGGTTACGTTACGGTTACCGCTTACCATCGGAAATGCGTAATGCTTGTCTGCTGCATTCGTAGGCAAAGTGACTAGAACCAAATACAGTTTTATCGTGGAACATAATCGATTTTTTACTAAGAATCGACTATTAGTGTATCTGTGAACATAAATCTCACTATTTTCAGTGAGCTTTTAAAAAAGGAATGTAAATTATACGAACGTTTTCTTGATTTATTGCTACATAATGACATTCGTGATGTCGTTTTTGCAATCAGTTTTATAGATTTACGAAGTAATGCAAACATTTTGAATAAAATGCAACATAATATATTTATTCTAGTTTATTGGATGGGATCTTACAGATGCCCGAGCAACTCCTCCTTTGTAATAGTAATTAAAACAATCATAGAAAAATAAGTTGAATTGATTTCGAGGCAAAAAATAATTAATATAGTCTCTCATACCGTTACGCCTATTTAAGTGTTGAAATGATCGTTGGTATGAATTAATTTTAAATGAGTTTTGTATCCGACCCTCAGCTTGTTGCTGTTCTGGTATGGATATGGTTCTATCTCGCATTAATTTACTGGGTATACCGGTGCATGTAAAATTTTAACAAGAGTCAAAAATGCTGTTTTAAAATGCAATTCTCAAGCGAATAACTGTCCAATTCTATACGAATACAATACAAACATACGAAACTTTCGTCCCCTTGATATTTATACATATCCTGTGCGAAAAACAAAACAATCCGTAAAGCCTTCCTGTAACAAGCGAACGGCCGGCCAATCATTCGTCAAACGCTACCCGGCCAGTTGTAAATCTTTGCAGGCGCGGGGTGCGGGGGTCAGGGGGAAGGGGGGTGAACGGGCACGCGCGGCCAGGGAAGGAGGGGGGTTACGTAACATCCGGAAGTGCGGATTAGGAATCAATAGTGCGCTCGTAATGATAGTTGTAGTGTAATCGTAAATGCGCTGTGAGCGTTTCGCGATATTGTACCGGTCTTTTAGACCCGTATAGTTTTAGATGGGTAATGTTTGCTTGAAGGGGTAATGTTTGTATTTGGAACAGTTTGTATAGGCTTTCACGTGACTTCATGAAGTAGGTGGGTAATCAAATTGTTGCGGTTGTTTTAATAATTGCATTTGTTGACTTATTAACCCTTATGGATATACTATTGTATAACGTGAACTAAACTAGGCTTAGCCCCAGTCATCTGTTTCAAATATGTTATAGCAATATTGCTGAACTGTAGCTCGGTACTAAATTTAAATCTAACATTATCCCTATTTACGCTATACCGCTATATCTGTACACAAATAATAAATAGATCCTTGTTTATTTTTGGACTAGTCATATACATCAGATTCACAATTTTTATTTCAAGTTGCCCAATAATTAAATAAAACTTTTGGCATCCATCGGTTGATAGTCTGATTTTATAATAAGGCAATATCGGTACATTTTCCATTTTCACCCCTTAATGCTTATTACGCAAATTGTGGAGTCAATTGAGGGTTGCAGACAGGGGTAGCTGTCTATCACCCTAACACTACGTTATTGTAATTTTTAAACGGTCGGCCCCATAACTCGTGTGCCCCACGACGCTTTAGGCGATACTCTGGAGTGGCGGCCCCTTGGATATTTGTTATAGTAAAGGAAAACGGAAAAATAATGGCCGCGATATTTTTATTTCCAATATTTCCTGCATTCAATATTATTGTATGTGTGTAATCTTTATCTTTAACATGTGACTATCTGTGCACTGGGTATTTTTACCTTTTAAAGTGTGCCAGATTACTAATTAAATTGCTAAAGGGCTGTTCTGGTAAAATTGCAACGTTAATTTGCACAATTGCATTCGTCCAAAGTTTGTTTAAGCTCCTGTGGCAATAAAATTATGCTATACTAGCATTTGCTCGCGGCTTAGCGCGGTCGGAAACAGTACTTTCTTTTAAGATGATAGGTTTCTATGTCTTTTTCAGTACCCCTGACAACGTGTATACGCAGTTTCATGAAGATCGGCCGAGTAGTTAAATCGTACAAGCGCAACAAAAAACTTCGCAAATATAATATTAGTTAAGATTTGCTGATGCGAACTTAATTGAATAAAAAATAAATAATATTATAGTTACTTTTTTAAATAATCAATTATTTTTCAAGAACATTAGCGTAGATAAAATGTGTTTCATCCTTATGTAATGCTCATATACTTACCTTTAATTTAAAGACAAATCAGAGGCAGTCAGGAGTCTAGAATATGTAGTAACATAAGATTATCTATTAAAATAAAAAGTCGATGATTTAGTCCTAAGAATCAATCACTTACATGACATCACTTCACTCCTTCGTCGCTATTAAAAATGTTAAGTGTGCTAAAAACAGTGTGTTTCTGTCTAGGAACACAACTGTGCATACAAAAAAAGTGTGTGATTGCATCGCTCAGTTGAGATATAATAAATAACACTCATTTCCTGATATAGGTTTTAGTGCTGAAATCTCAGATCGTGTAAGTTGTTATCGAGATATTACTGCGATCTCTCAAATAACAACACGGAGTCTGAAATAGGGTGTCACCTGTGCTGTTCTGTACTCAGAAAGCAAGTTATGCAGCCAATTTTGGCAGATTTAAGAGTTGATATGAGTAGCCCCAAAATATTACGAGAAAATTAAGTGTAAAATTCACCAGAAAAGGCGGCTGGAATATCAATCCAGGTCAGGTACCAAATATGCCATCACGCTTATTTGCCTGTGGACTTTTAGGCAGATACCTATTAAAACATCTTTCGTCTGCTATATTTACGTTTAAAGGTATACAGAATAAGTTAACATTCAAAAGCTACTCTACTTTATTATAAGTGTAAAGCTCCAATACATTGAAATCAATATAAGTATAGGTTCAATAACAAAAGCTACGGAAAGCACAAGCGTTAGCTGACTGCATCGTACGTAGTCACTCAGTCGGAGGGGGCGAGGGGGCACCCGTCTTATCGCCCTCTCCTCACCCCCGCCCCTTAGCCGTCATCGCTGGCTCATCCGTCACCGTGACTGCTGTTGTTGACAAATGTTCGGCGGACATATTAAAACTGCCGCTTTTTTCGACGCTCCTGATTTTTGTACGCAGTGACGCATTGTTGTATGACTGAGGCGTAAAATAGGATTTAAATAGGTATTAGTAGAGAGGGTACTGTACCCGTTTAAAACTGGGATGCCGCTCAATATGATGCAGCCCGTTTGATAAAGTTACCACCACGCTGCTGAAGATCACAGCTTTATAACCTTGTGTTGTATTCTCGTGGTTTCCAGGCTTCTGAAGTAAGAGCTATGTTGTCAACACCAGAAATGGACTCTTGCACTAACAATTTAGCAACGAAGACTCAACAGCACGTAGCTTAATCCATATGTCATTAAAAATGGACACAAAATATCCAGCTTCCTGTAGTTGCGTATGCTAAATTTGACACGCGATGGTAGCAGCGAGAAAACCACTTAAAAGCAATAACTTATCCTTGCAGTTAATATAATAAAGTAACTATGCAAAATAATTTAATCTCAACCATTTTCTGTGTGTTTTAATTATGCCTGTGTTTAATTATTTTGTATGTTTTAAAGTTGTTTTCCTTTTCTTATATTTGTAGATTTTGCTCACATATGTTTTAATTTATTTTAAAAAAATGTTTTTCTTAAAAATGGGTATATAATCACTTGTTAGTTTTAAGTTTAGTTTATATTAGTGTAATAATAAAATGTTTTATTCATCTGTCTAAGTGAAACTGTCCCTTATCATGTCGTGGCGACTTGTAAGTAAAACAACACTTAGCACATATTTGTATATCATGTTTGTAAACCCTGTATAAGTGCATGTTTTGTAAGTTGTCCTAAATAAATAAATAAATAAATTTAGTAGAGAGAATTTAAATACGATAACAACTCTACATACACATACACAGCGTACGTAAACCTCAAGCAATACAATCGCACATTACAAACTTGAACACACACACACATACATTGCACACGCACACGAAGTGGCAGAGAAAAGTCCAAGCTTATTACAGCTTACTATTGAGTCTGGGTTCAGGCCTCCCCTCGACGTGTCACGTATGAAGGGAGGGGGAAGGGCCGCTGTCGGTGTAGGGGGCTAATGATGTTTTTTAACAAAAGATTACTCCGCCACATCATTGCTTCGTCCCTCTGGACCTGCAATGTTTATGTTGTCGAATGTAGGTAGTTTTACAGACCTACGTTGACTCTCAGAGTGTAATATGAAAGCAAAACTGTTTTATTCACAGTTAAGTACAGTGAGCCTATTAAACGTATTGTAAAAATCAGTATTAATTAACCTTTTATTTTTACTGCCTACCGCACCAGTACCTACTAGGCAAGATAGCATATTATGATATGTCGATTAATAAAGGCGTGAAGCGTAACAAACAAACTCACATTCGGATTTATAATAGATATTAATAGTTAGCATACTTTTTAGTTGTTTATCTAATATTTACGTCATAAGACTCTGGTAGGTATACTGAATATGACCGTTTGTTTTTAAAAAGGCAACTCTCTGTTAGATAGACTCTAACGGAAATCAGAAGTGAAAACTCGATGTTTACAACAGCCCACACAGATAACATTCATAATCGGCACAAATATTTGTCTGTCACAATTTTTCGTCTCTTGTGAGATTCCAATACAACATAGTCATTTGGAAAAATTGCAAATGTCTCTTATGACGTTTTGATTTCAGGGACATAAAGAGGGTATCGCGCAGTTGCACTGAATTATGAAAGAACTGCCCCATCGAAACCAAAGCCTCGTTCATCCCTTGACCTCATTTCTACATAATTTTATACTAAACGTATAAGTAAGAACACAATGAGTTACCTAAATGTAAACATTGTTAATCTCCCATACCAATTCAAGCCTCATGTATAAAAAAAAAATCATAACATTATAATCAATCTATCGACCAATAAATCATCATTCATCCATCTTAAATATAAACTTTACTGAAAGGCGCACACATGGCTTTAACTTCGATTTTGCATTATCAAACTAAAGTACTATAAACATTACTAACCACCCAACCAAATCCAAACCTCACACTCAATCCTTAACCTCAATTTCGTACGCACACACACACACACACACACACAAGATGACGTGAGTTATAACAAATGCGGAAGTACGTCCAATGTTTACTAGGAGCCTTTTGATTTGAACCGTTGTGCGCACTTGTAGGGTTGAGTACAACCCCCCGTGGGGGGTGAGTGGTATGGGGAGGGGTTCGAGTCCGGTCCTGTGCAAATGTTATTGATGTGTAGTGGTTATGATGAGATGGAGTATTGTTCATATCGTCTGTTTATTTTGTGGAAGATGAATTTCAGAGACTTTTTAAGCATACGTTGATGCTATTAGGTAGTACTTTTATAGCATACTTTACTTATGTTTGGGATACTGGATTAATACTATCCTTTTAAGTTAAAATACATAAAATTACATTGCTCGTTAGTCCTTTTGGCATAAGGTTCTTAGGCTTACAATCCATCGCTTGGTCGTGAGTTCGATTTCGGGCAGGCAAAGTGTTATTTTTAACTCTGTAGAAAGTACAACTGTGAAGTCAAACTACAAAGCATTCAGCAGCAGTTTTTCTGCGATTGTGTATCAAAAATTTTTTTCCCTTCATTAAAAAAATATTTATTAGGCTCGTTTCCAGATTCGATTCTCGGATAAAATGTTATTTGATTAACTGTTAGAAAAATCTCAGTATCAGCACGTAATCTGGAAATATTCCCGGTAGCCGGTATTTTAGATCGGTATTTTAGATCTCATATCCCATCTGCCTACACATTTGTGGGCTACAGCCGTGAGTCTATACATCATCATCATCATGTCAGCCAAAAGACGTCCACTGCTTGACATAGGCCTCCCCCAAGGTTTTCAAGGAGTCTATACATAAATTATATAATATACTTACATTAAACTATTATGTAGGTACATCAATGTATTTCTTACTATACACAAATAAAAGCTTTAAAAAAAGTGCTAATTTCGGGCAAACTTTCGATGTGTATATAAACTCTTTATTATTTTATTTTATTCAGAGGTTGTTGGCATCGACGCTTTATCGACAGTTTTATACATTTGAACATAAATATCATTTAACAAACACTTATGTTAATACCGTTATATCAAATAGATAATTTATGTTTTACGTAAACATCTTTCACTTGTGATTCATAATACATGTTTGTTTTTTGGATTTTGTTTACCTATTCTTTTCATTATTTCAAAAAAAATACGATATGTGTGAGCGGTTATAATCTGAATTTAAGAGACATGCGCTTGCACCTGTTTGTTTGTTAGGACCCATTTTCTTAATAACGACTTGAGAAATTCAGTTAATAAAAACAAAGATTAATAGGGTCATAGACAGGCGATCAGTCTGCTAAAACTGAGATATCGGGTTAAGAACCATGCAACTTATGTCTAATTTATCGAAATGCTTATATTAAGAAGTTAATTATGGAATACTTTAAAGATGAAAAAATATATTCTGAGGAAACTTGCATATCTAGAGCACCCACCGATTCGCGTAGGTATATTCAGTAAATATATAGACATCCACTGCACAGTGTGTTCTCTGTATATGCACTGCATGTATCGACTACACACTACTCTATATAAGCAGTGCTGAACTGAGAAAACGTAATTAGACTTCGAAGTCAAAAAGTCTAAACCTATGCCACTACACGCGTGAAGCAATGAAGCCCTCCTGATGTGATGACGATGATGCAATTTCAACAACATGAGATTTTAAACGCTTCAAGAAATTATCCCTTTTTTTAAGTGACGTCATACCTTTTATTATAAAAATATGTGAAGAACGAAATATATTGCTGTAAGTTTAGTAAGTAAGTGAATCATTCAATGTATAATCCGATGTGTAATTCGAACTGTATGACTCACACCGAAGTCATACTATAAGCTTTCGAAGGTACCTACGTTATACATAATTATCCCCTTGCGATGTCGTGAATGTTGGTTCAGTAACTTCGTTATCTTTTTGGTAAATTGTAACTAGTGTCCCTTGTGAGTCTGAGGGCCACTTGCACGACAACTCACAAAATACATTTAGCACTAAATAGATTTAAAACATTCTGGCATCTCCGTCACCTTCACACGGATGACTGCGACAGCACGATATTTTAAATCTATTTAGTGCTAAACGTATTTTGTGAGTTGTCGTGCAAGTAGCCGTTAGAATACTAAATATTTTACGAATAGTCTTTAAAGAAAAGACCAAGTAATGTATTTTGTTCAACCGGTGTCGAATCAAGAGGTCCACGTTCAGCACCCATAAAAGCAATAAGCACATCATTCTCTATGAAAGCTCACTTAGAGCTCAATCTACCTCTAAATCAAATTTTAGTCAATATATTATACCTAGACACAATGTATCTGATCCCTGGAGTCCGAAAGTCTATATCTACGGATTATTCGTGAAATTGTTAAAAACTGAGTTACATTTAGCTAGTAAAATAAAGAGTCGTAAGCTTAACATTGAAAAAGTTCTATAACAAATATATGATTCTGTTTAATTATACTTAATTATTATGACTTGTGACATTGAAATAAATGAAGTATAAATCTCTGGTATATCAGGAATTCAGGAAAAGGCGTCTAATTGTAGTCTGGTTTGTATTAACCATATTTATCCAAAATGCAATTTTGGTAGCATTTTTATACTGAAGCTACAAACAGCACAACAAAACCTTTCATATAGGAGTGTACGAAGCAAGAAGGCTGAACGGGCACTTCCGGTGCGTGAGTGCGCCCCCTTTACCCCCTCCGGCTATATTTAGGCGGGCGGCGTGCGTGGGCGGGCGGTCAGATACCCACCACTCATATATAAGTTTTCATATTGGATTTATTCAATATCTTGATGGTGTGATTTATTTTAATTTGGGGATTTGAGTGATTACGGTATTTACAGAGATTTGTAATTAAACAACGTTGTGTCGAACGACGTTATAGTAACGTTATTGAATACGTAAAGTAGCCCACAATCACGCTTATTAATGACTGGCGTATAAGCAGCGAGTCTTAAATTTGACCTTAGGCACCTTGCTGAGATCGATCATAGGCCAGCTCAAGACAGGGGAGACCAATAGAATTCGTATCTAATAGTGAAAATAACGGTTAGTATATTTGAAAACCCTTTAAACTACTATACTCATATTTTGCAAGATATGTACAGGTTCCATTATAAGGGTTGACCCAGTTCCCTTCTACCAAGCTTAGAGACATTTATACTGTAGGTATACAGCTACTTTACGTTTCTTAATACAAAAGCCTAAATACATTTTGCTCTAGTCGGAAGATCCAGATTTCGTGCAGTTACTCACAGTTTGTTGATAGAAAAGCCCAGATCCTGATTCTGTGGTCGGGTTTTGAAGAGGCTTTTACACGATCAACTGCCTGCATTCATGCTTAAGCACGCCACTGGACGAGGAGCTCCAGTGAAACTAAGACGGTAAAATTTTATTAATAAAAGTGATAAACTACAATGTAAATTGATCTTGTTACTGTTATTGTCAGCAAAAAACCAAGATACAACTTAAGTTATTTCTCACAAACCTTCAAACCCAAATAAAAACACAACATAATATAAACTTTGCATTAGGAAAGCTACCTAAAATTATAAAACAACTAACTGTAAATCTATTTTTATCCAACAACTTAACGAATAAAGAAAAACTTGTTCTAATAAAAGACATTCAAACTGTTATTATTTAAAAGAAAGGCTTAAACAAAACAGATAACCGTTTCTACACTAAATCTTATCCATAACCGATATTGTGTTCTTAATTTAAACGGCAAAGGGCGCGAAAACAAATAAAATGGCCGCCAGTGCATTAGCCATGTTTACAATAAAGGCGACAAATCGCTTTGTTTACGCGGTCAGACATCGTGCCGCGTAAACAACGTCCGCGATTTGTCCAAATCATAATATTTGTGACAATTTCTTTAGTTAATAACTATTGAGAGGACATTTAGGATTTATTATTTTATTTTTATAATTAGCAACGCGTATTAGCGCGATCATGCATATTGTTTACTTGACGTTTCGACCAGGTTACACCGGTCCTGATCACAATATTCTTGTTATTTTAGCGTTATAGTCCGTAATGCTTCCAAGCAAGCTGAATTAAGCGAAAACTACGAAATGCTAATATTATGAGGCATACATTCCATTTATAAATTTAATCATCGACTATATAAGCCCTAAAACATTAGATCAAACATTGTTTATTATCGACAACAAACAAAAAATAGAACATTCTGTTCATATGCCGTTGGCATAATCGTAGTGTACTTAAATATGTTCTTAAATTTTTCGACACATACTACAACTATAAATAACTCTTGTCGGTGAGGGTATGCCTCAAACGCGTAATCGATCAGTGCACAAGCCCTTTAACTGAGGCCCCTCCGATCAATTTGATTACGGTGTTGTTACACGTACGCTGTCGACACCAACTGCTAGCGGTGTAAATAAATAAAAACGTAAATATAGGCAACGCGTATTGGATATGTAGAGGAGTACTTGTTTAATTAAAGTGTGTGACGGTTGTACGGGCAATGGATGAAATATTTTGATATGCATTTATGCAGCTAAGATTCGAATTGCATAGAAATTAACCATGCAAAAGTCAAAAGTAATTTATTCATTTAGGTCATAGTAACACTTATGAACGTCAAAGGTTATGGGTTAGTGAAGTCACTGTTACTGGTCCAGTAGACTTTGTCCCGTGTGCTGGGATGGCTGTTTAGGCTTCACAATTTGCGACTGACGTCATCCGCTTTGTAACCAATCATAAGTCGCCATTACCGTTTGCCATGAAAAGAAGAGTATACTGACCGTGAATAAAGCAAGAAAGGTACTATGCTACGATTGTAGATCGTACCCCACCGGAAAACAGATAACAATGAGGTAATATATTTACTATTATACAAACCATTTGATTGTTTACAACCTTAGACGTATAAAATCTTTAAAAGCCAAGCGATGCCTGAAACGCGCAGTAGGTCAACTTACGTTATCTACTGAACTCGATATCTTTATTTTAATGATGGCCTGCTCTAGCCTCAGAAATCAGCACTCTAGTACGTCAAGTTCCGTGATTTAAACGCGTATAAATCCACAACATTTTTCCGAACACCGTGCGATGGTATCTCCACATTACCGTCAGTTTACACGGTCACCGTGGTAACACTTATAGCTGGTACTGCTCACGCAGTAATTACGCACCGCAATAATGTAAATTGGTTCGTGTTCAGTAACTAGGGGTAGTTCGTGGGGTTCTGATATGGTGTGATTAAATCTTTTAGCTTTTGATATGACGTTCGCCTGTGATTATGGCACAAGCATGTAGGGTTTAAGGAGACTGTTTTTTGGGCATCTGACTTAGTACAGAGGTTCAGCCGAGTAGTCGTAATCTTCGAACGTACGTCGATGCGTTTGATCATCGGCATGTCTTCTCATATATCTGATCCAGTTTATCGACGTTTCTCTTTTTTTGGATAGATGAAGCCTTCACGTTGTTTACGTGTAAATACTTCTCTATATGCTGGTTCTTGACAGTATTCCAAAGTAAAATTCATTATAAACTTTAAACGTCATAGTTACATTAATCATAGTGAAGTCTTTGTCTATCTTATATATTCCGCCACAAAGGCAGCGTCGCCCGCGCATACGCCGCCAGACTAAACTTTGGAACGTAACAGTAGCTGTTCTGCTCCTTCAAATAAAAGTATAATATTATTAAGTCTAACATATCTCAAAAATGGCCTATCTAATGCAAAACGAATTTCTCAAATAGAACTGGTCATACCGCAGTTTATGATAATAATATGTAAACACACAAACTTTTTAGCTTTTTAACATAATGATAATGCTTTTAACTAAAAGTAATTACTCCCCTAAATTCATACGGGCCCCGGTACAATTTCGTCAGTTATAAAGGTAACGAGGATATTGGTGCGCTATGCGCTGTGCTGCGGCGTCGTTCGCGTGACTCCTCCAACATGACTTCTGTTTACTTCCGCAACTAAATTACACGTGGAATTACACCGTCCAAATAGATTTGGAAGGAGTGCCTGAAGGTTAGGGGTGGATGGATTTTCAATGATTATTCTTGTGCTCAGTATATTATTAAGAAGCTGGAATTAAATTATAGGGGTATTGTGTGACTATTTACAGTAATCAATGTGAAACTTCTATAATGTTGAGTTATAGACTACATTTAATTATCTTAGCTTTAAATATCTCCTTACTTCAATAGCTAAGTGAGTTTAAATATGACTATTAATAATAACTAGCGGTCGCCTAGTGCTCGAAATTCGACCAAAGTTTGCCTGTAAGATATTGCTGACATATTATGTCATTAACGAACGAACGAACGAACGTTTCTCGACCAGATCGGAGGCGTCCTGGACAAAGGCCAGGTTAAGAGCTCCTTGAACCGACGGGCGTGTATGAGGAATGTGATGAAAGTGAATGAAGCCAGAGAAGTGTGTCAGGATCGTAGCAAATGGAAATCCGTAGTCTCTGCCTACCCCTCTGGGAAACAGGCGTGAATCTATGTATGTATGTATGTATTATGTCATTATATATTGATATATGTAACCATAGTTACGCGCTTCGACTGCGTGTGTCAAATGCATGGTTGTGTGCGTGTAGTGTTTTTTCATTTATTTAATGTATTTCTAAAGCATATTTAAAAAAAATATTAGCATTCGTCACTTCTTCTCTGTATAAACTATAAGTGTGCGAAATTTCATACTCCTCCGTCCGCCCAATTTTCGTAAAAAGGGATCCAAAGTTTTCGCTTCACGTATTAATATATAGATAATAATATTCTACCACATACACACAACACCATCTAGCCCAAACTAAGCAGAGCTTGTACTATGGGTACTAGACAATGGATAAACATACATATATACAATTTTTTTTGTAAATACATACATATTATACATAGAAACACCCGGACCAAGACAAACATCCATGTTCATGCACACAAATGTTTGACTTGTGCGGGAATCGAACCCGTGACCTCAGGCGTGGCAGTCGGTTACACTAACCACTACGCCATGGAGGCCGTCTGATGATGTAATCTTGATGGTTATGGTTTTAATTCGGAATGTGTAATTCTTTGTTAGCGAGTTTTCAGTAGCAATACGGAATTAGCAAGGATAGATAATAAGCCTTTCTCTAAACCTGGTTAAGCTATCGGTCTCGACTGCCATGGATCTCTATGACAGAAAAAGGCTGTCCAAACCGTTAAATATCTGACAAGAAGATGGTTCCTCCTAGAAACGTTCGTATCCAAAATAGTACGCATTCAGCCTTTAATTCTTCGGTGTACATGCACGCTGTGTAATTAACTACTTGCCGTGGTGGTAGCCAGATGCCATAACTAGTCCTTCTATAACCAAGGTTTAAAGAGATTAATTAATTTTAGCAGCGTTTTGGCTGTTTATACCACTGACATTGTCGAAGTCTATTGGTCACGATGACAGGGGCCTATTTAATGAAAGTGACAATCCGACAATTTTGTCCCTTTTCGACATATAAGTCGAATTGTCACGACAAGTGCCGTTTAATAAAGATGACAATGAAGTCTAAATGCGACAGGTACAAAATTACAAAATTGTCAGACTAAAAACCCAAGTTTAATAAAAGCGACAATTGTCAGGTTTTACCTGTCAAGTCTCTAAGAAAATGTCTCCGACTTATTTGTCATGGTAATTGACATTTGTCACACAGTCACAACACAATATTGAGGAATCCATATGAGAGAACTCCTTCCTTCTCCTTGAAGTGAATGTCCAAATTTATTTATTAAGAATTCAACGTTAGTTTTCCTTACTCGAAACCGTTCTATGAATATTCTATGAATATTGAGAGAAAAGTTAATTCTTGGTTTAAATGTGGGACGTCGTGCAGTTTGCACCAAATATTCATCTTCACTACTACTGCTATCTGGTGACGATTTTAACACCATTGCTTTTTAATTATTTGTAAATACTAATGTAACTGCGGAATAGATTTGACATAAGTGAGATTACCTGTCGAAAATCTCTGACAAATCGACATTTTGTGTTTAATAAAACAAATTTGACAAGTTTTTCCGGACAAGTTGTCACCTGTCGCCTGTCAAGAGAAATTTGATGTCAAATTGTCACGACAAGTCGGTATATCTGTAGATTTTCAAATTTTCACTGACAAATTTGTCAGTGATAATCTTAATTAAACAAAAAAAATCAACGGGTTGCACTCCGGGAATGCCGGCAGAAGTGAAAACTTGAATATTAACGTTGTGCATTTTTGATATTTTGGAATGGTTAGGGAATAATTTTGCACGAATTGCTTTAATTATCAGTATAAAAGTACTATCATTTATGTGGTAAAATACAATATTCATTTATCGTACACAAACATGACAATTATTCTCCCTCCGTCTTACGAATTTTCGATCAGGTCACGTGTCCTGACGCGAGTTTAACATTTTTTACCCATCACAAAAAAGTGCACAACGCCGCTAAAGAAGTTTTCACTTCAAAAATGTCAATTTGTCGGATTGTCACCTGTCACCTGTCATTGGCACGATTCTTAAATAGGCCCGTTACCGTCAAATAGGCCGCTAGCTTTCTGCCACGCGCGCTAACCGTTTAAAGACATGGCTGGGTACTACTAAAATAGAAGACACGTTTCTTGCAATTACCAAGTGTTGGGTTTTATTACTCTTGCCTTTTAAAGATTGTACATGTCATTTCATAACTTTATGATAATTAATTAACAATTATACATTATTTGAATTAATGCTTTATTGGTCTCGTGGCATTGCATTTACGTCTAGTTTGCGCTTATATTCACGTGCGATTTTGAGTTTACGGGTTTGATTGCCGGATCCGGCATAGTGTTATTTGTATGTTTTTCTTTTAAGAAGTACCAAAACAGGGTTTAGCAATGTGCCTACTAGACAGCAACATATTTATGCCGAAATCTATTTAACTTCGACAAATGTTAGTGAATTCTTTGTATTAGTGCAGAAAACGCGATGCATCATGAAAATTTGTATTTAGAACTGAGTGTGCATAATCCATATTATAAACGAAGGTATTTTTATTTAATTGCTTGTGTAGCTTCGAATTAATACTGTTTACTTTATTGCAACGGACAGATAAGCAAACAAATGTTTTGTCAATAATAATATAGTTTAATTGGGTAAAATAATCAGCCTCACATAATATTCTACACGTGCGTACCTTTTCGACCTTACGAACGAAAAGACAATTAGACCGGCAATGTTTGTTTACGTTAGGGAAACCCATTTGTTTATATAGGTATGAACAAGGAGCTGCAAGTTTATACTAACACAAAACAAGGCCTCGTAGTCCTAATTATCGTCATCCAAATCCTCCCCAATAAAGCAAATTACCATTCCAGACATCCTCTGCTATATCTATATTTACGTCGGCGCCTGTACCACACGCACACGCTCACGGATGTCCTAACACTAACACGCGCTCTACGCACACAGCTGTAACAAAAGTACATTCGAGCAATAAAGTGCGTACAATTACTCTAGGTGTCCGCGGGATGAGCCCTGATTAGTGACGGTCAGGTGGGCGCAGCGGAGGGCGGTCGATAACTCACCCCCCCTATCCCCTCCGCCCCTAACTACTCCCCCACTGTTTATTGCAGGGGGGGCGATCGCCTGAACTTAAGTATTGATTCGCGCGAAACGTGATTTGTACGCACTCATCTAGAGGTTAGCTTGCGGCTTACCGAAAGTTCATTGACTGTAGTTAGGTGATGTTCGCTATCCATTGCCGGTTTGGTAGTAATGTGTGGAGAGATAGCTGTTTGTTTGGTATCGTTGGATGTTGTGTAGTTCGAAATGTTGGCGGGTGTACGTTGGGGCTGTGTCCGTATTCCGCGGTGGTGTTTACGCGCAAACCGCGGTCAATAGGCCTCGGGCCGCACCTACGTTGTCTTCGGCGTAATGTCGGGCCGTCACGGCATCTACCGACTTATTGCCGAGCGATGCCGCCGATGTTTTATTTGCTAAGTGCTCTGATATAGTTCGGGCAGGGTGACTTAATTGACGTCGTCATGTTATACAAATGATATTTACGATGCTATGCTTTCTGTTTCTTGTGTATTGTTTTCTTGATGACAAAAATAACAAATGTTTTTAAAACTGGATACTGTTGTAGGCTAGTCAAAGTTCGGTGAAGTCGGTGAATGCAACTAGCTTAGTGTCGATAGCTGTCGAAGTTTCACATACATGGCCGCACGCCTAAATCCCCAAAGAAGTAGGCAGAGGTTTACGACTTCCCCAATTATGCTGCTCGATCAGGGATTCGAATCCGAGACTTCATGCACAAACCATTTACTACCGCTGTGCCACCGAGGTGAACCATGTAAAAAGTCTGTCGTTTACCAGACTTGACATGCACAGCATGTACATATGTATGGTGAAGTGATTAAATTGGCTAATTTATTTGTGTGTGTGCTAATACATGTAGTGTGTTGCAGATTCGAATCCCGTCTACACCTTTTTATATTATATATTTATACATTAAGTTATTTCAAAAGTCTACTAAAATGGAAATCTATTAAAAATACATAATATATGAGAATGAGTGATTACACGTATGGCGTAGTGGTCACCACGCCGCTGTTACTGTTGTGGGTTCGATCTTCACACGGGACAAAAATATGTGTGGTTCTTTTAGTTGTGCCTAGTCTGGATGTACTTTGTGTCCGTTGTTTGAAAGTTTGTAAGGACACAAGAATTATTCCTAGTGCGGTAGTTGTCTTTATAAATATAAATTAGTTACTATTTATCAGACCCTTTGCGGACTTAATGTTATGCATGTATTATGCGTCACATTAAGCCACTTAAGTCAAAATCAGTGCATAATTAATGTATACAAAAGTACGAGCGGTAGTTCATATATTTGCATGTTATTAAGTAAGTATATAAGCAGCGATAGCCTAGTGGGAAACCGTTGGACTGACACGCAGAAGTCTCGAGTTCGAACCCAAGGCGCCATGCGCATCTCTGACTTTTCGAAGTTATATGCGTATTAAATAGTTGATAATCGCTTGCTTTAACGGTGAAGGCAAACATCGTGAGGAAACGTCCATGTCTGAGAGTTCTCCATAATGTTCTCGAAGATATGTGAAGTTTGCTATCCCGCACTGGGTCAGCGTGGTGGACCATGGCCTAACCCTTCGCATAGTGAGAAGAGGCCCGTGCCCAGCAGTGGGACAGTTTAATACAGGGCTGATATTATATAAGTAAGTATATGATACTATTGGAGGGATATTATATGAGCTATTCATTTCGATCTTTATGAAACAGGAGTTACAGCGAGTGATACCTACTAAGTATTACAGGTACTACTATCGAAAAGACAATTCCCGCACTAGGCATTAATCCTGTATCGCAGGGGTCTTTACAAACATTAAAACAATGGACACAAAGAAATCCAGACTCGGAACAACCATTTGAGGATCACACAAATTTTTGTCCCGTGTGGGATTCGAACTCACAGCGCTCGGCATTTTGGCAGTGGCGGGGCGACCACTTAAACCACTATGCCGTCGGTGCAGTCAATACTGTATTACTACTGCTCATAACACAGTTAGGCTGAGGCTACAGTAGGCAGCGATTCGCGATGCGACTGTGAAAGTGAAACGATATAAACATGGTATGGCTACATTATAAGCGAAATTTTTTAATGAATTCGCTTTAATTTTGCTGACAAGTTGATGTAGCCGATGCCGTGATTACACTAATGCTGTTTCTATCGCATAAACAAATCAAAGATGAATAGCGATATACGGCGTACGGTGTAGCCATAAACGTGAATATGAACTATTTGTTTTTATCGCTTACGTATCGCAGGTCGTGCGCGGACTAATGTAGCCTCAGCCTTAGTTTCTTAAGGAACTCCGTCTGCATTCGTTTTCCCTTTACAGTAGCTTTTCTCCAGCAATGGATAAACTTTAGCGCAGCGTAGATGCTGCGACAACGTAACTCACACGTTGGCGTTTGTAACTTGCCGTTTGTTAGCAAAATCCCAACGAGGTAGAAATTGATAGCGATTTTTTTAAATTTTTTAATTTTGCTCTTCAAAATGACCACACTCCACCTGATGGTAAGCGGTCGTGTGGTCTAAGAGCAGTGGCCTCCACACCGCCCTCATAGCAGCCGAGGCGATGTTGAGGTCTCTACTTTGACGGCCTGAGAAGGTGCTCTTTCACGCCCCGCTTAAAGGACCCAGGATTGAAGGAAGAAGGAAACACGTACCTTGGCAGATAATTCCATGCCTTGGTCGTTTGGCAGAGGTATGAGGACCTAAACTTGTTGGTACGCGCTCTAGTCGACTCTACTGTGTAAGGATGACATCTAAGCCCAGCACGCGTTATTCTGGATAGGAAAGGGGAGGGCGGGATAAGGTGGAATAACTCTTCAGAGCACTCCCCGTGGTATATTCTGTAGAAACATGCCAATGAGGCAATGTCCCTACGGATTACGATTGTACATATCGCGTCGCGCATACGCGATGTACAAGCGACATTTTTGTTACAAGGCGCGATTCGCGATGCTTGCGTTACATTGTCGCGTTGTCTGCGTTGCGCATTCGTTTGTCGTTTGCCGAAGATTAAACGGTTGGTGAACAAGGTCTTAGTGCATAGGCTAAAAGTTTCACTAAAGTTTTTTATGTAATCGGTGTTTGGTATCGGTATGTCATTACCTTCTATTTATTTAGGTCTTGGAAGGTGGCGATCATTGTTTACCAGACACACTTTTATATGTTACTAAGACAATTGCCGGCAGAAAAATATAGGTATACAACCTTCATGGCTGGTGATCGCCGTTATACCAACAAGATTGTTACCAAAGAACATAGAACATGATACTATTGTTACGAAAATCAAATCGAAACTATTAATATTGAATCACTATTTTTCTGTCCATCACGTCGTTGGTGAGCAAACGTATAGGTAAATCACATGCACAAGCATATAACCGCGAGTGAAGAAGTGCGCGTAACTACTTTCATATATTAAAAGTTTATTTTATAAAAGAAACAACGGTTATGGCTACTGTAAAAACTTATAATAGTTAGCATAATAAAACATCAGGGAGCGGCTTTCACCCCTACCTTCCTCTTTGTTGCGGCGCGCGCCGTGGCGAATTATGTTTATGCAAGTGAAGACTGGATAAATACACTTTGTTTTCAAATATTTAACTGCCCGTCACGGACTAGACTGAGGTAGCCCTAAAGCGGTAGTTTCTAAAGAGATTACATATAAAAATAATATCTCTATGTTGTTAAAAGGGCAAACTAAAATGCATTACAAGCACATTGCGCCAGGTTTGTTTTAGAGTTTCGTTAATGGAGAGCTTGTGTTATAATGAAGCCTAGTTAAATTATACACATGTAGGGATAATATTTAGATGAATATAGTGAAACCATGTGAAAGCTAGTAAACTATAATATAAATAATAGTTTAAAAAAACTAAAAACACGCTTTAAAAAGAAGAAAATAATTTAATAATTTTAATGTAAAAAAGCGTGGGGTGCTTTCTAAGATATTTTGATAACCTGCACCCCACGCTTTTTTACATTAAAATTATTAAATTATTTTCTTTTCAAAGCGTGTTTTTTAGTGTTTTTAAACTATTATTATTATTTCTTTCTTTCATTTTTTTAAATTACTGTATTGTCATCGGTCCTCGATAAGTGTGCAAAATTTCAAATCATCCGTCGGTTTGAAAGGGGTGAAAATCACGTTCAAAGATTCCGTTACATAGATTCATAGATAGGTAGATAGGTACAAAGATTCATAGATACATACCAAGCTAATAAAAGCGTGTTAAAAAATAACAAGGATCGACCTATCATTTTACCTACGTTGTTTACCTACATATTACACATTACAGTAAAATTCTCAGCTTTCCTAAAATGACTTAGGTTTAAAGGCTTTTAAAGCTGTTAGTAAAATAGAAATAAATTAGATACATGTACACATATCACAGAGTTCCTCCGTAAACTATGACCTCAGAAACTAATAAACAATTAAATAACCCAATACATTCACAATTATAATCGCAAATAAAACTAATTAACGAACGCTTGATTATAGAATTGATTAATTTTTGTGATTTTCGTACAAATTGCATCGTTAGTCGAAACTTGCAGGTGATCCGCACGCAATTATAAATTTGTATGTTGGTTTCATTTTAATTTAAATATTATCGGTTTGTGCCACATAACCGACATTATACATGATTGGGTTCAAAGATCACCAAGTGTCATATATTTCATATGTTACAAGATTTTATTGACATACCGAGAACAAGATTTAATGCAGAGAAGTATGGAATAGTGAGACAGTTTATAAATAGATTTATGTTATACGACTTAGTTGGCAAGCAAGGATAAGGCTCGCTTGATCATAGGCGGTTTTCGTAGCATAAGGTGAGGGAAAACATCGTGAGGAAATCTGTATGTATGAGAGTTCTCCATAACTTTCTCGAAGGCATGTGAAATCGGCCAACCCGCACTGCGCCAGCATGTTGGACTATGGCCCAACCCTTCTCATACTGAGAAAAGGTACGTGCCCAGGAGTGGGGCAGTTTAATAGAAGGCTGATATAATTATATACATATATTATACTCGTATATTGCCGATCCTAAAGAAAAGGAATTATCGATGGAATGAAAGAAACGGAATGGGATATATCTTATGTGACCCTTCAGGACTCTTACATAACGATGACTCTTACTTACGGATGGACTCAGTGCCTTGTTGTTTTACCTAGTCAAAAATTTGAAAAATATATCGAGTACAAAACCAGAGGTTCTATTAAGTTTTACCCTACTTTTAAATACGATCGAGTAAAGGTAATCCATGAAGCAGGAGTTCAACCAGCGAAAATCACCAAACCGTGTCTTCACTTTACCAACTAAGTTATTTATAGCCCTGCCTCATATAAATATAATATTAATAATAAATTATGACGTTCAGAGAATTTCCCAAAGGATAAATTAGGATGCACGAACTATATAGTTGATAGGGGTGAGCTTATCCCTTGCTAAGATTTTCAAGTTTAGTTTCGTCGTAGAAAATTGCATTAATAAACAGTATTTGAACCTTTAGAGATTTATTTGAAACCTGAAGATTTCAAGTGGAGTCGGAGCGTTCGTACCTATTACAAAGGTTGTAATTCATATTCATTGATACACTATAAAAAGGTCGGCGAACAAAAAGGTTTTGGAGTGGGGAACAAGAAAAATGTACCGTAGGATATCCTTTAGTAGATGGATAGGGGCATTTCTCCAAATTGTGCAAAATAGTCGAGTTGCAGATGTGTTTTCTGGATTTCTTACTTTATTTCATTTTAATAAGATCCAGCAAGTGTTTTGGTTTGATATAAGTACAATAAATGACTACACACATAATAAAGGAGATTTTGATTAATTTGAAACTGCCTGGCAGACCATGATCAAGTATGAAATCTTGATTAAAAGTATACCATCATCATAGTGCATCATAGTTCTACACTGCAGCATGGTTAATCGACGTTGAGGAAAGAGTCATTTCTGCAATATCGTTTCGTCCACATACGTGCAGCCTTTGTACCTACAAGCTGCACTGGAGTTAACCAGCGTTATATATTGTCTTCCTATAAAAGACGTTTAAAAAGACCATTACTTCATGCGCAGGCAATGTGTTGACTGAAGTCTAGACATAACCAAAATTGAGCAGCATCGGACTTATTACACTACTATTTATTAACTGCATTAGTACAGTTAGCAACATAAATTGTTAAAAATTGAACACATTAGTAAGAGTATTTTGAACTGTGTGTAATTTAGCAATCTTTTAACTGGTATAGGACGAATTTTATTATTTGTAACAGTAAGTAATAAAAAATTAAATAGTTATTAATAGTAGAAATGTGAATGTGAGTTTGTTTATTACCGTTTCACGCCTTAATTTCTCAATCGATTATCATGAAATTTTGCACACACCTTGTCAGGAATACGTTCCATTCCGAAAAAAGTATTGTGCCCGAGCAATAAAAAAATATTGTCAAAATCTACATTAGCGCGAGCAAAGCCGCGAACAAATCTATTTTGTTAAAATTTTTAAGTATCGTCTTACAGATGTTGCTGACTGTACCATACTACTTTACTATCTATCAACATGCAAGCATGCCTCACATAACGTATAAGAACATTTTAAATTCGTCTATGATCGTAATTATTATACATTCAGTTATGGCAAGAAGTGTAGTATGAATACATAAAGTACTAGTTGCTCTTAATTCAGTACAAAAAGCTCGTAAGCATTGCAGTAAAAAGGTCATAATTAAAATGTTTATAAAGCATTTGCGTATGGCCAGCTTTACGCCATGCGCCGGCCATCGCGTCTACACATAAAAATGTAGAAATATAAAGAAACAGGTACGTCACTAATTATGTCCATTGAACCGTTAGTGCGGTGCGCAGTATTGGAAAGTTACCGCGTCGATACCGGCCCCTCTGTTGTAGGATAAGAGATAGATGCCGTGTAATAACACGTTATCATACGCGAGATATTATTATTGTAGTTATTCCTGCATATTTTACGATAATTGGCTTTAATTAGACTCATCTTCAGCCGGATCAGGCTTATAAATAAATAAATAAAATATCGTTAATTGTCAAATAACTTTACAATATTGTATATTAATTATCTATTGGCTCCGCACTAGGCAAGTCTGTCCTGTGGGTTCCCGGTTTATACACAATAAAGTGTAAGAAACTGTAATTTACCGGTGAAGTGCGAATTGTATTTGTGCAGTAAGGATGTCGCTTAGGAGGAAACAAAGAGAAAGTCATAATTATTGTTAAATTCTTTAATTTGAACAATAGTCTCTTATGCCAAACTAGCACGTGCGTGAAACTGCGGGGCTGTCTCGTGTATAATTACTGCACCGCTTGCGTGGCTCGTAGCGTGATGTTATACAGCCTATATTACTTCTAGATAAAAACCTATTTATTAGATGACGAATTTTGAAAAATATGATTAGTAAATTTTGAAGTTATTCATACCAAATAAAAATATAAAACTTTCCTCTTTATAAAATCTGTGTAGATTTGTGCAGATATTGCTTTTTATAATACTAATTTGTTGGTAAATGGCTACTGCACTAATGTTTGCAACACCAGTGTATCTCAGTCGATACTTCTGGTGTTGCAACCTGACATACAAGAGTACTAGCGCAGTGCGCCCTTGTAAAAAAAAATGACTATCACCTTTGTGTACCATACTCAAAGCAGGAGCACAATACAAGGTAAATTAGCTGCAATGCGAGTTTCTAGAAGCTGGTGATTGTATCCAATCTGGTTTGAAGACATATCTCTTTTGACAATCAATATTTTTTCTCGTAGATAGTTTTGTAGCCGCGTAGCTGCCGCGTCTACGCATGCCTATGACGTAGATCATAGTGTAATCAAGAGCCACTGCCTCCTCGCCTACACCAAGTATCACCAATTAGATAGTACATTAAACGTTGAGATATGTATCCGGTGCGATATGACGACGTCGGTTTGTTAAATTTTATTAACATTACTTTAATATTATTAAGCATGTTCTGAAGTACCGCCTTTGTAGTCCAACTAAAATATTGTATTGGACCACTAATTATAAATAACTAAGCTATTATTTATACGTTTATCTTATTAAAAAAAAGTAAGTTTATGAGCGTGTTTGTATGAATTTAATAGTTTAGAGTTAGAAAGTCTTTTTTGTAATGATGTTAGGGTAGTCCAACATTCTTTTTAAATATAATAGCTCAAAATATGCCAGTGTGTGAAAACGTACTTTCCTTTAAGAACTATGACGTAATAAGTTGGTAACAACTGTAATTGAAGATAGTTCCTAATGTCATTCAATGAAAGAACATAAAATAGGTACTCTATTAGACAGTAAAATTCATACGTCCATGATTTTTAATAGTTAATAAAAATAATTGTCATTTGAAGTACCTAATATTATCGTTACGTTAAATAAATTGATCTCTGGTGTAAATTGGTCTGTATTGTATTTACATAACTTCGATAGACCCTGTGAAACTTGGATCCATGAATCATGAATCTACACTCACTTAGGTAGTTAAGTAGTATAGTATTATAATATAATATTCTATATTCTACCACATACACACAACACCATCTAGCCCAGACTAAGCAGAGCTTGTACTATCGGTACTAGGCAATGGATAAACATACATAGCTATATACTTTTTTTTGTCAATACATACATATTATACATAGAAACACACAGACCAAGACAAACATCTATGTTCATGCACACAAATGTTTGACTTGTGCGGGAATTGAACCCGCGACCTCAGACGTGGCAATCGGTTACACTAACAAGCTGCACAGAGTCTGGAACTCTGTTCCGTAGACGTCAATAAGCTCGCTTCTTATACGCTTCTTTCTTAGCTACTGAGAATAACAAATTGTAACGTTCCACGGGTAAAAGGACCTTATGGGTATGACCATAAGGTCCCTTTTCCCGTGGAACGTTACAATTAAACTCTATTACGTAGTAAATAAAACTATAGCTGGAATCATAAGAATTATACATATATTGTAACTATCTGACCCGCGCAATTCGTGTGCTTCGCATAAGAGAATTTTGCCCGTTTTTGCAACATTTTTCATTGATGCCCCGCTCCTATTGTTCGTAGCGTGATGTTATATAGCGCCTTTCTCGATAAATAGGCTAGCCAAAACTAAAAGAATTTTCCAATTCGAACCAGTAGTTCCTGAGATTAGCGCGAAACAAAAAAACTAACTCTTTAGCTTTATAATATTAGTATAGATACATCCTCATTTCGCCAGCTATATTTTTAGGTTGTATGTAGTTCTCACAATGGGGTGACAGAAGTCCATCTCTATCTATCTCACCATAAGACCTGCATACGTAAGACTATCAATGTATGTATAATTAAATAGCATAAATAATAGAACACTACATAGTAGGTACTTTACAAATGGCGTTCATGATTCCAAGAATTACAGTTACCATTAAGTGCTTAGCTTCTACGAAACTGATACCAGCACCTAATTTATTTATTAAACCTTCGATCTAACCTCCAAAATAGATTGCGACTGCACGGATAACGCAGTGATTAAGTACTTGTACATTATCGGCCTCGACGACCTAGTGGTTAGTGTAACCGATTGCCACGCCTTAGGTCCCGGGTTCGATTCCGCACAAGTCAAACATTTGTGTGCATAAACATAGATATTTGTCTTGGTCTGGGTGTTTCTATGTATAATATGTATGTATTGGCAAAAAAAAAGTATATATCGCATAAATGTAGGTTATATCGAATTATCTATCCCTCGGAAACAGTACTTTTTCTGGATGAAAGGTACCTTGTGTCCTTTTCTGTACCCCTGATAATACGTATGCGAAATTTCATGATGATCCGCCAAGTGGTTAAGAGGTGAAAGTGTAACAATCAAACAAACTCACATTTGCATTTATAACATTACTACATTTTGCTCGCGTCTTTGCTCGCCTAAGTGTAGATTAAGTTATGTTAGGTTAGTAACAGTGGTGCCAATTCTGTTGTCACAAAATTCTCTAAACTTAACTAAAAATCACTAAAATTTAGTTAAGCCCTGTCACTTTTAACGGTTTCAGAATACGAAATGTCGTTTGACAGGACTAAACTAAATTTTAGTGATTTTTAGTTAAGTTTAGAGAATTTTGTGACAACAGAATTGGCACCATTATCTACTTTTTCTGCACGAAAGCCCTATGACCTTTTTTGTGCCCCTGATAACATGTATGTGAAATTTCATGGTGACCGGTGGAGTAGTTAAGGCGTGTACGCGTAACAAACAAACAAACAAACTCTCTTTCGCTTTTATAATATTAGTTAGGATTACTAAGGATTTGTTTTTTAAAGTGATAGCTTTGTAGGCTATGCGATAACCTTGTGCCAATACCTTGAGTGTCAAGGGTTGAATCTCATCAAACCGATCTCACTAAACCAATCGTACCGAACTAATGAGTCTAGAAAGGCCTTTGTCCAGACATAGACCTTTCTAGTCTCATTAGCTCGGTTCGATCTTTGCTCGGGACAAGTTGTGTGACTCACAGATATGTTGTTCCGATTATTATTGGTGTTTTTGTGTTCGTTATTTTAATTTATGTTAAGACTGTATGGAATGTTTATGATAGCGTTGATTTTAAAAGAAACTAAAGCTTAGTGGATATACATATGTAGTTAAGCTTTTTTAAATACAAATCCATTATTTTTATGTTTTTAATTATCACATATACAGTCAAAGATACATCTGGTAAATCATATTATGTGCGTTGCTTGGGAGTTAGAGGGCTAGGTATATTTGAAACTATGTATTAAGCAAATCTTATTGTTTTAAATCGCGAGATTATTTACATTAACAAACCTTTTTACAACTAAAGTTCTGCAACAATTACTCCATATGTCATAGAATTTACACTACATACAATTAAATAGATGTATTTTTATCATTTCGCGGAGCAAAATGTATTGTTAGAGATTGCGCGTCCCTGGCTCTGAGGACCTTCAACTATTTATAATAATACCGTCCGACAAGGATGCTTTCTTTTTAAAAACAAGTAAACGAAGATATATTGGTTGTAAATTTAGCCAAACAAATTAAAAATAATTAGGTGTTTCTAACATATAAGTTATAATACTAGGTCAGTATAGTCATTAGGCCTTATAACTCACTAATGATGAAAGCTACGAAAACGATTATATTTTAATAAAGATGGCTGCCTAATCACAGCTTTTGATCACAAATGAGTGACACAATAATTAACATCGATTAATTTACATATTATTAACTTATTAGTTGGTTATCTGTGAATCGCGGAAAGAAATTTTTGTCAATAAATTTGTCGCCGCTCATTTTTGTTGTGTACGACGCTAATTAAATTTATTTATTTTATCTTTCACCCTGTTGATGATGGTATCATTAGAAAATGTATAGTTAGTTGCAATAAGTTATTACCCGTTACGAAGGTAATTTGAAATTTCTGCCGTCCATTAACTAAAATTCAATTCGGCTTTAGCAATAAAAATACTAATCTTTTGAGTCGCAGTGGCACTAATTATGACTGGCAATTCATGACTTAACGTTGAGATTGGAATGCGAGTCATAAAAAAACCCTTTTGTATCTAGCCACTGGTGTGCCGCTGCCAGTGTTGCCATTCAATAGGTTAAATATATTGTATGGAAAACAGTTACCGGTATTTGCTTGCTCAAACCCTAATGTCACGAATTGTCAAGAATCTTCACCATATAGAATAAAGCATGCAAATAAGCTGATTATATCAGCATCACAGCAGTATATACCTTACGCTGACAGTGTTGTGAGTTGTTTCGGTCTTACAAACTTCCATCCATGGATATGGATGGATGCGTTGTATGTATGTATGTATGTTCAGCAAGGTGACAAATAGGCGTATGGCCTGCTTATGGCAAGCCTGAATAGATATTCAGGCTTGTCAGACGCCTGGTTGTGACCTTACTGTTATATGTTTGTTTTTTCTCATTTATTAGGTACACTATTGACGAGAATATTAACACAAATGTTTATCTTGACCCGCTTTTAATGTAAGTAACTATACGCAAGCAAATGTTAAAAGCTATAATTCCGTCACTTATAACATTTATAACGAACTAGCTTGTCCTTGGGGTTTCAACCACGTTTATGATTACTGCTGCACTCCTGTGGCTCTTAGCGTAATTTTATATAGCTCAAGTTGGTTCTAAATAAAATAGCTTTTTAATGGCGAAAAATTGTTAAAATCGGTCGAGTCATTTTTGAGTCTATTCATTACAAACATACAAATCTTTTCTCTTTATTATATACTAGATGTTCCTGCAGTTTCACCCGCGTTTATCGTTACTGCGCCGCCCCGTAGGTCATAGCGTGATGTTATATAGCCTATAGCCTTCCTCGATAAACGGGCTATCCAACACTAAAATAATTTATCAAATCGAACCAGTAGTTCCTGAGATTAGCGCGTTCAAACAAACTAACAAACACTCTTCAGCTTTATAATATTAGTATAGATTTAAGTATTAAGTATAGATCAATACGGGTGAAGTTGAAGTCGGGCTCGCACACCGAGGACGTCGTATCTTAAAAAGGAAAATAGAAAACTATTCATTCATTCACATCACGTACTATTACAATATTTAATATGTGCAACAACAGCGATTTTTTTAAATTCTTCTGCAATAAGCTCAATACATACAAGTGAATAAATACTTTAATTCCCCCAGCCTCTCATACCCCTATAATCTCCAACAAACAGTAAGAACTCCTTTAAAATTGTTATTCTCATTATCACTACCCATCCAACCTTAACCATTCAAGTCCTTTTCCTGCACGCATACTCATTTAGTAAACACGCTGCCCAAGCCAAGAATAGCCAAGTCTGGTCACGGGGGTGGGCGCCTCCCTCCTCCCACAGGGCGGAGGGGGTACGGAAGGGCCGCAAATGAAAAATGGCGCAATTAGCCCCACAGACAGTGAAAAACAAGTGCACTCGATCTGCCCGCCGACATCGGCGTAGCGCTAACTCATCGATAACGCAACGGTACATACCTACGCTAGGGATGCGATTAGTCGATTTGTTGGTTTTGTGTTTTTGTGATTTTGTTGAGTATTGAAATGCTTTTAAATGGTGCTTGTTGACTAATCTGTGTAATGGGATTGAGATTTGTTTTTGTTTTATTTTCATTATATAAAATGTACGTACTCTATTTTAAAAACTAGAGTATAATATACGTTTTCTTTTTTGGTGTCTTTCACACAGTTCTCTCAGACACCATCGTTTTAATCTATCAGTTTAGTGTAAAATCTAACAGTGTCGATTTCATGTTACAATAAGATAGACAAACTGTACCTATTTTTGGATTAATAAAGATTATTATTATTATTACTTTTTCCTAAAGTATATTAAAACTGAAAATTTGGTGAATTGCATGTTTGCATTTTCATTACGCTAAACAGTATTTGATAACTTGACACGAGGGTAAAAAATCTTCCTTATGCAAAAATCATTAAGTTTTTAGTACTTCTATAAATCCATTTTGGGTAGCTCAATTTCGAATCCTTGTGGATACTATAAGTTACTTCTAAAAAAGTGTACATGGACATGAATTAACTACATCCAAGTAGCGAACTCTGAGGAGATTGATGATACGTCCGGATTTGTTCGGGCGTTTGCCGGTTCGAATTACTTTGAGTTCCACCCGTACGACTTATACACGATAGCTAAGTAGAACGATACTCGGTAATACTAGTATCTTTAAGCTCGCTTACTGATTTACTTTAAAAAATATTGACATTGTTGAGTACACAATAATGCCAATGTTTTTAGCTTATAAGAATTTCAAAAATTCTTAAGGACTACCCAATGAATATGAATAAAAAAGTGTTTCAAGAAAGGTAGAAACTTGATCTTTCTTTTTTATGTCGAAATGTTGTTCTATCGGACTTTGAGAGTAAGGGGAATAGAGGGGCACTTGTGTTTGCAACCCCAGTTATACACTGTAATATCGCCCGGAAGATGGCTAGTCTCTGATAAGATTGGCCACTATGACCAGAATTAGTCCTGCAGAACATTATAATTGACAACAGGAACTGGTAAATTTTGTCCCGCTGACAGCGAAACAACCCTTTTAATGATACTCTTCACGTAGCAGTCAAAATATATGGTATTTTTTTTAAATGCACCTCCTTTTACAAACATTCCAACAACGCATATAAAGAAAATCCAGGCTCGGAATAACCATTTGTGGATCTTAAAAAAATGTGTTCCGTGTAGGATTCGAACACTTAGCGCAGTGTCAGCGGCGAGGCGACCACTTAAACCACTACGCCGTGCAGTATAACTGCTTACCAATAGGCGATCATATGGTGTATGCCACCTTTATTGCCTAAAAACACACCACGAATAAAAATACAGCGCCATCTGGCGTAGTGTCTGCAAACGTAATAAAACGAAATCAAATAAAATTCCAGCAGCCCAAGGCATCCGATTTCCGATTTATTTGTACGATTGCATTACTAGTTTTTACACGCGCCTCCGCTCTTATGGTTATGAAGATACACATATGTAAATATCCTAAATGTACGATGCATTATTTGGCAGCAAAAAGTAGCTTTCATTTAGTTTTTGCAGAGGTAGTTAGCCCCAGAGTGCCCCGGTTTATAAACTATCTCTGCATAAAGCATGCCGATTTGATGTGCCGTTGCTGCAAACCCACATTCTGTTTGTCGTCGTGACATTTGATATATAGAAAGTCAAAATTATACCATAAAGATACATCGTAATTAAAAGCAATACCGATACCTCAGAGACTAAAACGTTCTTACCATTTTCTCTAGTCGCGTTTCATGCACAGCTATAAAAGTGCGCTACATAAACAGTTGTCACAAGTCTGTTCATTCATCCCTTGTGTATGTTTTTATAATGTTTGTAAAGCCTTTGCGATACAGGTATCATGACTCATGAGTAGGGGCTTTTTAAAAAACGAAATATTTGTCTGACGTTAGTCAATGTTTTTTTTCATGAACTGAAAATTTTAATAGCTGGGCTCAGACAGTAGGCAGTCAGCATTTATTTGGCCAGACATCCTTTTACAAAAGGGAAAATCGAATATGAATGTTCTCGATCCCTTAATTCCCTTGCGTTTTTCGCGTTGATACCGCCCGATTGAATCTTAGGGGAGAAACTTTTAATTAGTTTAATTAATTATCAATTTAACAAAAATCCGTTTATATTGATGGTTGGATTCTTAGCCATGGGGGTTCTTTGAGGAAATAGTTACTATAAGTATTGTGTTACGTTTACGTTACAGTTTTACTCATTGAAATTATACCTCCTTTTTTGTTTGGATTTCATCACCGTTTATATTGATTAGACTTTTAGACATCTTTGCATTTTGTTTGCGATCTAAAATAAAATAGTATTCGTCTAAATATCTGTAAAGTGTGAAGACGCCGCAAGGCTTGGATACTTTTTAATAATAACTAAATAAACACATGTCTTTTCTCTGGTTATTTAATAAATATCAACATTTTCGGCAAATTAATGTATTATCCTACAATTTGCCGAAAATGTTGATATTTATTTCCGAAAATGATTTTGTTTGTTTGTAAGGATTTAACTAAAAACTACTCAACTGATTTTAACATTTTTTTCGTCCTTAGAAAGCTATATTATCACCCAGTAACATAGGCCATAGCTATATAAGTCATTGCTATATATTTTATTTAAAAAAGGAAGGACTGTTACTAACATAACCTTAGCTATTTTTGTGCGAGCGAAGCCGCGTGCAAAAGCTAGTGTAACATATTATAAAATTTATAAAGTACTTGCAACTAAATATGTTAAAAGTAATTATTGTTAAACCGATTCAGGTGTATATCTATCATATTATTATCTACTAGATGTTTCCGCGGTTTCACCCGTTACTGCGCCGCCCCCTTGGGTCGTAGCCTATAGCCTTCCTCAATAAATAGGCTATCCAACATTAAAAGAATTTTTCAATTCGCATCAGTAGTTCCTGAGATTAGCGTGTTCAAACAAAAAAACAAACTTTTCAGCTTTATAATATTAGTATAGATATAACGTTATCTCGTTCGGACTTTGAGTTAGAGTGAATGGGATAAATTTATTGGTGACTCGATCTTTTTAAATTCCAACATTGTCTAAGCCAAGAAGTGCAAAATTTATACAGACTGCATTAAATGTAGTGTACATATAAGAGATTTTTTACTCTAGCTTTATACACTGACCTCTATATTACTAGAGAACTGGACTGACTACCACCACGAAAAAGATAACTCCATTGTTTTTAGCTATCTTTGTATTGAGAGCGTAAGTGAGTGTATATGGAACTGATGAACAATTTACTTTTGATATCGACAAAACGTTTAAAAATTCAAGAGCTTCTTGTACTTTATAGGTAGTTAGCCCAGCGTGTACATATATTTGACGCCAGTAAGTTTTTTTTTTATACAACTAAGGTGGCAAGCAAGCATACGGCCCACCTGATGGTAAGTGGTCACCGTAGCCTATGGACGCTTGCAAAACCAAAGGCATCACTTGCGCGTTGTCGACCTTTTAGGAAAGGAAGAAGAGAAAAAGGAAGTGGGAAAGAGAAGGAGCGGGAAGGGGGAAAGAGGGTGATTCTCTATCTTAATAAAATAATCCCATAGCTCAAATATGCATTGGACTTGGTAGAAGAATTAAGTTATCTAATACATTGGACTAAACGGATTAAACTCAGTTATAATATTAATCTATACTAATATTATAAAGCTGAAGAGTTTGTTTGTTTGTTTGTTTGTTTGCTTGAACGCGCTAATCTCAGGAACTACCGGTCCGATTTGAAAAAATCTTTCAGTGTTAGATAGCCCATTTATCGAGGAAGGCTATAGGCTATATATCATCACGCTAAGATCAATAGGAGCTGAGCACCAATAAAGAATGTTTCAAAGTCGGAGGATATTTTTTCCTTTTGAGAGCGTGCGCTGCGTAAACAGTTAAAGTTTCGCAAAAATCATGTATGACAGAATTGTTCCCCTTTAATAGTTCTAAAAAAAAGTCCGCGACAGCATATGTCTATCTTTTAAGGTTTGCTCACTATAACCATTTTTATGCTAACGAAATTTGTTCTAAAATAATACATTATTTGCGAAGGTATTATTATAAACATGATATTAATCCTTATCCAAATAAATACTTTATTCATCACAAGTATTTAATTTAAAGCAAAATTGCCCTTTACATCATTCGATTTCAATGAATATCTTAGGAGATATCGCAGTTTTAAAATAACATTGCAGCAAAATAATTACCCATTACAGACATAGTACAAACGATGTTTCTCCTGGTTTATTCTGCGTGATTACTACTGGTTCGATTTGAAAAATTCTTTTAGTGTTGGATAGCCTATTTATCGAGGAAGGCTATAGGTTATATAACATCACGCTACGACCCACGGGGGCGGCGCAGTAACGATAAACGCGGGTGAAACCGCGGGAACATCTGGTATCCTTATATAAATTAACCTGCGGATATGAGCGTGAGATGTAAAGTACGATGACACAGTGGTTTAAGAGATAATTTTCCTCAGTGCCAGTGCTGCCTAATTTGCGCGTCAGTTCCCACACAGGGCAAGCATTGTATCATCGACAGAGTAGTGTCGAGTCACAAACAATAAAAATATTTTGCATCGACAACGATTATGTAAAACCACTACAGAAAATTTTTCCTGTTTTGGTGATTTTCACATACAAAACGACGTCGTTTTTCTTTTATTTATCGGTGCAGTTTGTTTATTGTTTTGATCTCGTAATAATAAAAATATCCATAACAATAAATGGCACCTAATTTGAAAAGAAAAAGGACTTTTTTTAAAGAGAGTTGACGCATTGCCGTTTCTTCTTTTCACTGAATAAATATTCTTCCTAGATTTTGCCTGTGTCTCCGCTCGCTTAAATGTAGGTTATGTCAATTTACAATCCTTCGGGAATATAACTTTTTCTTGGATGAAAGGTACCTTATGACCTTTTATGTACACGAAACCGATCGTCATGAAATTTCACATACAAATTGTATACGAAGTTTTATGATGGGCGGTTTAGTAGTTAAGGAATGAAAGCATAACAAACAAACTTACATTCGCATTTATAACATTAATTAGAATGTTTTGTTCCTGGTGGTAAGGAGGCTTGCTACAACTTATATTGGAGACGTTGTATATTTACGAGGAAGACCAGTATTCTGAGGTTCTGTTGCGGGGCAGCTATTTTTTTATGGGTGCATAGTGCACGAGTGATGGGAAGTCAGTGCCCTCTAATATCCTGACACTGGTCTAGATTTAGGGTATCGTTTGCCTTAGGGTTGCGGAGGTCAGATGGCAGTCGCTCCGTGTAAAAACTGATATTCAGTCAAATCCGGTTAGACTAGAAAGCCGACCCCAAGTGACAAGGGATTAATAAAGACTAGGGAGAAGATAGTGCACGAGTGATCCTAGTAATTAGTAGTAGTAGTATTTATCTACTAAAATATATACTTCTACTACTACTAATTGTATCTTTCATACGTTACGGAGGTATGTTTTTATCCACATGCTAAATAGCTTTTATAAGTCGTGAGTTCAATGAATATAGATAAAAAAAATAAAATAGTTGTTCAGCCCTGCATCAGATTATAATTATTCAAGATGGTTGAAGGAATAGATATGAGCAGCAACCGTGTGACGTCAAAAAAGCAGAAATTAAATTATAAATTGTTTTGATTACACGTTCCAGTTAGAAGTAGAATATTGATGAATAGAATTTCTCTTCACTCTGTAATCTGACCACCACTGGCTAACCTATATAATATATTTTTTATTATAATTATATTTCTCCTGTTGTTTTGCTAAGTATATGAAAACTTGCATTTAGAAAACATTTTGTGAGTTTCAAAATAAATACCTATAGGGGTCACCATAATATACTACCTAAATACAATAAAAATAGAAAAGAGTGAAAGCCTCTTAGTAAGGGGAAGGAGGATATTTAATAAGAAACGTTGGCATGTTATTTAATTAAAATAGCTTTGAGATATTATTCGATATTTGTATGAAATAGAAAAAAACATTTAGAGCACCAAAACTGCATGCAATTGCAGCCAAGTATATTTTTCAATTGCACAATCTATGCTGCACTTTAAAAACTGCCGATGCAGACTTTTAAATTGGCTTAAGTATATAAGTATGCTATAAACTATGTTTAATACTTCGCTTTATTTACGCAAATAAAAGATAAAGAAATACATTTGTATATTTGTTTTGATGATTTTTCTTTCACTTGAAGTGAAATAAAATGTAACAGCATTTTTTACTATTTATAGGTATACACATAGTTTAATCTAGTAGTTTATGAAAAGTATAATATGAATATTCACAAATTGTTTTATGAATCACTACAGGAACCCTTAACTACATTACGCGTATATTTCATTTCCACAATGGACCAGTGATACAATGTTTCTGTATCAACAAACTTATTGCTAACAGTGACAACTATTCAGATAGAAACAGATTAATTGTTATCGGCCAGCAAACTCACTTAGCCAATCAATCTTTAATTTCGCTTGCAATAAATCAATAAATTCGCCATTAATTTTCGCGTACCGCACGGTCTTGGAGGCTGCTAAATAATGGATGGCCATCAGCTTTCATTAGCGCCAAGCGGGGGCGCCACCGGCGACCGGCCGCCGGGCGCCGGCCGATAACTCCCGATCAATACGGCCCGACCGTCCCGACACTCCACGGAAACAGCCGAACGCGCTCGAGCCAATACGGTCGCGGCCGAACGTTGCCGAAGATTTCCGAACACGAGCCGCACATGACAAATGTCACTGTGATACGGCTCTGCAGCCTTCAGGCCTCCCTGAAAACTGTGAAAATTCATTAGAAAAGTGCATCTTATCATACGTGTAGTTGACTCAGTGTACATCTGTAGTACATAGTGGTTCTTGTCAGTGCAAACTAGTCGTAACATTGTGTGTTGTGTGAGTATTTTGACAGTTTGTACTCGAGGGTACTTCGATCCATATTTTCTTGTAATGCGTCAGTTTTGAGACCTTGTAAGCGATACCTAAGCTTTAAATTTCGAATCCACAGTCTACAAACATTCTTCCTGCCAGCTTTTTCAGTGCTTTCTATGAAAATTGTTGCGAGCAGTTCAGGCCTTGAAAAACCAGCCAAAAGGTATTTTTGTGACAGTAGCCGGTAGTGAATATGGTAGTATTATAACTTAACCTTTCTTTTAAGGCTTCTGGTGTGTATTATTTAGTGACTTAAGGCTTAAATAACATCCAAGAAAAGATATTAATACAATTACAGGGAGGCTACTGCCGCGCATGCTCAAAGCAGAACCGCTTTGCGCCATACGTGTTTTTATTCTTAATTTTATATTTTGGAGTATACCTATACCTTTTAGATATGTGATGTAGCTAAAATATAAGAAAATAATGTCGTGTGTAGTACCTAATATATTTTAACCCATTTCTTTGTGTCTAGTTAATTATCTATAAATGGATTTAGGTTATTAGGCCGTATTTTGCCTTATTTTGTTTTAAAGTCGTATTTGAGATACGTAGTTAAAATTAATGTCGTATATCAATTGTATGTATATGTTACGTTGTAATTATGTATTTGTTAGCGTATATAGTGTGATTGACGTATAGATTAGATGTTTCTTGCTAGAATAATCAGTAAATTTTACACGGAATTAATTACTCGCCTTTAAGAGTGTCTATTTTGAAACGTTTGTGCAGCCTTGACCAATTTACATAAAAGCCTGCGGGAGGCGTTGCAGTAGCGCAACACAACCAGTTTAATAAGACCCCTTTGAAAACTCTCTTTACCTCAGATCGCCTTATTTAATCAGCGCGGTGCAGGGTGGGGAAGGTCTGCGGTAACTGGTCGACAAAAGCTGTCATAGTGACAGTTGAAAGCTCTCAGCGGGTGTGAAAAGGAAGGATTTGAAAATAGAACGATCATTTTAAATATTTAATAATAGAATCGATGGGTTTTTAATTTCGAATTGGTTTGGGTGGTATTTTTGTATACAGCATATTAGGCTGCTGTTAGGTTTGTTTTGTTATTTGTTTTGATGGCTGTGACGTAGTATTCGTGGAAATATAAACTTGATACTTGGTACCGCTATCCAGAAATCACGTACGCGGATGACCTGTTGATGAACATTAAGGTTTCTTGTTTTAATACAGAACAATAACTACTGAATTAGTTTTATAAAATCAGTTTGTTTCTTTTTCAGCAGTTTGAAAAAAATCTCATAATTTACCATCGTTATTTATCAGTAGGTACTTACTCAGAACCAACATATTATATAGAAAATATTTAAAAACAAAGTCGTCTGAGAGTGCTGTGTGATATTTAAGATAATTTGTTAGTGTTTTCCTCATAAGCTGTAAGTAACAGAATAGTCTAAATATTTCCTAGAAATTTGGTGGGATTTTGAGAAAGGCAGTAACTATCATACATGAATTCTTATACATATGTGATCAATTATAGAAGTAGTTATCGACCGCATTTGTGGCAGACTTCCTTTTGTAAGATGCCAGGTGATTCAAAGGTCTTGCGTGTTGGAAATCTGGTCCGCTTTATTCAAAGGAAAATCTTTTTAAATAACAGTCGGTACTACAAGTATGAACAGCACCTTGCCTTTTTAGTCTATCTCACAGTAAAGCTTTTTACAGGGTGAAATCTTCAGGTCATGCCTGTTTACTGGTAGTGGCAATTACGCAGTGTAAGATTTTATCACACTAAAAACAACCCCATTGGTCTGGGATTAGCTGACTGAATTAGTAACAGCTAATGAAATCACTTGTCATGAGTTTAATTTTATTACATCGTTAACACATTCCCTGTCTGATGAACCACATATGGTACATAACAATTGATTTTCTATTGTGTCTATCACGGGACTGTGAATGGGTTAAGTAGCCTATCAAAAACCTGGTGTATATTTAAACTTAGTTCAATATGGCTGCTAACGTAGACTATAAAATTATGTGAGTATATATAAAAAAACCGAATATTGGATAATTTATTTTTACTCGTGCCCAATATTGAAACAGAATTATTTATACAAGGTCATCGCGTAAGTTGACCTCGACACCCGGAAATACTCTAAATTAACCATAGACATTTTTCTCGTAAGGGCAAGGGCCTTACAGATGGCACTATCGTTTTAATCGCGCGACATTAATCACGTGAATACCGAAATAAACGCGACTCGACCCTAGGCGACAAATGAGATGGGTGGAGAAACAACTTTCGAAGAATAACAGATAATATATATAAACGTATAACGACACATCGAAGTATGACCTCTGTCCCCGGTTTGTCGGCTGACGGTATGCGCGGGCGCACTATACGCGGTATTAGGGTAGGTACATGTTGTCTGTTTTCGGCTAATACTTATAAGGAGATTATTTTAATTTATTTTATTAATGTTACATTATTTATAGTAATGAATATTAAAGTAAAGTTTTATTTAATAATTTAATTACAATATTAATTAATTATGTGTTTTACTGCCTCGTTTGTCATATGGCATAGGTTTGCTTATGTTTACAGGCGATTGTGATGTTCTAGGTTCGAAACCAAGTAGTGCTTTTGCAGCAATTCTCAGTAGCAGTACTGAGTTTGAGAATGTACTAAAATACATTTGGCATAAGTAACGTAAGTGCAATGCACTTTTGCCTTCCCACCGGGGTTATGGCGTTATATAATTCTCAGTCGGTTAATAATAATAATCAATTACCAGTTTTCAAACAACTACAGATATATACATATAAAAGCCCTAAACGGATACAAACAAAACGAGCTTCGAAAGTACGTCTATTGTGTTGCTTACTCTCGACGTCCGAAAATTGGGAATCCCACCTCGCGCCTAAATGAATTACGTTCAATAAATTATTTCCTACATATATCTAATGTTTGCTTTCTTTTATTAAAGTTAGCAATGGGTGCGTCTACGCGAGAAAGTTTAATTTAGCCACCATCACGTGCCATACGTATATGAGTTTTATAGACGTTCGGACAAATTTATGCGTTTTAAAAGCTAAAGAATAGGCTAATACATGATTTACATATAAATTATTGATTTTTATACACACTTGATAGTATTTTCTACTTTTTTATCTTTCGTATTGTGTGTTTTCGTTATGTAAGTTGTTGGTTATAGTGTTCGGTGAAATAAAGAAGTTTTTAAGAAGTTGGTTGTGGGAATAGACATATGTATAAGGTCTCCATATTAGAGAGTGACGTGTATGTTTATGATGTAATGCAAAATATTAAGAGTTGTGTTACTCTAATCCAGCTTGATATCCTTATGCGTATAACTTTTGAACTAGCGTATCGATATGCATACAAGTATATTTGCAGATGTGTTTGGTTTGTTAACAAACTAAACTAAGCCATAACTGGTCTACCTTGACGTGTGTGACGTACTGAATGATCTAAATAATAATATGGCAAAATGTATATAAAACTGAAAATATATTAAAAAAATCTATGTGCATAACTATTTTAAGGCCAGTAAGACATTAGGTGAACATAATGTACGACATAAAGAAAATAATTCAATAACCTAAATACCCAAACCAATAATTATTTGCCTTCATACATGCTGTATCCCAAACACTCCTCTTTTAAGGTTTTCTGTTATTTTTTCGTTAATTAAAAAGCATCGAATTAATTAACGGAGATGTTATCTTAAAGTCGCATCTATCTGTGCGCAGAGCGGCGGCGGTGCCGTGTGGGGCATGCGCCGGCGGCGCTAAGGCATGAGCACGGCGCGCGCGCCGGAGCCCCGCGAACCACCGCGCCATCCCCACCGCCCGCACCAACAGGTAACTAACTACCCACTACTATTTTAGCACACGGCTCGAATAACATCGTACCTTTAAAAAATATTATTTATAATTCTATACCTTCATAGGTATAGAATTATAAATAATATTTCAGTCATCTATTGAATCGCCGGGGCACACCGGCAGCCAGACACACTGGGTTTTCAATTATGTTTGGTATTCTAAAACTTGACAGTTTAAGGTTTTGTTCTTGCTCTCTATCCTTGTTATTGTTTTTTATTTTTGGAATTTAGAAAATATTACCTTTTATTATAATATTTTAATTACATAAAATAATCTGTCAGTACTAGCATTTAAATAAGGGAAAGACACTGACTCCTGCAACACAGTTTTTATTAGTAATATAAAAAATAAATAATTATTATTATTACTATTGTACTACTATAAATCCTGTTCAGTATAATAATTATTATATCAGTAGTAATTTTTTTATGGACCGGTAAGATTATGTACCCTCTACACATTGTATTGTGGCTATTTTTGGCTATTTGTGATAAACAAAGAACTTTGAATACAGCTTAACTGCAGTGTGGGGACTGGTGTGATTATAAATCTTCCGAAAAAGACTTGCGTTTTTGGTTATGTTGTTATTCGATATGTGTTGCAGTTTAATTTAAGTATTAAACACTAGACTAACTTCTGTATATGTTATTATTTATAAGTTTTATAACCAATGTTTAATAACAGATAAATATTTATAAACTTTATAAACTGCGTGTTTTAAAGAACAGCACAGGTGACTGTAGATGCTACGCCCCGTGACATTTTTGTCACTGAGTGTAGCATCTAGTAGGTACCTATTATGGATAAAAATGTCATCTATTGCTGTGTCGTACGTAACGCAATTGCGTATTAATTTATTTTATTAAATTGTCAAGAGAATAAAAAGCGCTCGGGTGTTATCATTAACAAAAAAACATAATTTATTCTTTTGTCTGTTCTCTAAATAAAAAAATCAATCAAAAGGGATATTGAGGCGAAATGTAAGTAATTAAACTACCCATGATGATAAACAATGTTTAGTTAAAAGATTTAATGAAAACATAATAATATACTTGTTTTAACTGGCCATACAAATTGTTTAAACAGGTTATGGCTTTTGTATGGGAAGTTCTACTTACATAATTATGTGATCTTCCAAGTCACAGAATTAAATTTGCTAGGCATGGATATATGTATGCCTTTTTGGCTCAATCGGTTGACCTTCTTTATTATATACCCAAATACATTAATTATTATTTCATTCTGGTGACCTCTAAAACACTAATTATACCTATGTTTTATAAAAGTAATACTTAATTGTATGGTAGAAGATTTTACTTGTCGTGGCTAAACATGATAAGACTTTCTTAGGTTATTTTGGTATTGGTGTCCGGTTGGTAGAATAATGAGCATCTCCGATTTGATAACATGTATTAATAGGCCATATATAAGATTTTAATTACTAGAACAGATATAATTTGCATTTGGTATTTGTGAATTTGATTAATTTATCAAGGTTCTTTAATTGGCTTGTTGACTCAAAAAATTGGAGTTGATTCACAATATAAATGATGTATCTTGCCTATGTCTAGAGAATAATTTGGAGTCAAGCTATTGAGAGAAACGTAAGTATAGCTACATAGTTACTTATTTGTTTATCTATACCCAGTATAATGCATCCAATACCACTTCACACTAAACAGAATGAGTAATTAGAACCGATCAAAATTTCTCAACAGCCTGCGTAAAAATCAAAATTTGCGGTCCAAGATTATGACATTAATTACTGTTAGTCATAATAAACAAATTGTTATAAAATATAAAGAGTAACTTATGATTAAAAATAGTTATCTCTTACATGGGAAAATATTTGTATACCTAATCAGGAAACATGTTTAATTAACATCGTTTATTTATTCAACTATCAATAAAAATTATAAACCTAAATGGATATTCTAATATTTTGAATATATACATACTTAGGTATATATTCCATACGGTAGGCAGCATTAGTAGCAAAACATAGTTTATAATTCCTATTTCATATCAATTAAATCAATAAATTAAAGACTCATTTATCATTTCTAGGAATCCGAATTGTGTGTTGGACTCAAAACAGTTAGAACTAAACAAAAAGTGTTTTTAATTCTTGCATTAGCACACAATAACGTTTAACTTTAGAAATGGAACTGCGTTATTAGAAAAAAGAGTCTCTACTAATCAGTTATCATCGTTTCGTATAAAGTTACATAATTGAGTCCCTGTGACGAATTTACAATTAACTTTTCTGATAATCATTATCATTTGCCTGTTCTTTTCTTATTTTTACACAGAAGCCACATAACTTCATATATCCCGGTATGTCTCAACATATTTTAGATGATTCATTTTACTACCTCCGGTGTTCAATTGAATTGAAAATTGGTATACGAATTTAAGTTGATAACAATGCTAAGTATATGATGGTATCTTTGAGCTGAACTGATGAGGAGCTAATAGTGGGCATAGGAACTCTGTAATAAAACAGTACAAACAGAAACTACAGATTATACACTCGATATGATTTTAACATAGCTATTTTGCTGCGATCACGTCTTAACTGGTATGGACGGCCGTCCGTTGAGCTTAATTAGTTAATTACCCTATGTTAAACAGATCTTGTATATTACTCACCATTGACCAAAAATAATGTACAGAATTTGTTTAGGTAAATAAACTAGACAAACATAGTACCCTATTATCAAAACAAACGACCAAAAATCGTTCGAACAAATGCAATTATGTCATTACTTTTTGCTTACACATTGTTTCGTACAAACATCCATTACAGTGCGGTTTCACAGAATTGGCACGAGCGACCAAATACCGTATCTAAATTGGTCGAAGCACGCGATATCAATCTGTTCCGTTTGTTTTAATTGACAAACGGATTTACAATTAGAGTTATACGGTATAAACGTTGGTGTTATTTAGTGGCCATTTCGCGACACCCACACTCTGTTAAGGCAAAGTAAGATTTGGTTAGAACATCAATAATTTTTGATGATTCGATTGAATTATAATATAAATAAAATTAATAAAAGGCAGTAGTTGCAAGAGTTATTGAGCGGTGATGTATAGATACTGGTTTTGATCCGGCGCAGACGATATGAGTCACCCTTACATATGCAAATACACGTCATAGTAATAATACGTAATCCATATAAAAATGAGAGTTATAATCTACACGTATCTATAGATATAATAATCCATAAAACTATATATTAAAGCCGTTGCGACCCTGGCAAACCACTTTGCTAAAGAATTAGGTAACTAAATTGATATGCAGCTGTGGTATGTTCCTAATATTGTTATTAAATTTTTTTATGGCAATATTTGAGACAAGTTATAGTCAGGTAGAATTGTAGCTGTTTTCAAATCGTGAGATTACTCTTTTGCTGTTGGATGAATATAGGCACTTGGTATGTCAATGCTAGCTTTTTTAGCTGTATGCGATATAAAGTGCATCAGTTGCAGTTGTAACCTAATGATTTTCCTTTTAGCACCGAAAAGGAAAAAATATGCATTATTTTTTATACGAATATGATCAGCTCACAATCGGTAAAATAAATTACTTAGAATTAGAGCTTGTAGTGTGATGGAATTACCCCAAAACTTACGAGTAGCAAGGTTCTTGCGATAATTCCCTGAATGAGCTTCGATACATTTAATTATAAAATGAGTGTTGTAATAGGGGATAATCCCTGTTCCATGAGGAAACCTTAGTGTTCCTAAACTTTTCACCGTATCTTGGAACGATACGGGTTTCACACAAAAATTGCATCCATGCAATACTGTTATTAACATGTTGTCCGTTTATGGCTACTATGCTATCCGTACTTTCAAACATGTTTAAATAAATTGTATTTTATTTTATATAATTTATGAACGGTCTTGTTCGCCATGATATATCCAAAGTAATTATCATATTTCTAAATAATGGACACGTTACAACGAACACACGGAATGTTAGACAATGTGTATAAAAAACAACATAAATCACGGAATGCCAGTTAGAATTACGACCACTTGTATCTTAATGGCCAATGTGAAATGGTCAAACTATTATTTGTTTGAATCTTTGTACGATATCCAATTAATCCTGAGAGAATCCAAACATATTATCAAGTTCTAGAGAACTAACATTATGAAATCTATAAATTGATTTAAATAGTAACAGACATGCTTTCAATTATTCCAATACGAGGCACGTTTAACCAATTTATAATAATTAATTGTCTTACAAACATAACGCTAGCTAATACTTAGTTGCCACTCAACTGATAGCTAGTAGCTAGCTAGTCCTTGATTAACGATTAACCATTGATCAATTGCTTGCCTATTTAACTAACCCTCAATGTTGAGCAATGTCTATAGGTGTTTTTTTCTGATTGATCTCTAGTTAATACTTACTTAGCTACATCTCAAGTCATTGATCAATAATTAACCATTGATTAACAGCTCTCCGTTACTTAACTATTATTCAACTAATACTAAACTTTGAGTAACGCTTACAGGTAATTATTTTCTCTGATTAGTCGCTAGTTAATACTTAGCTATCTCTTAAAAGTGACTGCTTATAGTGCACATGACTCCGAAAAATCAAGTCTCATATGCATGACATACACACATAGACGGGCGAGGCCTCTGTTCTAGTCTCCCTCCTTATCTCTTCCATGTTATTACATAAATTTATTAAATAAAAAAACCCAGTATCTAACAGTGTATCAACTTATAATAAAAAACCCACTGCCTAATGAATAATAGTGTTAGGTGATAGAACAGTGACAAACTACTGAACTACTACAACTTGCATAAGCACGGCAAGTAATGTTCCTAGAAATTCTGATATAACGAACATTATGAAATATACATATGTATATATACATTGTCACACTCCAAAACCACTGAAGGGGTCACTAGAAAGAAAGAAAAGAAAGAAAGAGATCACGTTCATTTCAAACAGAGCACACACAATTAGTTAAAATAAAAAAAAAACTATATATTTATACAGATTAATACAAAATGTGTATGCCCTGGCCGAAAAGGGTCACCATCTCAGCATTAGCTAGGCACCCAAATTGAGTGCACCAGCGCTGGTTTTCAGTTGGTCACCCTGTATAAGTGATACAGGTAGAGGTGTATTACTGGCTGGCATAATAAGATATATTGTAAGGTATATTTCGCCACCTATGGTTTTAGGTCTAACATGATAGGGCTTATTGCCGTTTACCACCAGACACGGTGGTGCTACCTAAGAATTGCTTTACAGAAAAAGACAATAGCACTGCCCGCCCAGGGCATGAAAAAGACAATAGCACTGCCCGCCCAGGGCATGAAAAAGACAATAGCACTGCCCGCCCAGGGCATGAAAAAGACAATAGCACTGCCCGCCCAGGGCATGAACAAGAGCAGTAGTCGCGTTCACTACTGTTGCTTCATCGAATATGACAACATTTTTCGAGGTCGCAGCTTTAAATCCTGGTTCATGGATAAACGAATAAATGAATTAAAAATTATGGATTTGGGTTTTCATCGTTAATTATCTAATTTCAGTAGATTAAATTGACTTATTTTAGGAATTTAAACACGTTTACAATATCAAAGTGACTCTTCGCTTTGATAGTGTAAACATATGTTATATGGTGTTGGTTATTAGAAGTCTATTACACGAATAATGAAGTCGTTTGTCGACGCTTTAATAAATCGCGTCATGTTTCTGTGTAAGAGCAATTAAGACTAATCCTTTGACCGCGTGGATTTTGTAGTTTGTATAATTGCTCGAGTACGTCCACATACATACATGTTTGGTGAACGCCTAAATCGTCCGTTTCTTTAATAATAGCAACACTATTTTCCTCGAGTATTTTGTCTTTGATTGAACTTTATTTATTACTACATTTTGCCCGCGTTTTCACTCGAGTAAATGTCGGCTAAGTTAGATTAGTAGATAACAGTAATTTTGTTCGGATGAAGTGCCCTTTTCTGTTTCCCTGACATGTGTATGCGAAATTTCATGGTGATCAGTCGAGTAGTAAAGGCGTGAATACGTTACAAACAAACTCACATTCGCATTTATAATATTAGCTAGGATGCTTTTAGTTATTGGTGGGATTAGCAGAAACATTTATTTTGTTAGCTTGTTGGTATGTCCTACTGATAGACAAAGGCTTTTAATCCTGTGCCATCTCCGTATATATTTTCTCGTCGTTAACTGTCTTGTGCACCTTTCTCTGGGCACAATAGAAAAATCTGTATAGATAGAATAGAATCTATTAAACTAAATTGGTAGTAGCAGTGAAAGTATGTCATCATCATCATCATCATCATCAGGCTATAATAGTTCACTGCTGGACATAGCCCTCCCCCAAAGAGCGCCATAGCGCCCTGTCTTCAGCTTGCCGTATCCAGCATCTGCCTGCAGTCTTTCGCAGATCGTCATCCCACCTGCTCGGAGGGCGTCCTACACTACGTTTGCCGAGTCGCGGTCTCCACTCAAGAACACGCTTACCCCAGCGGTTCTCGGTTCGTCGCGCGATATGGCCAGCCTACTGCCACTTCAGCTTGCTAATTCTACGAACGCAGATTTTCCCCTGTTGTTGTAAAGCATTTAGTCGCCTTCAATATAGTCTTTGGTATCCCGATAGCTACAACAATGGATATAAGGAACTCCCTAATTCAGTAAAACAATAAAAGGATCACACGTTAGTACTAACCTCACGATCGAATCCGCAGGTTTACAAGACGTTGACCACTCATACCACTCATTTATGCAGTCATGTAATTTCCTTAAACACATTGTTTTATTCAAAAAGTTTTATCATTCATTATATTTACTTAAGAAACTTTCCTGTTTAAGCGTTATCTAAACGATTGAATAATACGAAGGTTATCTTTGAAATGAGCGCGTTATCTCACTTTCTAAGTAATGGATTTTAATAAACATTGTGTATCTTGTGAAAAGATAGGTTTATTGGGACGTAGCGGTAGCTTAGATTTAAAGTGTACATGCTATCTAAGCTGATATTACAAATGCAAAAGTGACTTTGTCTGTTCGAAACGTTGTAAATTGCTTGGCCGATTGTGATGTACTCTGGTATAGATATAGTTTACAAGTCGGGCAATGAGCGATTGCTGGTCTGGAGATATTTTCTTTCAGGTTGAAGCCTTTGCTTGCTTACTTTGACGTTAATAAGCGTTCGTTTGTGACCTATTGTAATAAATCGATTATGCTTCGAAAGAGTATTTTTTCTACTTCGTTTTTTCTATAGTACTTATAAGGCATTTCGTAGGTCGGCGAAAGTGCTGTTCAGTGTTACTGTTTGGAAATTCTTGTTTTTTTAAAATATTGATTTGCTAACCTAATCCATTTCTGCTTACTCCTCCTGGCTATACGTACTACCGTTAGTTTCAGCTTTGTAAATACTTATGATGTCGAGAATATCGTCGTCGGCCTCGATGGCGTAGTGGTTAGTGTAACCAACTGCCACGCCTGAGGTCGCGGGTTCGATTCCCGCACAAGTCAAACAATTTGTGTACATGAACATGGATGTTTGTCTTGGTCTGGGTGTTTCTATGTGTAATTTGTATGTATTTACAAAAAGAAAGTATATATGTATGTTTATCCATTGTCTAGTACCCAAAGTACAAGCTCTGCTTAGTTTGGGCTAGATGGTGTTGTGTGTATGTAACAGAAAATAAAAAAAAATAGAAAAATGTTGTTGTAAAGGTAGACTGACATTTTGGTTTTAGCGTTTAGGTAATAAACCTTTGTAAACAACAAATTAAAAGAAATATGTCCTGACTAGTCTTTCTCGTTAATCTTGCGGTATAAATTTGTAGCCCATCGTGTGTTCTGGGGTTTGATACCTAGGTCAGCCAAAGCGTTATAAGGTTTTCCTGTTACGAAAATTATTTAATTATAAAATTAGTTGGTAATACATTCTGCAGTATTAACAGAAGTTAATAATTTTCCAAAAAAGTGTGAATTATAATATATTGAAACAGTAATAAAATAACGACTAAGGTTGAAATACATTTTATAGATCGGGTTTATCGATAGGTAAGTATATCTAACATTTATTTTCATAGACGCTCTTTTTTCTAAAAAAAACTTGTTTATGTTCTCCAAATATATAATTTAACATTCAATTCCTATCAATTATTTTAAAATAGCATTAAAGAGGATCCAATTAGTTTTTCGTATACATACGTTAATTATTTTATGTCCCCCTTCCCCCCTCGGCAGTGTCGGGCGGCGGGTGCGTGGTGGGCGTGGCGCGTCATGCGCGCGCGCCGTTCCGTGAATCGCACAAGGCCGTCTGACCTACTGATATAATTTCTTTGGTGTGTTGTCCGTCTGGTTGTCCGTGTGTGTGTCTGGTGCACGCGAACTTATGGACATGTTCTTACCGGGCTGGATGATCTCAGGTAATAAGTGCCTGCATACTGCTAGGGCGTGCAACTTTTTTGTCTGTCGTAAGAAGATTGATTGAACATTTCAGTTCCTATAAGGTTAAAAATGGATTCTGAGGGTGTTTGGTTTTGTTTGCTTGTTTGTGTGTAGCTCTTTTGTTCGGCCGCTTAGCTAAGATCTAATTAAGACTTGTATGAAATCATTCTATTCCGTTTCTGGGAAGCTCTCTTATCGAATGAATCTTTCTAGTCTTGTTATTTCCAGTCCTGTTCGCATAATATATTCTGGTCCATTAGTTGTTAGATGTTTTTGAATTGGATAAAACTCACTTTGCCTATCTAGAATATTAGATATTCATAAAAGCAAACAAGGCTCCAATCATAAATCACAAGCAGGCAATTATTTTTAGGAATTGTCGTGTCTAAAATTGAACCGCGATATAGCTGCTTAACCACATCGATTACCTTACGAGACATCACATACATCATGGCCAAAACATCCAGACGCACTCCCATATAATAATCCAATTAGACAGCCGATACTTCGTTAGTTTTTCATCGAGTTACGTAAGAATATCGTACATAACTGTGTATGTCGGGAACCGAAGGCGCATACCTGGGGCCGCTGCCGCGCCGCTTGCGAATAATTCAGTAGTTTCTAAGAAACTCTGGCGGCGTCGTAATAAATTTGGAGGCCCGAGCCCTCATTATGCGGTACAGCCGTCTACAGCCTACATTCCGAAGGCATACAGTTTGCCGAATAAAAAGTTACGAATTCGACTATTGTTCAGTCGTACAGGCTTTGGTAGAGATAGAGCAGGCTTTATAATATGTATCTATTCCTCCATATGTATCCCGTGCGCCGATTGTATTGGGTATCCGTATTTACGGACGGATTTGGAATGATTGGCAACCATTTATTCTGTAGGCGACGATGTTGTGTGAATTATGTTAATTTTACGAATTGCCCGGATACATAGCAACTATGTATAGTATTGGGGAAAGATATACTAGATATAATTTAGGAAATTTGTTGTAACGATGAAGAAGCCTGTGAATTATAATCCTTCTTGTAGCATCAGCGTAAATTGATACAGTTAGTGGATGCCAGAATGCTATTATGTGTTTGATGGGTGACTGAAAATCATAATGTGATGCGATACAATGAACTATTTGGATACAGTCTATAATTTATAGCTTAAGGATAGTGACGCGCACAGTTGCGTTTTAAAATTCTTTGAGAAATCTGCTTTTCATTTCACCATTTCGTTATAACTAACACTTAGTTACATTTAGGTGTATTTTGTGTTCGTCAGTTAAATATTTGTAGGGAGAACAATTGTCTCCTCTGAATACTCCGGTTACAACTCCTGCTTAATTATTTAATTACGTAAGAGAGTTGTTTTTTAATGTTATAAAACCAATCCTACATTTAAGAAGATACTAGTATCATACAACATTCGCTTATGAATCGTGTGAATGACAAAGATATATTTAATTCAGCCTGTTTTAGTTAAGCCATCTGGCATACAGAGTGTTCTATAATTATTTTCTTACAAAAATTAAAGAATTAATATCAAAAGCCACTTCTAAGACTTCCAAGCTCTTCTTATTCTCCATACAGTTGCACACGGAAACAAAGAGCGGTTCACGTGGACACTGGAGACACAATAAGACGAATAAAGCATTATTCCTGGCATTTTTCTAAGTCAATTAAATAAGCTGGCAAGATGGCGGTGACTCCGCCGCAGATATTTTGGATAGTTTAGGGTGAGACTAACTGTTGTCGCAGTTCTAGTGAAGTCCCGTGTATTTGTTGTCTTCGTTTGAATATTATTATGAGCTATAAGCATCCTTACTTCTTGCTACTGGGTATTGGCGGATCGCTTGAAACAACCATTGATATTTAGTAATTGAATGTCGTCTGAACGACGTAATAGTTTGTTTTAGTACACCCAGAGTTGTGGTATTGATCCCCGCACGAGGCAAAGAAGTCTTTAGAATCTGCCTGAGTCTGTTCTGAGCTTGAGTATTCTTTCGTGTTTCAATTGTTTCTAATATTTCCTTAATTCAAATTATATCCATAGCGCTTGACTAGTCTACAATAAAATACTGAATGTAAAACTAATAATGTAGGTACTTAATAATGGGTGTTATTTAAATGGTTAGCATAGTATTGGTATTTTTGTGAGCAGAAAAATATAATCTGTGAGCAGAAATAGCTAATTGATCAGCAACTCATGGCCAGTAAACTTTAAAGAGATCAAACTAAGTCGACGGAGCCCCGCTTGGCGGGGCTCCTATTTTTGGGTGGGTTTAAAAAAAGGAACCTAACATAACCTAACACTTCCGAGACGGAATGCAGTGATTTGAGGCGTATAGATGCTCGTTATGCTGTGCAATATTTGCTGACCAATTAGTATTTTTGATGATCATTATATTTAATCCCCTTAATAATTACTGGCTTTTTCTATTGTAATCGTTGTAATTTACAAGATAAGTAGGTAAGCAAGCTAATGTACTTATGAGTTTTGTTTACAATTCTTTTAATTGGCAATGCATAAATAATAGCTAAAAGTTTTACGTTCACATTGTAATCGATATCTTCATTAACGACGCGACGTAGTAAAAAATTGAATAGATTGTACGAGTGGAAAGAGAAAACAATCAGTATTTTATGATACGCCAGTAGTAAAAGTCAATAGTGAGAAATGAATTATTGGGTAATAGTGGGCGGTGTTACTAACGACCTGCGTCCATTCGTGTGTTTGTATTTAATGTTTGTACTTGTGTCGTCGCCATATTGTATGCCAGGTTTAGTATAAACTCAAAACTTGTTAAAAGCCTTGTACCTATATGTATAGCAAGAGTTTAAACAACTTTTGTGTTTCTATGAATAATTGTATTAGCTATAATATACTGATTTGTTGATGAGCACAAGCTAATTATGAAAATGTGAGCGTAGGCTCAGTGTGGAAAACTAACTCTCATAGACTTACGTGTTGTTAAATATATTGATTTACAAAACTTAGTAAACAGTTTTATACGGTAGAATCACCCGTAAAAATATGTTTTGACAGTCAAATAGTATTCATAATTATAATACCTACATGTCCATGCGCATTTCCGTAAGAAAACTTTTAATATTGTTTAAAAACGCACATGTTAGTATATTTTTAAAGGCAATTGAGCAATGTTATTATGAATACAATTAAATACTATGTTATGTTGAAAATAACTACAACAATAAAGCTGCCTTAAGTATCTAGCCTAATTGTTCAACTTTTGTAATAGTTTTCTTTCCTTTCCTACTTCCTAATATTTTATATTTTTAAATATACCCATATTCAAAAATATAAAATATTACTACGCTAAATATTTTCAATTCACTCGTAAATTTTTTATTATCTTACATTGCCGCTGTAATCTTGACATTTATTACATACTAGATGTGCTCGCGGTTTCACCCCCGTTAATGATTAGGTACTGTGCCGCTCCCATGGGTCGTAGCGTGATGTTATATAGCCTATAACCTTCCTCGATAAATGGGCTATCCAACACTAAAATATTTTTTTAATTCGAACCTGTAGTTCCTGAGATTAGCGCGTTCAAACAAACAAACAAACAAACCCTTCAGCTTTATAATATTAGTATTAGTATAGATTTGACTGTCAACTTTAACATTTTCAAGCGCGGCCATAAAAGTAAAATTGCAGACATTGCAACAATTCGAGCTAAAATATAGTCACCTAATCCTTCTCTGGTCCGACAACAGGGTGTGTCACCCTAAGCGTTTAACGGTTATTATAATGCTATGTAGCGGCATATTCTATTCCTTATCCGTCAGAAATACTTGCCAAGATAATCGCAGCTTCAAAACTGACCGCATACTTGTCTATTTGGCTAGCTATGTGCAAAAAAATATTTAATAGTTTGATTGTTGGAAAGCAAAAAGATTAAATTCTAAGTAATTTAATGTTTCTAGGTTGATGTGTGCGCCTACGCAGCGTGAGTTGTCAGTTTTATTTGTCACTTTGACGGCATTCGATAGTTTTACTGTACTTATTGGTTTAGGTTATTGTAACCGTTTTGGTGTGATTTGTTTATGTTCATTTCGTATTATACTGTCAATTGTTGTATTATGATTGCTTTGGTTTCGATTTCATACTATGCCTTAGTTCGGCTGGCGACGAATTTGCGACAGCTTATTTATAGGAGTAGAATGAACTATCAAAACTCCAATGTCTTCAGACATTCTAGATTTTCTTCGCACTATATTCGTAGATAGTATAAATATTTGTCGTGGTTGAGTTACATAGTCAATACAATTAATTTATTTTTCATAGCTATTCTATAGACAAAAAGCTTTCCGTTAGACCCTTGTCTACATATATGAGGTTACAAGCTGTGCCCGTGATTTCATAAGATTTGCGCTTATGTATCATCTACACACATTATGAAATTACTTATCTTGTTTATTTGTCAATTAAAGTAAATGGAACAAATATGATATGCAAGCATATCTGACTGCAAACTAAATTAAATTATAGGGGTTAAAGTATGAAGTTGCCGTTGTATAGTAATAGATACTTTGAATTGACATAAAACCTTCATGGTGTGAGATTTTCGAGTGAAACTTTTTTTATGTGATACCTATAAGATTCTTCTTTAAAAATGTGCAACTTTCGACTGTCGACTTTTAATTGTTTTTTAGACGGGAAAGATGGATACTTGGAAAATCCGAGTCATTTTTGAATATGAGTTCCGACTTGGAATTAACACGGCAGAAACGGCTCGCAATATCAACGCTGCGTTTGGAGAGGAGACTGCTAATGAACGCACCGTGCGTTTTTGGTTTAAACGCTTTCGGGATGGAAACTTCAACTTAAAGAATGAACTACGGGGAAGACTGCCAATACAGGTGAATAACGCTGAATTGAAGGAGATGGAGGAAGCCGATCCGAGTCAAACTGCCCAGGAATTAGCGGCATAGTTTAACGTTACCCTACCTACAATATTGGCACATTTGCATCAAATCAATAAGATAATTTATAAATATGAAAAATGGGTGCCTCATGATTTGACTGATCTGCAGAAAGAAATACGTGTTGAAACTTGTGTTGCCTTGTTGAATCGGTACAGAAATGAAGGAATATTGGATCGAATTGTGACATGTGATGAAAAGCGGATTCTTTACGATAGCCGAAAGCGAAAAACGCAATGGCTGATCCCAGGTCAAACGCCGCAACAGTGCCCTAAAGCAAAACTTACCAATAAAAAGGTAATGGTAACTGTTTAGTGTTCTCTTCATGGTGTTACTAACTATAGCTTTACTACAGCTTTCTCAGGTCTGGTCAAGCAATTACAGCAGATGTTTATTGTGCTGAACTTCGAACAATGATGGCGAAGCTGGCAGTGAAACAGCCCCGACTAGTTAATCGATCTTCACCATTAGTGCTCCATGATAACGCAAGACCTCACACTGCTCGAGAAACCGTTGCAACTCAACAGGAGCTGCAATTAGAAAACATACGTCATCCTCCGTACTCGCTAGACCTTGCTCCAACGGACTACCATTTTTTTCGTGATTTGGACAATTTTCTACGTGATAAAATTTTTGTTGAATCCCCGGAGTTTTATCGTAACGGCATAAATGAACTTCCGTTTAGATGGCAGCAATGTACAGATAATGAGGGTAAATATTTCGATTAAATAAATATAGTACATCTTAGAAAAAAACGAGTTTCAATTTTTCAGTACAAATCGGCAATTTCATACTTTAACCCCTAATGTTTGAGTTTATTATATATAAAAAATGGAGGATGAACGCGCAGATTACTATTTTGCACCTAATATTATTGTTTGTTATTGTTACTCATTAAAATTAATATAAATATAACCAGCGTTTACTTTAAAAAACCATTTCGAACAGTCATCAAACCATTTAAATTTATACATTGCCCGACTTTTCGGTTATCGTTCAGCAGCCAGGTCATGACGAGACTAAGGTGGTATGCTTCTCAATGTCTTTAAATATAGTTATTTCAAATTAGCAAAAAATTATTTAATTATGTGTAACTATTACTAAGAATTAACCTTAAACAATTTTTAACCTTGCTTTGATTGTTTCCTTTCTGGCTTGATGTAAAGGAATTAATAGATTTCATTTTAGCGATACATCTACTCTGGAACTAGAATGTCTTTTCATTTCATTAGCCTTGCAAAGCATTTCATTAGCCTTGCAAAGCATTTCATTAGCCTTGCAAAGCATTTTTTGTAGGAATCTGTGTTCTTTTGCTAGTATCTGTGTTTTGCCAAATCAGATGTAATGTTAGGTCCACTGTTGTACCTGTTCACTTACAGCTGACTTTATCTCTCTTGCACCTACTAGGCATATAAATATAATCAGCATTATTACTATTTAATTTTGTTCTTCAGCCTATTCTCATTACATCTTATAACAACATGTATCCAATCAAAATTCTGACCCGTCTTAACATTAAAACTCGAGATCAATAAAACCTTGAAATTCTTAACAGAATAAATTCTTATTGTAAACCAAATCACTCTGTATTAATCATTGGTTAGTTGAAATCCTTATCTTTCAACGATTCGTCGGAATATAATATAAAATGTAAACAGCTCTGCGGACTGAGGACTATAAAGGTGCCCACACACGGACTAATGAACGCGTGCAGATTTATGACCAATAAATAATGTTACTTGCGCGTAATCACCATATGGCCACGTATGTGGACACATGAAGCTTATACTGTGGACTTGGTACAATTTACAAAGAATAAAGTTGTGGTGTGGAAAGGACGTTGGGCGTTTGACAGAAAGCTGTGCTGAGTCTGCGTGCTCCTTGTGGTCATTGCCTCAATGTTTTTGGTGTCTTTTAGGTTATAGGGAGTGTGCGTTTACGGTAGTTACCTATTAAACATCTATAGTAATGCATAAGTGACTGTGTTGGGTGTAACGGTTAATAAACCGAGTTTGATGAAAGTATGAAACATGGATACAGCTTGAGCTTTGAGAAAAGGATTCAAGACAAAGCTTCTTTAAAGAATTTGAAGATGCGATCCAAGATGCGGTGCACTCCATACCGCATCTTCGATCGCATCTTCAAATTAAATTCAAATTAAGAATCTTTGATTCAAATTAAGAACCTTTGAAGTTATCTGTATGTATTATGAAAGTGGATGTCTTGGCTATAACTATCTGAGTTTCAGTGTTATAAATATAATTGGTATAGATTTATATTTACTTTACCGCCATGATTTCAATGTTTCAAAAGCCTCCAGCCATAAATAACCAAATAAATCTTATTTTGTATGTTTGCGTGCTTAAAGTTTTATGTATGCTGTCATTGTATTCTTGCATGAAGTTTCGTTTTCGTTATTTTATAACCATAATTGAACTTCCATAATAATAAAATGTAGTACGAAAAATCATTACATTTGACTTATCAAAAGACGAACAAAACCAACTAGTCAACGCTTACACTCATAATGTTTGCTCATGTTCACAGCTTGTTTAGGCTAACTTTTATGTGTGTTAAGATGGCTAATTACGATTATACGATCCTAGCTATAATTACGGGATACATTCAGCACAGAGAGCTGTTATTGAGATGTAAACTTACATTCGTTTATTATTTGATGCTCGGATATATTATACTTACATTATTTGTTTATTTTCGCAGTCGTCAGTCGCCTTATAAAATGATTATTGGAGGTAAACGGCCGAAATTAATGATAAATATTCAGATTATTATATATATCACGTGTCAGATCGATATTAAGGTTGGTTTATATTTAATATAAGATTGTTATCTAATAATTTGACAGAAGTAAGAGTGCATAGTAAATATGACATTTGAAATCTGGATATCTTGGATTAGATTGAATATTAATTGCCAATTAAGTATCGTTTATAACGCGTAAATCATTGATTTACGTAACTTTGCAAGGTAGTGGTATTTTGGTTTGCTACAAACGTACCAATTTCTCACGCACAACTTTAACAAACATGTTTTGGCACTTAATTATAAACGAACACTAAAATATTGTACCTACACATATAAAAATTGTATAACTTTTATATTTATTCATATTGGTCTGCTTTAATTAAGTGATTTCATATTAATTATAAATAGAAGTGTTACTAATAGTTTAATAAAAATAAGCGGGTGAGTCAGAATATGTTAGTTTACTGAAACATTTTAAATGGAAAATAATACCTAAGTATATTCGTATCTGCAAGTATTGATTCAAATTCAAATTATTAAGTCGGTTCTAGCATATTGAAGTTGATGGAAATGACATTCACTTGTACTTGCATATTCAGTTATTTATAGACATATTTTACATAATTTAATTTATTTGCCTCATTAAAAGCAATATAATCTGTAATTTTGTTATTAGTTCATTAAGACTTTAATTAAGAAAAATGATTATTAATTAAACAATTAGTTTTATTGTAAAAAATAATCTGTGACCTTGATTTATGATATTATTACTAAGTAACTTTGTAACCTACGTAGAGTGACAAACAAATAACACGATATAAAACGGCTTTGATTGTCGTTTACGTCATATTTTGTACAATGTCGAAAACTGTATGACCAACACGACACATTTCGAATGTTCAGTATTCATATTAAAAACATAATTAAAGCATTTAAGTATTTACTTAACTTGTTTCCCAGAGGGGTAGGCAGAGACTACGGATTTCCATTTGCTGCGATCCTGACACACTACTCTGGCTTCATTCAATTTCATCACATATTATATTAGGGTTTTAATCGCGTTGATAATTATTTAAAGATTATAAATACCTATTTATTTTAATTTAAACGTTCGATTTATAATTATGTACTACTGTAGCTAAATGGACATAATCCGTTTATAAATATTCAAAAAAATATTATGATTGTCTGGGAAATATCGTCTAATATTTAATTTCGCATGCTTACCTATTTATACTTATTATTCAGCCTCGAGGTATCCCGCGGTGAAGATTCGTAATTTGCAAGTTATATAAAACAGTAAATTTTGCTATTTTTTCTGCCACTTTGCACTTGGCTTTTATTAATAAATTTTTATTACGTCTGCAGTCGTAAAGTGGATTTATCATCATATAGGAATACGTTCAATAAGCTTTTTATATTTTCTTTTAAATTAAGTTTTTTACTTTACAAGCTCGACACAAATTGGTGATTTCTTTAAGCAAGAGATTATCTTATTAATCTTATTTATGACACAATACTCTGTGGGAAGGTCACATTATAATTAATCGAATTTTTGCATTGCTTCCTATTCAAGTAGTAATATTAAAGCTCTCACGACAACAATCACTACATATTATAAAACAAAGTCCCCCGCCGCGTCAGTGTGTCTGTTAGCGATAAACTCAAAAATTACTAAACGGATTTTCATGCGGTTTACACCAATATACCTCTGTCTATTGGCTATAATCTCTATAATATAATCTCCCTAGATTCATGAGGCAGGTTTAAGTATGTAATTTGTTAAGGTTTTGTACTACTCGTGCGAAGCCAGGGCGAATCACTAGTTATTCATAAACATCTAGAGTATTAAAGTCACAAATTCACCTATAAATCCTAACAATAGCCGGCGGCGGCCTCGATGGCGTAGTGGTTAGTGTAACCGACTGCCGCGCCTGAGGTCGCGGGTTCGATTCCCGCACAAGTCAAAAATTTGTGTGCATGAACATTGATGTTTGTCTTGGTCTGGGTATTTCTATGTATAATATGTATGTTTTTACAAAAAAAAAGGTATATATGTATGTTTATCCGTTGTCTAGTACCCATAGTACAAGCTCTGCTTAGTTTGGGCTAGATGGTGTTGTGTGTATGTGGTAGAATATTATTATTATTATATTAAGCTCTGTGGCTCAAGTTACTACTTAAGTTTGTAGCCAATTGTGAAGTCCAAATGCGTGTGTCGAGGCGTTTTCTTCTGGATTTTTTTGATAGGCATTATTGCATTATTATTGATTGATGCTGTTGTTGAAATATTGGTGCAATATTCCTTCGCCTACCCCCCGCGGTAAAGACTAATCAGGCTGTAAATCAAACTGAATTTACATACGCGGAATCCGTGCGAAATAATCAGATATTCCGAATTGTTAATTATTCTACAGATTCGCTTAAGTTAAAAATCACTATTGCGTAATCAAGCGGTCTCATACGACGCTGATCTTCAGAAATAATACGCATAGTATGTTGTCTACATACTTAATCAATACAGGCAAATTGAAGATGCTTTACATGGATATTCGTATTCATACATGGTGAAACAAAGTTTCCAACATTATTTAATATATTGCGAGCTTCTATTTTAAACACATCTATGCCTTGTAAACGAAAACCATTTCGAAAGTATGATAGAGGAAAGGTAGGAGGTTACAGCTTGCCTAGGATTTCGTTTAGACTGGTGCTGTGATGAATAGCTTGTTCATGCTCCATAAGGAGATATCGAGCTAGAGCTATTAGGTGGCGGTAATTCAATGTATAGCATAAGTAGACTTGTGATCGAAAGGTTGTGAGTTCGAATTCATTACCGACCTGAACCAAATTTGTATACAAGTATTCTAGCATAATATTGTCTTCCGTTTACGCGAATGTTATTCATTGAAATTAAACTACTATATACGGAACGTCGGGGAAAGTGTAAACACAAATATAAATAGTATAATTACAGTTTTAATAGTTTCAATAATTTAATTAGCTTAAAAATTAGTAAAGTTTAATAGTAATACTTAGTAGGATAACAGTTTACAAAAATTTTGTAATAAAGTGTCAAATAAACGACGCGATAAAATCCGTATATAGTAGTTTAATTTCAATATTCTAGCATAATTGAAGGGGTTTACAAGGATACTAGTAATTTGTAACTCATATTGCTTGTAATATAATAAAAAATATTTTGGAAGGGTCGGCTACAGTACACATGAATATTCAAGTGATATACTTGTTTACTAAATCAGTTGCATAAAAATATATGTAGCTGAAGTAATATTTGGCCAGCCACTAACAAGTTCTACCAACTCTGGTAAGACGATTTTCTTGTAATATTATTGTATTGTTAAGTATCAGTACCTAATATTGAAAAAGAACCCTGAAGAAGGGAAATTGACAAGACAATAGGAATTTAACAGAATTGTTTCAGTCACGATTTGTTTCTTTTTACATTTCGAACACCTTTTATAGCTAAATGCTAAATGACTCTTTCTTCAAACATCTTAATAAGCATTAAGAACTCACGAGATGAGTGAATAACGTCTGAGCTACGCGTTACAAACATAAGACAAAATAATTAAAATAAATTGGAGTAGTACCACCCGTGGGGTAGTGTGATACTGGTTTTAAGTTCTGCGTGCCAACCGAAACAACACAAATAAACTCACGAACTAAATCTACTACGAAATATAAAATGTTAATGCCATTTAAAATGGTAAGTAATTATTGGAAGTATTAGTAAACCGACTAGTCTGTTTATAGCTCGGGTCTACGAACTGACGAATAGTTTTACGACTGGTTATGTCCAAGTGTGAGCGATACCTCTGACTCACGGATTGACATCACATTTTCTATTATTGCAGTTATTTGATATCGACAAACGTGATTGGAAGATATTGGATAACTTGTAATTTGATAGCGACGATATAAAAAGAATTCGCGTACATGTACTTATAAGATTTAACTGCACGGATGGCGTAGTGGTTTAAGTGGTCGCCTCGCCACATTGTGGGTTCGATCCCCACACGGGACAAAAATTTGTGTGAGCCACAAATGGTTGTTTCGAGTCTGGGTATTCTTTGTGTCCGTTGTTTGAATGTTTGTCAAGTCCGACGTGACACAGGAATTATTATAGTGCAGGAGTTATATTTTTAAAGCAAATACAAAAAAAAATATTAGCTTATATATATAACTTAGGCTGCATTTTAAATTTATCTTTATTCTACCCTAGGGTAGAATAAAGATAAATTTGATTCTAGAATCAAGGTAAATATTCATAACAAATTCGATTATTATCGGTGCATCAAGATAGCGATAGAAACATTACAACGTTAATACATGAAGTCATGAAAGTAAATGATAAAAGATAAATAAAAATAACAGTTTGCACTCCGGGAGTGCCGGCAGAAGTGAAAACTTGAATATTAACGTTGTGCATTTTTGATATTTTGAAATGGTTAGGGAATAATTTTGTACGAATTGCTTTAATTATCAGTATAAAAGTACTATCATTTATACAATATTCATTTATTGCGCATCGTACATAAACATGACAATTCTCCCTCCGTCTTACGAATTTTCGATCAGGTCACGTGGCCTGACGCGAGTTTGACAATTCTTCCTCCGTCTTACGAATTTTCGATCAGGTCACGTGTCCTGACGCGAGTTTAACATTTTTACCCATCACAAAAAAGTGTACAACGCCGCTAAAGAAGTTTTCACTTCAATAAATAAAAATAGGTTAACGCATTCATATTGCCAATGGGCTACCCAGAAGCATAACATTTCTTCCTCTGTTTGTTAAGATCTCATGTATTAGAAGAGAATGAGTCTATTTGAGGTCTAGCGGGCATGTTCATATCTCTGTGCAGCTATTACTCTTCCCTAAAAGAATGACGAATTGAAACAGAGTTTATATTACAGGTAAATATAAACATTAACTTATGCCACGGGACTTTAGAGGTAGTCTTAAAAATAAGTCATTATAAAATGATTGCCAGGAAACCTGCTTGCCAAAGAATTCTCCATTATGTTTTCTAAAGTGTTTAAAGCCTCCGACGCGCATTCAGCCAGCGTTGGATTTACTTTTCTTATTCTAAGAGGAGACTTGTGCCTGTCAGTTAAGCTGCCTGGTAATAATAATAAACAAATTCGGCGTTTAAGGATATGATCTATACTGTGGGACCTAAGGCATCTAAACTTAGAATTTTAATCTGCGCATAACTTAAATATTTACTACGTGTTTTAAGAATATAATAGACTAAATATAAAAATAATTATATATGCTTATATCTGCCTATCTTCGAAGAGATAGGCGGAATGTATTTCGCAAACTATGGTTTTCCGTTCCACCGTAACAGAAGACGACTTTCTTACTGACGACTGGGCACATTACCAGCCTACGTACAGTTAGCGAGAATACATATACTCAGAGAAAAATCCAATAATTCTTTGCCCGACCTTTAATCGAACATTGAGGTAGTTTATATATTTATACACTGATATATTTTTATATAACCTGAAGTGGGGAGTGTGCTGTGTTTAAGTGAAACGTGCAAATGTTTATATATGTATATGTATATATGTATGTAAGCATACTGCTCACATATTCTCATATTATCAATACTAATCAGTTTTCGCACATCTGTCTAGCCTAATATTATAAGTCACAAGAAGACTAGAAGTATACAATTTACACTTAGAATGAAGACATTACAATAAAATCACCATTAAAGAACTTAAAGCACATATCGAAGCTTTATCGTTGACTCGTGCGATCGTAATTTATTTTTATGAATGAAACGTTAGGCTAAGAGGAAACTAATTAGCATACTAATTACTAAAATCGGAAAGTTTGTTTATCAAGGGAGGCACCTAAACACCTGTACACTGCTTTCACATTAGAGTTAAGAAGGTAATTTATTTACTATCCGTTCATGTTTACTGGTGAGATTGCGATTAGCTATGTTTTATGGTCACGCTATCTTGATGTCACTTTTTTTTGGATTTATGAGTGTGCTGGAGTACTTATAGTGGAAAGGCTGTTGGATGTCCAAAACATATTAACTTACATAGGCTACTTTAGATAATTTTATCACAGGTAGCGCTTGATTGTAAAAACCTGCGATTTGGACAGCATTTCTAAATAATAAGAATTATTGACAAAATTATCTATTGACTATGAAAATGCAAAAAACAGACTTTCACATTTAGGATAGCATTTGCCCGCGTCTTTCTGCCAGTGAACTATGGATTGCCTATCTTATCTCTAGCTCCAATGCAGCGTGGCTTAGGTTTTAAGTTGAACTCCGAGCTGCTATTTTTTGTAAACCTCATCAAAATTTCTACAGTGGTTTTGGCGTGATGCAGAACAAACAGACAGACAAAAATTATAAAAGCTCTAGTTTTGTTTCAGTGGATATGAATTAGCTTTCCAAAAATATTTCCAATGCACAGAACACAGACTTGTAACAGATCCCTTCATATTAGTTATTCTTTGTAAAAACTCTATATTAGGTATTTGTACTATGTAAGTTATGTAATGTCTGATTGAAAGGCTTTACTGAACCATCTCTTTTAGCCTCTTAGAGAACGTTAACCTATGGTTGCCTTAAATATGACCTTCTCTTTATGTCATTCATATATGTATATAGGCCAAATAACGTATCTGTGCAAACATTTGTGTTGTTCGGTCCAAACGAAGCCAACTATTTATTAGGTATCTATGAAACTGCCGTTTCTTTTCTACTTCTTATTTTAATTTCTGTACGTAAAACAATCGTTTTTATATAAATTCATTTTTATATTGAGAGTAAGTCTACTCTCAATATAAAAATAAACAATATATAGACATATTTATTATTAGTAACGTGTATTATTAATGATCTTCATAATCTTTTACAGAATTTGTGTTTAAATTTTGGTCGTTTTGTGTCTACCCGAAATTTTTATATTTTGAAATAGTCATCATTATATGACGGTTGCTATTTAAGAGACAAACTATACTTGGCCTAAAGACCAGCAACTATATATTTATGCAAGCAAGCCTGCAACTGTGTATATATATGTACAGCATCGTTAAATTCGTATTTGTCATTAAAGTATTACGTTACCGATTTTCTTAATACAAAATGTCAATTTCATAGACAAATACAATATTATAAGTATTCAACGTTGACCAAGTACGGCCAATATTTGTACAAATAATTTCCATGAAAGGTCATCTTTACAATAATATATGTATTATTTTAAATATACTATAGCGTGATTCTACTCGCATTGAGTCAAGTATGTTTCCCTAAGGTTAGGCTTCAGCTTTGTACGATCCCGGCTTTCCGTTTTTGTATCATCCATTCGCGTTTCATTACAATAACGCATTGACAATACACCCGCCATATTCAAATATAAATAAATAAATAGTTTGTGCTAAAATTTATAGCCAAACCAAATACATCGCATACTGTAATTCTGTTGCACACTTGCGTTTATTTTGTCGCAGGCGCGACGCACATGCGCATAATTGCACCGACACATTAACTTTTGCCTTTGAAGTTAATTGGATACGAGTTTTAGTTGCCATTTTAATGAGCTCGCCTATTTATACTCGCGACTGCTTTTAAATTATAACTCCCTTTTGGAGCACTAGAATGATTGAAGTTTATAAATGCGGTTCGTGAATTTCTGAATAATACTTAGGTACGTACTTGGAATGATGTTTATTTCTTGAGGTTGAGTAGAGGTTATGCTTTGATCGATGAGGTTATGTACTTTAATTTGTCGCTACTCTGTCGTGTATCTCTTTTATTTCAGTGATATATAGTTTCTTTGGTTTGTATTTATTGGACAATACAAGGTTAAGGCACAAAGGTAATAATTACAAGGTTCTATGTAATTTTTTTAACTTTGGGAAATGAGGTTTAAAATTTGTATTTCAGTAAAAATAACTTAAAAAGTAACTTTTTGTGATTTAATATTGTGAGGTGGTAAGTTCTTCCATCTATTACTATATTAGTCTAAACAAAAAGGAATCACATATAGAACAATGCAATATTCAAAAACTCATTTTTCAAAAATATAACATAGAACCTTGTAATACTGGACCAGCGAATTGTATTTGTCCGCAATTACGTTCATTTGAGCTATTTTTGTTTTAGCGCTTGCGACGTACTTTCGTGGCTCTTGGCTTATTTTATTTATTTTTAATATTGACAGGAATGAAGTTAAATTTGGCTTAGTTTTAAAGTAAACCCAAAATTACCCAATTTCAAAAAACTAATAATACTGTTCTGGTGTTTATGCGTGAAGCATTAACAAACACACTAAAAAACCGACCAGAAACCAGAAGCCGATGTTATCTTAATTACAGAATTAGCAAAAGAAAATATATTAGTTTTATTATTATGTATAATCCCCGAAGGGATAAATAATACACCAGCCTTGTAATCGTTATATGGATGAAGATATGCAGACAAAATACGGATCAGTACAAACGTTATGATAAGACAAAGCCCTATATTTAGGAACATGTTGTAAGTTTTCTATTACAATCGATAGTTTTGACAAGATTGAAAACGTTATTTTCATTTATATAAAGTTTTGTAGCAAATATCTATTAATTACCTTTATCATATTATGTCCTAATTTTGCTTCATGTGTGGGCGCAATAATTCTTTCTTCTCTCTCAAAAGCAATATTTAACATATAAAAATACTGTATTTATTAGCAATGTCTAAATATGGTTAATCCATTCATGGTTCACAATGTTATGAAAATAGTTGTCTTTGTCGGAAATGTTCGTTTGATAAAAGCAATGTTTATTTAAGTATAATGTAGGTGGCAATGTAAAAAACAACAGTGCTAAGTTGTGCCTAAAAACTTTCACAACGTTACATATTTTTGTGATTTTAATCAATCAGGTATTACAATCCATAGCTGGACACAGCCTCTGTAAATTTGCGTCACAGTGATTCATTTATTTTTATTTCTCACCGACAAGTTTTGGTCCTCATATTTCTGCCGAACGATCAAGGCATGGAATTCTCTGCCAAAGCACGCGTTTCCCTCTTCCTGCAATTCTGGGTCCTTTAAGCGGGGCTTGAAAAAGCACCTTCTCAGGTCGTCAAAGCAGGGACCTCAACATCGCCTCAGCCGCTATGAGGATGTGTGGAGGTCACTGCTTTTGGACTACATGATCACTTACCATGAGGCGGAGTGTGGTCATTTTGAAGAGCAAAAAATAAAGTTCTGCTTGTATGATTGTAAGCTGCCTCCCTGCCTTATGGAAGCTTGCTACACTAGGGTAGTATTATATTATTATCTGTGACTAGGGTATCATTCGTGCGATGCCTGTTAAACGTGAATAGTTGAAGCAGTATACCTAATGCCTTTTAAAGGAGCCTAAATTATGCTTACTTGATCTAAAACATATGAGGTCCTATTATAACATTTAGAGTATTTTACAAATAGTATGCGTGTTCGACTGACCATAAACTTGCTGTTTCATTATTTCTTTCGCCTTATATACATAGGCATTGTACGAGAGTGGTCTCAGAAAATACTTTTAAATAATTTCTGTTGATAGCGTAACGCATAATAAATACCGTAGGGCTCAACATTTGCATGTCATCATATTACAAAGCCTTTGCATTTTCAAGTAATCAAAGTTTTGAATGCCAGTAAATGTTTTTTCGAAGTGAACTTGTTCAGCAGCGTTGTGCAGTTTTTTTGTGATGAGTAAAAAATGTTAAACTCTCGTCAGGACACGTGACTTGATCGAAAATTCGTAAGACGGAGGGAGAATTGTCAAACTCGCGTCAGGACACGTGACCTGATCGAAAATTCGTAAGATGGAGGGAGAATTGTCATGTTTGTGTACGATAGCGCAATAAATGAATATTGTATTTTACCACATAAATGATAGTAATTTTATACTGATAATTAAATTCGTTTTCGCAATTCGTGCAAAATTATTCCGTAACCATTCCAAAATATCAAAAATGCACAACGTTAATATTCAAGTTTTCACTTCTGCCGGCACTCCCGGAGTGCAACCCGTTGATTTTTTTTGAATCAGTAGCGAAAACACAAATCGTCAGATTAAAAAATTCAGCAGCGTAGAATGTATAGTTTTTATTCAGGAATCTTAGCAACTAGGTATAAACGATATATGTATATAAAAAGTGGAATTAATTTCCTTGTCGTGGAGCGTGCATAACACTGTCAGCGTTGATATAAGAAATCTATTTCCTATTCCTTATTCAACAACTTCAGAGGTTTCCATAAAGTTTAAATGCCCTGACACTCATAGTAACATTAGAGCCAGAACTTCAAAATGCGATCGTAATTATTAAAATTAAACATGTCAAGGCATCTTCAAAAACATGGTAGAAAATCTTGATACGCATTTTCTCGTCCCTGTCTTAAACCTGTTGCGTCAGATCACACACAAGGCTGTGCAGCTGTATGCGTATCGCCTGTGCGTAGATGCCGATCCTACAGGAGGCCGCTACGCAACGGGACCATGCGTGAACCAGTTCTTTTTTTTAACTTTCTTTCAAAACAGTAGTTCTGTTATTCAGTTCGTATATTGTGTGCAGTCTTTAAGTTCTGACTTTATAGAAGTTGTATACATGCCTTTGTTATTATTTAAATTTAGAACGCAGGTGGTATTGAAAAGGGTGTATTTAGATTTAATGGTTTTCTTTTTTGGACTTTGTTTAGTTTTTTGGCATAATCATGACCAAAATTTACGATTGTTTTTGAATCAAGTTCTTGGTTGTAGAAATTGCACTTTTCTATTAAATTACGGTTAGTTTTTTGACATTTATACCCATATATTCCGATTGCTCGCAATTTAATTATCTCCTGATTAGTAATTTAACCAATGCTTATTTAGATACATATATAGATAATGTGCAAAATATTGTAAAACATTTTAATGATTTTATAGTGTTCTCACGATTAACAGTTATAGCTTAGAAGAGAACCTCTCCTCTCTCCGGTGGTCCATAGACCATTCTAGTCTAGACTAACCACAACGAGACTATAAATTCATAGCTCGTCATCATATTTTATGCAACAAACATAAAAGTTGGCTGCCCATTCAAAACCGAATCGTCTCAGTCCAAAGTTATTTATGTTAATATTATTATTTTATTCATATTGTAATTTTTGCCTATAATAGCAGGTGCGTCGGTAGGATACATCTAATAAAAATAATATAAACAAGATTAACGTAACTTATTTTCTGTTTCGCGTTTACGTATGAATAATTCAATAGGACTATTGAAATTAAACGTCGCTTGGCTTGTTGGGTCAAATGTTGGTTGGTGAGGGCTGTGTTGGATGAAATATATTAACTAATCATAAAGTAATTTGATATTAAACGCTGAATAAACGATTGAACATTATAGAGAGCTTCTGTATTTATAAAGTATGTTTCATGACAATTAAGCTTAGAGTTGAGTAGATTAGAGATCGTAGTGCTATCCTTTGCGCTGTGCAACAAAGTGTTAAGATTATTAATGACTTTGTTAGAACATTTAGTAAATTCTAGAAAAATAATCCAGATTAACGACGTAATTAAATAAATACGTATACCCGACATTGTCGCCAACATCGCACGCAAGATTAGCAAATTAAATAAATTACAAGAGCACAATAGAAAGTCGCACAGCCTCGCCGAACAGGAAATATATTATACATTATAATATGAATAGTTCTATCGCAGTGATCGTACTGTTTTTTATTCAAATGACGTAAATGTAGAGCCGTGAAAAACGCGATACAGATTTAAAACAGCTTAAATTAATGCTACAAACTCAGAGTTTTACAACAATAAAACAAATTGCACAGACTTTTGTAAACTGTGCACAGAAATAAAGTGAGTTACACAGACTTTCTGTAACTTGTGAGTTGAAATAAGGCAAGTTGAACCAACTCTCCTGACTTATAATGTTATAATACAAAGCGAGCGAGTTTTAAACTTTTTAAATGAGTGTTTTGTTTCAAACTTATTTTTTAATGATATTATGTATTGATTATTCATTAAGTAATGTACATTTATATGAAGTGTTATTAGCCTCAATATTCAATCAATTTTCTGGTTAAACTTTGGTGGTTGGTATTTATTTTTTGAATATTGTTTAAGCTGCTCGGATCAGCAAATTAGAAGAGAGGCACAACGTTTCTTTTTAAACATTTACTCTTGAATTTTATCATTAATATTTTAAACATTTTGATTAGTTATAATAAATTACCAGTTATATTTAGATTATTTATCCGTTTGGTATTCGTCGTCCCATCTTCATTTAGTCTCATATTTTTATCAATCTGTCTGTTGCAGTTACTGAATATAGACCTCGCCCAATTTGCGGTACATCACCCGAGTTTTCGTCTGCCGCATCCATTCTATTTCAGCTACATCTATGTATATCTTACACCGTAGAACAGTTCGTTTAACATTTTAAGCGACACATAAGAACCGAGGATGACCTGTATCCGTTTAATTTGGTACAATCAAAATAAATAGTGTGACTATAAAAAATTATAACTTAACAAGTTTCTACATATATTTAGGTGTATAAATAATATCCTATCTGTTAATCCAGAGCATGGTCAATTGGTATATCAAATTTCATATAAAACCGTTTAATAGTTTACGCGTGATTTATTACAAACATACAAGTCTCCAAAACCTTCACAAACCTTTGTTTGTAGTAGGAAGAAATTAAGATACTAGAATATCTATATATTAATACGTGAAGCGAAAACTTTGGATCCCTTTTTACGAAAATTGGGCGGACGGAGGAGTATGAAATTTCGCACAGTTATAGTTTATACAGAGAAGATGTGACGAATGCTAATATTTTTATAAAATATGCATTAGAAATACATTAAATTAATGAAAAAACACTACACGCACACATCTATGCATTTGACACACGCATTCGAAGCGCGTAACTATGGTTACATATATCAATATATAATGACATATGTATATCAGCAATATCTTACAGGCAAACTGGTCGAATTTCGAGCACTAGGCGACCGCTAGTTGAAATTAAACTACTATATACGGATTTTATCGCGTTGTTTATTTGACACTTTATTACAAAATTTAGAAACTGTTACATTACTATATAGTAGTTTAATTTCAATGAATAACATTCGCGTAAACAGAAGACAATATTATACTAGAATATTTTCTTAAAGTGAACTAGAATCACAAGCTAATTACATATCTGAAAATATATATAAAGATGGAAAGATAAATGTTTCTAAAGTCCGTATGATACATATGTACGTAAATCGCTGTTTTGATAGCCTTAACATAAACCTAAGCGATTGGCGTTTGCTTATTGGCATCACCGTTATACAGAATTGTAAGTTTATGAATTTTGGAAATCAATACTAGCAATGGACGCGACGTAAATTTAGTCTGTGACATTTATATTAGACGTACATAGCTTAAATATGCAGTAAGCCGATTATGGAGCGTGAGATGCGCAAACAGTTATGTAACATCTCGGCCAGAATTCTAGTTCAGTTAAGTTTTGAGTGTGTTACGTCAGTTACGTGTAAAACAGAATTTCTTTAACGTTCTTTTTATGAGAATCGATGCCACGATTTTGTAAGTAGCGGTAATTACTCTGTTTTATAAGACTGCTGGCAAGCAGCTTAATGATTCTGTTGTTAAATTACGAGGTTTTGCTTGTACTTACTGCATTTCAATAATGCTGAAGGAAACCGAATTTCTTGAAGCTTTTTCTACATCCACCATAGAACTGCTGATCTTAAAAACATTAACTAATAAAGAGGCAGCGTCGCATAGCGCATCTTTAGATGCATATGTATTCACGGATACATAATGACAAAATAGGTTTTTCTGTAGTTGTTAAACATATTGTTCGACTAATAAACACAAATAGTCTATTAAAAGAATCTGCTAAATGTGCGGGCATTAAGCAGATTATTTTATTAGATTATTTAATAATAATAATAATAAATTCTTTATTGTAACAAAAAGGTATAATTAAAGTGTTAGCCCTGTTTCCCAAACTAGCGTGAGCTGTATAATGGCAATCAGTTCCTTCCCAAAAGAAAATGATTCAAAGTTGTTACAAAAACATTTGGAACAAACATAGTTTAAATTTAGAACATACTTAAGTTAATTTTGTGTGTGCGTATGAGTGTATGTGTGTGTGTTGTATATATACACCTAAATACACCTGCGTGAGTTATTTTAAAATAAATCTTTAGAAAGCCATATTGATATTGACTTTGTAAACAATATCTTAAAATTAAAGCTATTTTAATTCAAAGCACCATTTTAAATTTAAATAGTGTTAATTATAGCAATTTAAACGCAAAACGACACCAGGCTGTAGTAGACCCAGGCTTGGATGGTGAACTTTACTGCTACCGGAAATACTGGCCTACAATAGTACAGTACCAGGAGATATTTTCCCCGCATTAGCATAGATGACACTAAAATTAACGGTCGAATTTAAAAATCGATTTTATCCAAATCTTCTCTAGATTAAAGATTAAAAATGTCTTGTTGTCACAACATTTTTTAATCCTAAATCTAAAGATTAGATTGATTATTAATTTCGACCGTAAGCCAACATAACACTCGATTGATATTCGCATAGTGGCCGAAATCTGTTTCAACAAAAATATTTATTTAGTCCGTTAATGTAAGTTTAGAGATTTCCAACACAGGCCATAAAAATGCTGTTAAGAATTCTGAACAACATTCAAATTTCAAACTCTGATTAAGAGCATTTTTATATTTCTCACTTGAGTTGCTTGCTGTTATACAATTACCATATCATTATCTTATATTACGAAAATCACATTATAAACAGTAAAAATGAAATGCACAGGATTAGGTACATTAGATTAAATTTTTCTATCACATATTATAATAATTGCGAAATCCGATTACATAGGATTATAGTACATTATATATTATTATATTTTATATATTTATGGTAGATACGTGTTCAATCTCATGTGAAAGGTATTACACCATTGCTTGGTTTATGTTTGTGTTATATGGTCGTGTTAAAATTTTTATTGTTCATGTAGGTGTGATTGAAGTCTGTATAAGCTCGTTGGCTGCTAAATGGGCGGTCAAGCTTGAATAGTTTCTGTCTATTTCTCATAAGTAGCTAGTATATATTGAACTGTCGTTTGTAGTTTAGAGATTAGACGGATATTGTTTTATTAGTTAGAGATAATAAAGGGAAATCGGCTTGCTGCACGGTGGGATAACGATACAATGTTTATTGTAGTAATTTCATCGGTAAAAGTACCGCTGGTGTTTTATATTTGGATACATATTGAAAATCAAATTCTTCTATAAATGGCAATTTCTAATAATTGTGGGTTGCTTTTTTAGTAGGTATGTGATCTTTATAGATCACATATCCGTGTTAGTGATAATCCGTGAATCGCAGGGACATTTCCAAAACATTTATATAGAATAGTAGACCTCCCAGATCTGAATATTCTATTTGAGGTGTATAATACTTTATCCCGTGATGTAATAGTATCCGTAACATGATGATGTAATTATATCGATCGGTGTAACAAATAAATTTGATGTACGTAATTCTGTTTCGACCAAAAAACGTATCAATATGTAAACATTTTCACCACCTGTCTCCCTATATAGATAACATTAAAAACAAAGCGAGCGCATCTGCCGGGCCACGTGCGCACTCGCCGAAGGCTGCGCAGGAAGTGGGTCAGCGTGCCCTTGACTGCGCGGGCGCTGGAACGCGAACCGGCTGCGCTCGCGCCGCCCTGTGGCCTTGGCAGTGAAACAATTGCGAATTTTGATGTTGCCAGCTTTGGTATTTTCGGGAACTTAGTATCAAAAGCAGTTGGTAGTATATTTTAGTGTGGCATTAATTCGTAAAATATTTTCCATTTATTTTACATAATAATCTAATTGTTTAACAGTTAGATCGTTAGTTGACAATAAAATTTATATTGGCATTCACTTAGTCGGATTACAAGTTTCTGATAGACATTATCTTACTAGGCCAGGTTAAGAGCACCTTGAACCGACGGACGTGTATGAGGAATGTGATGAAAGTGAATCAAGCCAGAGAAGTGTGTCAGGATCGCAGCAAATGGAAATCCGTAGTCTCTGCCTACCCCCACTGGGAAACAGGCGTGAATCTATGTATGTATTATCTAACTCTAATCAGTTATAATAAAAATAATTTAATGTCTCTGATAACACTAGGGTCTAAGTTGATAGTTACTACACTCAAATAACCAAGATTCAATGTGTATGTATATGTACTTATAAGATAAGATCCTAACTCATAAACCATGATTAGATTATAAATATAATGTTCCAAACAATACAGCACTCTATGGCTGTGATTTCAATATTTAAAACCTTTTCCAACATGGGAAATAATTTGAGAATAGCTAAAATACCTATTATTGTTATACTTCTTATTCTATTCAATATAAAGTAATAATTATTATAAATATTGTTCTTATATTTATGCGTTTCGCTACATAAAAATTTTTGTCCCCACTCTTCTTTAGTTCCTTGACAATGTCCCCAATATTCTTCACCCAGCAGGCAAAACCTAGACTGCTGTGCTGGCAACTCCGTCTGCCTGGGGTCACCTTCCGGGCGCTTGGGCACGCGATAATTGTTATTATTAACGATCAAAGCGTCGCCGGCGGCAGGTGTGGCTCATGCGCACACACTGATTTATGCACCTCTGTGCATCCTGAGACGTGCAATTTTTGAGTTGTTCGCACATTGTAGGCTAAGGTTAATATATGCTTGATAGTTCGTGATTTAAAATTTTAAAAATAATATGAAATCTGCTTTTTAAAAAAAGTTTCATTGATTGCTTACCTAATTCGCCCTGTATGGTTGCTGAGTGTGGCAATAATCTCTGGTGGAGAAAAAAACTGTTTGATGTACAAATAATTGTTATATGTATATTATTTGTGTTCGCTGTTAATCATAGCAGGAGTTGACAATTTACTTTGAACAATGAGAAATTATAAACATCGGCTATCTGGTGAGCTAACAACGCCGCTACCAATATATTTTTTTAACAGATTTGAAAATCCTCAAGTATGCGGTTTTTCTATAATGATTTCTTATTATGTATTTGTTTTATAAATATACTAAGTTATAGGTACGGCACCACTCACGTTTTCCGGTATTACAACCTTATGTCCCTCGCTAATTTATAAACTATAGGTACTTAGATAAGTAAAAAAATAATTAAATATTACCTATGGTAGACATAGGTTTTTCCCCTTCGGTGCTATAAAGGTGTGAGTCTAAATGTAGGTGTGTATTTTTTTTAAAGATATGCTGTAGTTATGACCATACACGTTACTTGAGCTCGTGAATTTTTAAAGATATGCGGTTTACTTTGTATGTATGGACTATGGACGATGACCTATAAAATAATCTGCGAAGTTTTACGACCTATAAAATACGAAAAGCAACTTAATCTGTTGTGCATTTGTATTACTTTTAAAACGTTTTTTCCTGTATATGTACTGAGTAAGTCAAAACTGGTACTGTGAAGTAACACGGAGTCTGGAACGGTGACTGGTAGACGGCGCCACCTATTAGGTGGGAGCTGAACCATGGTTTGTGAAATGTAGGTTGAATGAATCACCTTGTAAGGCTGTCTGTCCATTGAAGCAGAGTGAGGCTGCGGAGCGAAGAAACTTAGAAGTATTTACCCATAGGATTGCATACTGGAGCGGAGCGGAGATTTTATGCAATCCTATTGGTTAATACTTATTTCTTGTTTCTTCGCTTCGCAGCCTCGCTCCGCTTCAATGGACAGGCAGCCTAAAGCAGGTGAGATGTATCTCAGCTTACCTCATCGAAGATATTAGCGTGAGAGTGTTTATGTATGTATGTCCTGTGCAAGACAAAATAAGAGACGGTAATTTTTTGATTACGACTTATGTACATCATAAATAATTTCACGATTAGTTGTTGTTTAAAGACACGGCAGTTGCATTTCGGATAATATTTGTGAGACAGGAGACTTTACAAACATTGATTCAACGGATACCCAGGCTCGAAACAACTATTTGTCAAACAAAATTGTACTGTTCAATGCGCGGCGCACGCATATTGGTCTAAGTTAGTTGTAATTTGCAATTATACGTTTTGTAAAACATATAGAGTAGGTATAAGAAAAATATAGAATCGATTTGATATTAAGTTTGTCTCAATAGCTAACAAGCAGAAGTAAATGCAGCTTTACTCAAATGAAACTCCAAAGTAATACCGCTAACATATTCATAATTAAAGCGTACTTACATATCTAAAAATCTCACTTTAATTCCACGTTCCCACACCAAACACCAGTACAAACACTTTAATACTTATAAAATGACGTAATTTGACAAAATCCCACCATTTGGAAGCGCATTTGATACTTCAAAGCATATTTAGAAAAAATAAAAGATACGCCAATGCTTTTAATAAGTTAATCTTGGAGCTCTAATGAAATGTCATGCTGCGACAGAGATGGAACATTATATTCATTTTACCAAATACTTAAACAGTTGACGGGGACTTTAATATTATTAAAATAAGGGTGTTTATTGTTTGTATTGGTGTCTTAGTTAATTTGGTCAAAGTTTGAAGGAAATAAACAAAGTAAGTGGAAAGATGGCACGATAAGAAGTACCTGAATGTAGTAGGGTTGGTGAAAAATCGTTTTGGTAATGCATTTTTGTAATGTTTTGGGCAAAGAGTTTTCGAGTGGGATTGATATCTTCAAAGAAATAACCTTTTTTTACTAATAAAATAGGTAGACAAGCGTGCAGCTTGCTAATGGTAAATAATAAATTTACATTATCGACCTTGACTTAACCTATGAATGCTTGAAACGCTTACACAATACACTGGGTATTCTAGGCTGTGGTAACCTAACCTGGCTGACTTACGATAGCGTCACATGTATGTAAGAGGTGTCTTGGCTTATCTTTCTTGCATTACAACTTATATAAAACGATTTCAATATGCCCGCGGCTTCGCCTGCGTCAATGTAGATTTTGTCAATACATTCCTATCTCTTAGGCACAGTACATACTACTGGATAAAATTAAAGGCATTGAAAGGTACTCTTTGTCCTTTTCTGTACCCCTGGAAAATAGTTAAGGCCTAAAAAAACAAACACACTTACAATATTAGTTAGGATTAGCATGCTCAACTAAAACAACGATAAGTTGTACAAAACCGTCGCCGCAGCCCTGAGGTAAATGCGAATGTGACTGTTTTGAACGTAACAAAATTGGTATTAAGATTCCACGCATGCGCCGTCGTCATCCAACAAGCTAAGAGCTTATGATAATGGCTATAAGTTTTGTTTACACTGACGTAGTTTGTTTCTTACTTTTCGTGAGTTTGAGATTCAAACACATTTTTCATTTAATTTCTATTACCAGTTCAGTGCTAAGGGTTAAATTAAATTATATTTATAATGCTACAAGTTTTTAGCCGCGACTTCGCTCGCTTAATGTAAATTATGACAATAAATTTCTATCCCTCAAGAACAGTACCTACCTTTTTCTTCCTTTTCTGTACCCCTGACTATGTGTATAGAAATTTTCATGATAATTGGTTGAGTTGTTGAAGCGTGAAAACAAAGAAACTATTATTTTAACAAAGAAACTATTATTTTATTTTTCTATTTCTCTAAAAAAGGTTACTACCGCACTAGGAATAAATCCTGTGTCGCAGGAAAATTTACAAACATTCGAACAACGGACAAAAATCACCCAGACTCGGAGCAACCATTTGTGGATCACACAAAGTGTTGACCTGCGTAGGATACGCACACACAACACGCTGCACGGTGGCACTAGCGAGGCGAAGCTTAAACAACTACGCGTTTATAATATTAGGATTGTCCTTGGAGAACTTCCTTTAACTATTGGAAATTGCAGTGCTCGTGAGGGAGCATACATCATTGAAATAGCGGAAATAAACAACACCCAGACTCGAAACAATACCCTACAGTTCGAACACAGCATAGCGCAGCGTTTATTACCATCCGTGCCGTCAAACTTCTACCAAAACTTCACAAATCAAATAATCATATACCATATCTATACAAAACTGCATACACCTAACTAAACAAGGCATATCATCACAACCGTAGTTCACCTTAAGACCTTGTTTCTCACGTTGCAGCCTCCCTTCATAAATTATCGCTACCCGCGATAACTTTACAATACTGTGATAATGCGTTGCGAAGTGGAATCCACCTGACTTGTTCACCCATCCCCCTGCTCGCCGCGCGTCCGTACACAGCCCCCGGCCACCCCCGAGCCGCACAAAAAATAATATCATATCTCGTTACCGAATCTACCTTTTGTTCAGCAAATGGATGGAGTTATGGGTGAGCGGATGCGGTACATTAATTAGGTTTATCATGTTATAATTATTTGAGAATGTATGTGTTTGTTAGCCAGCAAGACAGTTCAATAATGTTATACCTAATGTATTTGCTGCTAAAATAACATATGGATTAGCGAAGGTGTCTATGTGCATAAATGGATCGTATAGATTATTCAATGAGCTTTAATATAAAAAAATATTGACTGCCCACCTGACGCACATTTTAAAGAGTTAAGAATCGTAGAAATCTCTTGTAAAACTAATTAAAATACAATAGCTTAACATATATACATAGAATTTGATATAAAATATAAATTATCCAGAAATAAGGGAATTAAACATAAAGTAAAGCTTCTGTCAGTTCCATTATAAACAAAGAAAATGAAAATCGCATCTCAAAATGCCGCATCCACCGTATCCCGCATCCAACAACAATGTACCTGTATGCACTTTCGTTTTTATAAAACCCTCTGTATCCACTTTAAATTGGACATCACGGACCTTTTTTTTTCTAAACTCATATTCCATTTATCTTTACAGTCATGATTCGTTGCATTGTCCTGTGCGTAAATTAAAAAAAAAGCGTTCGTGATACTTTAGTAGTGTGTGTGTAAAAAAGTTAGAATTGAAAATGGTGTCCGTTTTGATTTGTGTAGTGAATTTTAGTGGAATTTTTTTCAGACTATTGTCATGTGACTTTTGACAATAGGTATTACCAAAACTAGCTATGTGCGATATATTCAGTTTTGGTTCTTCAATTAAATGCTATCTTTTAAGGCTGTGCAGTGGTATTCACTGCACCATTCTTTTAATATCCACTGAAGTTACTTCGAGTAACGACGCAATGACAAAAATCAGCTGTAATCCGCGCATACGAGAGCGTTTGCGGGCATTGCAGCTGATTTTTGTGAGCAGGAGGGGGGAATCTGCGCAGACCATAGATACTTTAAAGAGATCGAGAAGATGGTGACACAAGGTATACGATCATGTAAGGCTAAAAGCTTGGCTCGCTTTATTAATATAACATATATTAAATCTAGCACTACTATTTACTTCTGTACTGTTCTGTACTATTCAATTTTGAATGTTAAAGATGGAACAATATGGATTTCAGTTTATCGCGCGACTGTTAATTAAACCAAGGACAAATTTATCCTACGTGGTAGTAAAATATTTGTAACTAAATAAGTATAATATTATGTGCAAACCTTTATATCTTAAAGGGTTTGTCAAAGGTATATTTCTCACCAACCCACCATTCGTCAGCTGCGTATAATATTATTTCATTTGTAAAGAATATTTTTGGAGTAGCCAGCCTTGTAGCAGTTGTTATTTCCGTAGGACCAAATACCTGAACCTCTAACTTTAAAGTTATTGTTCATTTTAGTACCTTAAAACCATTACTGGTCCATAAATCTTTGTTATCCCTAAATAATAAATTATTAAGTAACCGCAGAATAAATGACTCAGAAAATTTGCAAATAAAAATTGGTGCAGTTACCTTTAGTTATAAAATAATATATAAGATAACATACTTATATTACGCCAGTATTTCTTGAAATTTTCCTGAAAGAAAAAGTCCTGGCAAACAAATATATCAGTAATTAATTGCAAACGAGCTGTTTGCATATAATTACAAAAATAAAATAAAATAAATCCTAACTAATATTATACATAAATGCGAGTGTGAGTTTATTTGTTTGTTCCGCTTTCACGCCTTCACTAGTCGACCGATCATCATGAAATTTTGCATACACGTTGACAGGGGTACAGCAAAGATATAGGGTGAGGCAACTTTCATCCAGAAAGAGGGCTGTTCCCGAGCGAGCGAAGCCGCGGGCAAAAGCAGGCATATGAATAAAAACAAAACTACATCTTGCGTGATGCCAGAAAATTTCCTGTCTCATGCCATTAGTTATAATTATACATTCATTTATGTTAGCCGTTCTTTTAATTAGTTCTTCACAATCATGAATTGATGATACAAATAACAAAATTAATATTAATCAACAAAATATTGATACGTAAATAAACTGGTTGTTTCCTTTTCACGACTGTTCAGTCCTAAAAATGTTTTTACTTCGACAATGTGTAGTAGCGAGTACTAGCTTATAGACGATACTTATTCATATATATATTATAAGTATTAATTTACTATAGAGATTTACTTTAATCACGGAAACCACAGCGATCCTCAAGTATCACACACCTACTTGTCACACGTATTACAACCAGTTCAGTGGTATCATAAAACGTATTGTAAATTAAGCTAACGGCGACATTGGCCATTTTCTTTGACTCACTTACAAGAGCGATTCTATGGGAAAATATCTCCGAAACGGAAACATTCAAACAATTTTATAATGCCTTCAATACATTACCAATTCACACACTGTGGCGACTATACCGGTTTAAGAAATAAATGTAAAAGAATGTCGCGGACTGCAACTAAGTTTACAGTTAGAAATATATAAAACTTCGTAGATGAGGTGTTCTTTACACTGGACGGTACGGTACCAATCATCTAAGCACACTTGTCTAACTTCTTGTAGCAAAAAAAACTTTCATATTGGCGCACACACGGCTGTGGTTAATGTTTTTAGCTTTGAGGGTTCTATAACCCCTTAAAGCAAAAAACACCGATAATAGTATCGGTTTGCGGTAAAAATTATGGTAAGAAGACACTCAAAACGCAAGCATTAAGTGAACAAGTACTACTAGTATTGTTACAGGATTATTTTTAGAAATAGATTAAATCCTTTTTAGAAATATATTCATATCACATTTGTATGTCTCCGAAATGTATATTTCTCCAATAAGGTTTTGGTCTTATACAACAAAGGACGGCCCGATATCTTCTTTAAAATACAGCTCCCAAAACCATGATGTTATTTTGTGTGGCAGAAATACGTATGCGCCAAGTTTGTTGCGCTATACGCCCAGTTGTCAGTAAATCAACGATGTAGTCAAGAATGCTAAAGTATTAAATGCCATACAAACATACAGAATACATGTATATTGTATCGTGAATGACCCTTAGTAAAGGAGAAGAAGCTGCAATACCGCACGTGCGCATCAAATCGTGACTCCTTCGTAGTTTCGGTGTCGTGTCGTTAGTTATAAAGGTGTGTATCAATTGCGCCCATGCGACACCTACGGGCGGACGCGGGAAGCTTACATATTTATATGTTAAGTGAATGTTATGGTAATCGGAGCTTGTAGACAAATGTAGCAATCATATTAATAAACGTGGAAAGTTTTTGTTAGCTAGTTTGTGAGATTTAGACGAGAACCGCTTGTTTTGATTTGATAATTTTTATTTGGTTTAGCTGTTGTGTTGGATGTCAAAGGCGGTCAATACATTATTAATTAATTCAGTTTCAATTATGTAAAAATAGCACAGTAACGGTAAAATTACTTTAAACCACGTCTTTAGAAGTATTTTATACTATAACGTTAGAGTAACTTTCTATACAATATACATTTACTTTGGTGAATTACATCTATTGTAGAAATTTCTCAAAATTTGTGTCTGCAGAACCTATTTAAAAAGATATTCTGTAAATAATGTATAAAAAAATCAGTATGTACATATTAGTCAAGCTATTTTGGACGAAATGAGTAACAGAACCATTTACATCAAAAGCGCATACCATAGCCGTGGTTGTACGTTGTTTTATAGACAATAGTTTTATACAATATCGCTTCACATAAAAATTCTCTCATATTATAATTTCATAAAATAATCAATACACAGAATATTTACTTACTTTAAATAAATTCAACTTAATGATTTTTATAATATTGTCTTCTGTTTACGCGAATGTTATTCATTGAAATTAAACTACTATATACGGATTTTATCGCGTTGTTTATTTGACACTATTACAAATTTTTTTGAAAAACTTGTGTTCGCGAGGCTATTGAAATCAAGAAACATCCTAATTTCAATAGAGAAGATGGTTGGAATGTACCACCAGCTTGGGATCCAGTAATTCAAATAGTCAAACCCAAGAAGAAGCAAACCACAGCTAGACTTCATGATACTTTGAGCTCATTCTGCGTAAATAGAAACACCCATGATTAAATTATGTTCGGGTACTTTGAAATAACTACACTGGAACATTGAAACAACTGCCATCTTAGTCTCCCTGTGACCATGGCTGCTGAAAAGCAACCGAAACGTCGGGGAAAGTGTAAAAATAAATCTAAATAGTATAATAGTATAGTAATAGTATAAATGGTTTTAATAGTTTCAATAATTTAATTAGCTTAAAAATTTGTAAAGTTTTATAGTGATTATAGTAGTGTAACAGTTTTTCAAAAAAATTGTAATAGTATCAAATAAACAACGCGATAAAATCCGTATATAGTAGTTTAATTTCAATTAATGATTTTTGTTACAATATTTTTTTTGTTTTCGTTATTCTTATCATAGAACATCAAATCAAATATTCTTTATCCTCATATTGTTTAGTTAATATAAAAGATATTACTCATATTGTTTAGTTAATATAAAAGATATTACCAAGAAAAACGTTTTATTGAGTGACAGTTTTTATTTGTTTGTTTGTGTAAATAAATTTGTTTCTGGAGTCGTTGTCGCAGTTCTAATCTTTTTTTTTACGTGGGGGAATGCATTGACGCATACCCCTCCGCGGGGGCGGGCGGAGAGGTTATGTGGGACTCGCCGGGGTAAAAAGAAAGATTGAATAAGAATAATGTACCTCCCGGAATACCGACTAAACCTACCACGGTGTTGCTCGACAAAACCACTATCGGCGGGGCCGCGCGAATCACTTGCACATGCGGTCGCGACCCCGCCTAGGTTTCGGCCCGCCGCCCGTATGAAACGGCAGGCCACTACACGAAAAGACCTACTAAGATCACCAATTAAAAGTACTCCCTACTGTCCCCTCCCTAGAGGGGAGACGGACACGACACAGAGGCGCTCGTGGGAACAAGCACGCCTCCTCTCGGACCTGGTGCTGAACGGATGGCGGGCAGGCCCACAAAGCCTGCCACCCCCAGGTCAAACCTAAGGGTGGCTGGAGGTCATCTCGCGCCCTCCGGCGCCCGGCTCTGCGGTTGGGGAGAGGGTTTAAACGCTCCCTCTCCCGCTCCGCCGCCTCCTTGATGGAAATCACTTCCTCACAGAAGGAGGCGACGGCGTTCCACGACCTCTCGCTCCGGACCATAGACTGAACTATGGCCGGGAGCGAGAGGGCAACCAATCCGACTGCCACGATCAATTCACGGCGCTGCGATGCCCAGGCAGGGCAAACCGCCAAAGTGTGCAGCGCCGTGTCCTCAACAGTCGCAGTTCTAACCTAACCTAACCTACTATTTTCTTTTCTGGTAGCAAGTCGTTTCTGACGGAGTCGCAGTTCTAACCTAAAATACCATGAAAAAATACACCAAACAAACAACATTCGTTAAAAAATAATTCTACTGTTTGATTATTTATTTTATTAAATAAAAAAATGAATTTCAAATTGCATTGAAGTGTGTTTCTGTGAAATATGTTTCAGTAAAGTCAATAGTAGTCGAAACAATAATATTCGAAATATAAATACAAGCACCGGATATTATATGAAACATTTTCTGCAAAACGAAATTCTATGAAATTTCTGTTTGTGATTGAAGAGAACAAACACCCTTATCCGTTTTGTTATGAAAAAGTAAGTTCCAAAATGATATAATGTCTATTATACACACTATATATATTATACATAAACTACATTTTTATATACTGCCGCATCCGCACCTAAGAATTATATTCATTATAATGCGTTCAGTGTTAACGGATTACAATAAATATACATCTTATTGATAACCGAACATTATTACTGTTACATACCGATAATGAATCAAAGCTTAATATATCACCATCGTGGCGTCTATAGCTGCACTTGTCTTTTAAGTAGAGTAGAATTTCTTTACAAAGCTTGCCTTAAAACTCACAGCTACATAATCATAGACGTCAAGTGACCCCACGTAAAAAAAAATATATTAGAACTGCGACAACGACGCCAGAAACAAATTTATTTACACAAACAAACAAATAAAAACTGTCACTCAATAAAACGTTTTTCTTGGTAATATCTTTTATATTAACTAAACAATATGAGGATAAAGAATATTTGATTTTACAATTTGTTGAAATGGCCACCAGAATGTATCTCTAGGGAATTTACCGAGACCTTTTCTGTTTTGTTTTATTTCACGTTTAATCTATGGTGTTTATGTCGACGTTGTTACTTCCATGATGTAGACATTAAAGAACCAGTACGTACATCGTTTCGTATACATTATAACCGTGCCTTAATCTTTTACCGCTACCACAGCAAAGAGTCCTTTAAACCCTAGAGAAGTAGGTACTTCTATAATCACTTTAATACTTTCGCTTCGTATGATTTACATAACGAAAACCGGATATAGAAGCGATTATTAGGCGTAATCGCTTTTATATCCGTTTTTCGTATATAAGTCATTCACATACCTTTTTGAAAGGTTTGACATTTCGGTCAGGTTGCACTGGTCGTGGTTACAAGCAGACTGGCGTATCGATGTTAGGAACCTTTGTGTAAGCTAGATGATTCTAAACCCACCTTCACTTTTTTCGTGTAGGTAGGTACTCCATACACTACACGAAGATTGTCTGAATTCTAAAACCTAGCCGACTGCAGATCATATAGAAGTTATTGTAATCGCTAGATTCCACGTCGGTCGCAGAATTAGTATGAAGCCTTCTTCCCGATTTAATGTCTTCTACTCTAAAGAAGGAAAATCTCGTGTTACTTTTCTAGCGATTAGTAAGGTTATCAGAGCTTCTTAAAGAGGCACTGAGCATAGGCCACCGTTACCACTTACCATGCAGGCCGTAATGTTGGTTATCAGTGACGGTATAATAAAGTACCTAATACATTTATAAATTTATCTATTCGATTATTAATTTGCATATCAATAATATCTACATATGAGATTACATATCAAGCTCATTAACCAACATCCGTGTCATTTGTCAAAATGTTTGGTTTAATTGGCAATGTTAACTTTAACTAATAGCCAAGTGACTCGTTGGACTAGTAGCTTAAGCAGTAAGCAAGGTTGCAAAATTCCAAAACTCATTGGCAGAATAGGTACAGTTTTATTTGTTTTCCCTGTAAGGATATTTTCAGTAACAGCACAGAGTCATCATGATCATCTCAGCCAAAAGTTGTCCATTGCTGGACAAGGCCTCCTTCAAGGTTTTCCACACAGACCGGTCTTTGACACAGAGCGTATATAAGGATTTTCTGTCCTGGATGTAAAGGCTTCTGTTAACATGAACACCTATGAGACTAAATATGGGAGTCAGACTGTTAAAATATACTGTTTATTTGTTTCATTCCATAAATCTGAGTCAAAAACTGATTACGCGTCAAGTGAATGGTGAATTAAAATGATCTCATTGCTTCCTGCGGTGACGTCGTTTAGGCGACCGAGAGTAATTTTTATCTACATCCTAAATGTCAAACTAAACGGTTACTTATGGCAACCAATTACGTATCATAGACGACTGCAAAATCAAAAATATCATTCACACGTAGTCGAAATTTCAAAAAGGAATCGTTGCGCTGGTTGAAGGATAGAATCAGTTCCTCAGTCGTGCTGGTTCAAGTTGTAGAGATTTCGCTGTACCATCTCATGAATACTCTGTAGTTTGATCGCGTTTATAACTAACTAAAGGAGTGCTTCTATTTTATACCCCACCACTAATTGCGACATATTTGTTAGAAACGTATCCATTCAATAAAAAAATGCAGCCATAATGTGATAAGAAAAATATTCAATAAGATTCATCCGTCGCCGCACAAAAGCAAGTTTTGTCTAAGTTCTAGAAATATAAATACCATTAAAATGGTCATCGCTCCCATAAGTATTTTCTTACATTTTATTAACATATTATATGTAAAGCAAAGCGGATGTTTGTCTGTCTATTCATTCATAAATTGAGGTCCTTATTACCAATACGATGAATGCGATTGCCAATTGTAAACAGCACTTGTGTATGGGATCATTGTCAGAAACAATGCCTACTTTGAATGTGTAAAGTTTGCCGTGATTTAGCATAAACGGTACATTGACGCATTTCTATGCGGAATTGTCAATCTGATCTTGTTACGTAAGCTATATTTTTGATATATGGTCTTATTTGGAAAACTTTCCATATTTATATGTCGACATGTAAATATCTAAACCCTTATAATGTACTAAAAGATTGGTCAACTTTTAGTAACGTTGAATTTATACAAATTTATTTAGGCAAACAAAAGACGAGATACTATTTTACAATATGCAGTTGCATATTGTTCATATTTTATAATATATTAGCTTAGCTATGGCTTAGTCTGGTATTTTTAAATTGCCTAAACGCGTGCGAACTTCGGGATAAAAGTATGTAAAAATACTCTAATATAAAAATGCAACGATGTATACAAGTTTCAAGTCAATCTATTGACTACTTTTAAGTTTTGCAGACACAAACATTCAAAAGCTGATTGTTTATATATAAAGGAGATGGTACAACATAAAAAGTATGTCTAACATTCTAATGTTAATTTCTATAACACAAATATTTTTATTTCATTCACTAGTTTTAGGACCCAGGGGCCTTACGACCATCACTTTAAGCACTGTCATTGTATGCACGTAAACAAAGACAAAGCTCTATATTGTGTAACGCGCTATCACATATCGCAAGCACTGGCAAAGCTTTAAGAGAAAGCGGTAAGGGCCCATCTCTTCTCATTCTTCAGTAACATGATATATGTAGTTCTCCATAAAACACGCACAAATAGAACACATAGATGCAAATATGACATATGGATGCCTACCAGAATTTATTGGAAGGCCTGCAGGAGAAATTTTAATAGCATATTTATTTTAATCTTATATTAGCGTTTTAACGTACTCTTATAATTTGGTCCCATATAGTTTTACTACATTTTAATATCTCATTAACCTTCTTATTTTGTGGTTATATTAATTTTAGCTGTCGCCTGGGGCTTCGCAGGCGTAGTAAATAGTGTAAAAAATGTTGTAAATGATTCGTAAAGTTGTTTAGTGTTCAGCTATTATCGTTTATTTTTGTTTAAATAAGATTTTAATGAATACGAAAAAAGTATATATTAATAGTTTTCCTCGGCTATCACCTTACTCGACCTATAATTAATATTTTCGCCAACTAAAATGCTCGCTCCCTATTACGTGAGTCCAAATACCATATGTGACGAAGGGTGGGTGTATAATATATTATATTTCCCTACCCCTTTGGGGATATAGACCTGAGACTAGAAAGGTATGTATCTTCACAAGCATCAGGTAACCTTGTTTTCTCATTAGAATTTAAAGAAAGACCAATTTAAATTTTGTAGTCATTTACGTAGATATGCATAATATTAGAAAACACTAAATGTTGTCGCGAAAGAAATACACGACTGTCCTTCATTCAAATATAAATAAATTAAAAAGAGTATTTTATAAGTAATTCTCCGCTATGTTCCAAACAAATAACGCCTTTTCTTATAAAATAAAAGTCCACACACAAGTGTACCAGCGAGTCGCACCTAGCGACAATATAATAATATTCAAACAGATATCATATGGTCGGATTGCTCACATAATGTATGCGAACATTAACACACATAGTACAGAGATGATACTGCTTGGTGCCCGTCCGTTGTCATAAATTACGGATATTCAAATGATTTTGATACGAATTTGGTACCGCAATTAACACGCGGACTGGTTTCTGTTAGTGATGTGCCAACGAGTGCATTATGTATCGATAGATGATTTTAGGTCTAACATGGCGAGTGCTGTAGGATTTATAGTCTTGACTCACTTATACGATTACACAGCTTTTACTACTTACAGTTACACGATTGATGTTCTCGCAATTCTGTTGTTAAATAAGGCTTATAAACGTTAGTGTAGTATAATTGCTCAGTATATGCCAAATACACATAGCATAAATCATATTATATGATATATGTACATCTCAAATCATACTAATTAAACCCCATAACAATATACATTCATTTTTAATAGTACTATTAGCCTACTCTTAAGGATAAGATATTCGTAATAGGTTATATGAATTGTAATAAATTAATCCGTTTTAATAATATACTTTGTCATACAGTTTAATTTCATATATCGATCTGAAGCTCGTATTTTTACAACAATATCACGCTATCGCGTAAATATTATTGATTCAACGCTATTTTTCGATCCGTTATGATGTTCTCCAACTTACATCGATGTGGGATTTCCCCGAAATCGATACTCGTCACAACACTACGTCGCTACAAAAATGGTTTTATTCGTTCTCTAGCCAATAAGTGTGTAATGAATCTCATGAGTACCTATGGAATGAGATAATAACCGATTCGGCTAAGTGTGGGCACGGCCCGTCTTTTTTTAAATAAAATTTATGTATTTAATACCGGTTTGGTTTGGTGTCGCCACAGCTATCTTCTATCGATGTACTGAAGCAATTGTCGAGTGTTTTCGGAATGATTGCATCACTATTTTGTTACAATGGATATTGCCAAATTTTATTAATGAAAAGCAATAAAAAATTATACAATAACCATTTATTAAATAAATAGTTCCGGTGATGTTAGTGTAAACGCACGTGCAATTTTCTATCATGGTACTCCAGGTACTTTCTAAGTCTGATAACTGATGAGCATTAGATACTGAGTTATTCTATCATAAGATTCTCAGTAGCAGTATGGATTCTAAGTATGTGTTATCATAATTATAGTCTGCATATTACTTCGGTAAAGTACAGCCGTGATGTTATGCAAAACTGTTTTATCGATAAATCTATTTAAGGAATTCCTTTGGTAAGAACATTGAGAAGTGCAACTGTGTTAATAATTTGTTCTAAAACACTTTTGGTTGTATATCAGTTTACGACCACGCAGAATCCATTTAGAATGTTTAGCATAATCCTTTCCTTGGCCTTAATCATCTTTGAACAAATATCGCATTTGTCCTTAACCGCAAGCAATACTTCATTAAATTTTATAAAATACTTATCAAGCTTACACATAGTTGTTTTAAAGCTGTTTGTTTCGTTTGTTTGTGTATCAATTTACACGTAACGGATGAGCCGATTGGTATAACACCTGTACAATTGAATACGGCAGTATCTATTGTCATATAGTAAAGAGAAAGAGTGAAAGTTTGAATACGGTATAGATTATTTGTTAGAGAATGGAAATAGAAATGGTTGATTAATACTTCGACAATATATCATTTGTGTTTTTAGAACGTGTTTGTTGTACCTACTGCCAGTGCAAGGGACAATAAAATAATCTATGCTGGCACCATAGCGATACCTTGAGGAACTCTGCTAGTACTAATTATCACAACACAAGGTTATTTACTGCCGATAGTGTGTATATAAAATTATATATATATATATATATATATATATATATATATATATATATATATATATATATATATATATATATATATATATGTATATATAAATCACTATATACATATGTGGGTTGTACATTACTGATATACTGTTAATGCCTCCTAATTATCTAAAGAACCGTTCTAGGACATAATCGCATAAGTGTTGAAGGCTAACAACCTTTTTTATTTATTGTTTTTATATTTTATCAGATGTTCGTAATTTTAGATATTGCTCATGAACCCGTTGGATCAGATGTCTTTCTCGCTAGATTCCTAAACTAACCTTGTGCTTATGGATCATCATATTTCTTCTACTCTCCAATTCTTTTCGTGTGGTCTCGAGCTCGATTGCCGGTTGAGCAATAAACAGGAGTTATTGCACTTTTGTATTAAAATGACAGTCCTAGATATCCCCGTATGGGATCTGCTAGCACGTAATCTGGGATTATGCTTGGTCGGCAGTAGGCATCCTAGTACGAGGGCCTTAAAACATACGAGATGATATAGAAGCGTAATATATTTCTCAATATCCATTCAAGAATACTTTGACGTAAGTCTGTATGTTCACGATCATAGTAAAGTGTCTAAGATTGGAATTCTATCAGCCTTTATACATCAACACAAGTTTATACACCATGAATCATTGACAGAAGTTTAAAGCTTTCCTTATAGTTACATACATTATAATTCACGTTTTAGGGGAAAACCTGTACATGTATATTTGGCAATGCCAGTAATATAATAATGTTCAAGTATAACGAACAGTTGACGTCACTGCGACAATAATAAGACGGTTTTGGTATCACGCCTTGTTTTGTATATTGATATACTTAGCTTGTTTTTTATTGTATTCAATTTATATGTTCAAGTTGTATAGGATGTTAGTCTGTTTGTTTAAGGTATTTTAAAGTTACTGTTTTTCTATAGTAGAAAGATTAAATCCTGGTCTTTAAACTTTTGGGGTGTAATGATATATGGTCAGATATCAATAGTAGAAATAGAATGAGTCATTGGAGTAGCGTATTTACGCATTTCGAATACTGCTTACGATTTCAAAGCCCACAAGAGAACATAGGCAAGCGTAGGTGCTTCATAATATGCCTTGAGATCAAATAATTTTTTCTTGGCTTAACACATTTAGAGCCGAATTTACAATAATCAGATAAAAGTTTATCTGGGGACGATTGACGCTGAGGATGTTTGACGTATAGAGCAGCTTTAGTATAGAAAATATGTCAAACTGCCAAATTTATTCCTTAGATGAAAGTTGTCTGACGATTGAAAATCTTTATATATTCAAGCAAGTCAATAATCGGTATTTGAATTACCAGTACTATGGAGTAACATACTCAACATTTAAAAATCCCTTGTTGAAAACTAAAAATAAACAATGTCCATGTACGGTTGTTAGTCCAAAGTCGCTAGCTTCTTCGCTTCCATTAAATACTGAAAAATACATTAGTAAGGGTCACCGTGTATATTTTACTTCAGTATTTAATCACATATATATTAGAAGCAAGAAATTGTCTACTCTCTCACCGAATCCTATACAAAAACTTTCTGTCATACCTGCTTTAAAACATGAAAAGCAAAGAAACTTTTGCATTGCATACATTAGCTAGAACAAGAATACTTTGGTATTGCTCGAAATAATCACTTAGCCCGTCTACATATAGTTAAGTTGGCATATGTTTGGCAGTCTGGCAGACTATTTGCCAGACCGGAAACTTACGCGTCTGGAAACTCATTGAGTCGGCGGCCATATTTCATTAGATTTGGCACAAACCAGCGAGTCATTGATGATCCTTTGAAACCGGTTCATATTGTCGATTGCTCGGAAAACGTGTAATATGAGGTCAGTTTTATAATAGGAGCGTGTGGGCGTCAATGAGACTCTATTTTCTGTGTAATTAGTAGTTATGATGGCGGAATTTTGAACAGTTTAACTTATTATAAAGAGTTAGGTATTGATAACAGATAAAATAGAGTCATCAGGTTTAGAGTTTTGACTGCAGGTGCTATGGCTCATGTTGTCTATTTTATACTAGTAGCGTACCAAGGATCATAAGTTGGATTTTTATGTGGGACAAAGTAAGTGCTTACAAATAATTATGCCGAGTCTGATAGTTTTTGGTGCCTCGTGCGTACAAGCTTGTCTATGCGGTGAAATATTCCAAACATTATAATCTTTAGTTAATATATAACACTTAAGTACATTCCGGTGCATAAACTTAAAAAATTGCCTTGCTTGGCTAAATGTATGTTTAATACCATTAGGCTTATATTATAGCTATATAGCTTATACATAGACCCTGCTTGGATACAAGTATAGAGACTATGTACCTATATAATGTATGTGTTAGTTAAAAAAAGATGTAACCACCAGCTCAACAACCACAGTATTTTCTTTTTTGATGTCAATACAAAATATATGTCTGTAATGCAAGCTTCTCTTCAAAAAATTGAACCATCGCAAATAATTCATAGCTTTTAGTCGACATAATTAATATGTTAACGTCATGTTCTCATGTTATTTTCAAAATTAATTTCATTCAAGGATTCTGCTATGGTCCTATAACAAACCCATATCTTCCTGCTACTCATTGTATAAAGACATTACACACACAATGACGTATGAGACAGCGTTTATAGCCGTGTGTAAGTAAGGGGTAGTATTGCAGGCAGATTTACTGCGCCATTACTGAACGAAAGGAGCGTTTAGTAGCCATCGATTGGTACTAAACCGTTAACAGCTATAGTATTGTTTTAAACTATCTCGTAAAGCGAGTACTGAACGAGGAGCGATATGGGTGGTAAACCGAACTATTGTAATTGTGGTAGAAGAAACACTTTCAGGACCGATTTCTGTATTCAGAAAATCAATCAATTTTTGACACGTATTGTATACAAAATATGTCAATCTTTAAAACGACTTGTTTCTGAACATAGAAACTGGGCTTCATGAAATAATCCAGCATTTCAAAATTCGAATTCGCCTTTTCGGCTTTACTCATTTTTGAGGACTGAGATTCTCTTCTTGAATAATATTCCACTGTTTGTAAAGTTTAGATGACTTTTTATACATACATATGTATCTTGGCAAAATCGGCCACGTCTTATGGATAACAATTCTAGGATCACGACTTGTTGATTAAACCAACTAGCCATACCCACCCACTAGGCACTATACCGAGTAAATACCCAGCTGTAAATACACAAACAAGCCTGGTAGTTTTATTGCTGCTTGAAATTAAAAGACAATCTAAATTAACAGCACATTCACCTTCAAACACCATAAGATTACGCTTATAGTAAAACAAGTTTTGACGTCTTTGAAACCAAAATAATGAATATATTACCTATCTTTACTAATTTATATTTTAGATATTCTAATTTTGACATATAAGTACAAAGATCTAATTTCTATTCTATTATAATCAGATATTTAAAATTAATAGGTTTTCTATGTAACTTCTAATAGGTATTGAATTTTCGTAAATCTATCAAAGAGGTTAAATAGTTGAAATATTAGTATAGTTGATACTAATACTACTAAATAACATGAATATTGCGCGATCGATCACCTTACGTGACCTATGTTTCAAGTTTGACTGACGGGGCTGTTTTTTTTTGCGTCCATTGTTTTAATGAATATTAAACCACCCCCTGAAAAGTCTTCCGCAAATACATACGAACTAGTCAACAATATTACAGTCACTTTTCGGGAACTGTTTGAAAAGAAAAGAGAAAAGTCGTTACTGTTGTGTCGGTGACACGTTGCATCGTAGTGTCACATAGTTCTACAGAAAAACATACACGACACTCGTGTGTCATGACTCGCGTATAAGTTAGAATGCTATCGCATTGCGATATAGCCTTTCCGAATGACGATTATTAGCACGTCTAAATAGATTATTTATACTAATTTATTATTATTTGACTGAATTAGACACGATTGATATTTATTGACAATAAAATGCTTATAAGTAATGTGATTATTTTAGGCTAACAACAATCGATATTATCGAAATCGTAGCAACGTCTCATCTGTTACAATTATTTGATTATTTCCATATAAATATACGTGAAAGCGCTCTTAAATTAATTTTATTGTATTATTTATGTACTAAAAAGAGAAAGTCAAATATATTTTGTGATATAATGTCTCTAGACTGAATATCGGTCGCATAAAGATCGTTAATACTTTACTGTCTAAACTGTCGCTTATAATGTTGTGCGCAGACGACACGATTAATCGCAACAAAAGTTTTCTTTTTTACAAAAATGTAATTTATACAAAGCCACTTGCTTTGTCGGTTCAGTATCTCGGCTTAGATACCGGCCGGGCGAAGTATATTAAGGATCTGTTAACTAAACACAATTTTAATCGGATTTCATCATGTGAGATCTAATTGTAAGTGCAATATCGACCGAAAGACTCCTTTACCAAAATCTCTATGGGAATAGAGATAATTCTTTCCTGTTAATAAATATTTATAATTAATTACAACTCATCTTCAGAAACAACAAACATGCAATTATATACAACTTTTATTGTTTCTGAAGATGAGTTGATTTGTTGAAGAAAGACGATTCGTCAATATTGCTTTGATGTTTAATAATAACCGTGTCATATGTACATATCTCTACATCTAATAGCTTAGATGCTTTAAGTCGCAACACGATCACACATTTCGATGCTTCCCACAGCCGGGCACTGGGCAAACTCTTCCTCAGTACTTCATTCATAGCTCTATGCATGTACCACTTCTCTCCACAGTACTTATTAGTTTATAAGCGATGTTAATTGAACATTGCTCTACATTTTATGTTGAGATTGGATTAGAATGCATTTGAAATGAAACTACCGACCTCATTTCATGCGAATGTTTTTAAAAGAAAGTATTTTTTTGTATTTGCACTTTATCTTTTTAGTATTCGAATTAACGCGACAACATTAAAAATAAGTTCAATGAACTTATTTTTATTTCAAGCGAATAAAATCTATTTGAATAATTATATGGAATGCAAATAATCCAATCTAAATAGTTATAGTGCTCTTGTAGATGGGACGATATAGAACTTTCAGTTTATTAGTTTTGTAACGTTATTTATTTAAGTTTATGATTTCACTTTATACAGAAGATTTCTTTAAACTTTACCTATAGCCAATGTAAATACCTTTTTAATTTTCTTATGTATTTGTTGTTTATTTTTGTAATTATTTGTACCTAGATTACTTAATACCGGTGGACGTTCAAGTATTAAATATTATATTATGAATTATAAAAGACACCTAAGCAATTACCCTCGATGAACATAACCCATTTACCAGCTCCACCTTAGACCTTGGTACAAATAGTGCTAGAGTAGTTAGTTCCCAACAGTCAACCTAGGTACGGACAAGTGCATCGAAGTGTGTGATCGGAGTTGCGAGGGTGTGACGAACGTGATGCGCAGGGGCCTGGCGGGGGTGAGCGGCGCGCGGGGCGTGGCAAAAGAAACTCCACATCGTCAGCATCTGGCTTGTTGGGCCGAGGCGCACTCTCCGACCCTGACATCCAAGGCCGCCTGCAGAGCAGTCTCATCGCCTACTGGGTTCGTACATATATCTGTTGGAGTGATTGTCGAGCCCTGCTTTTCCACCTCAAATACAATAGAAACCAGTGCAGAAAACGGTGGTCATATTCAAGAACCATATCTGATCTAAATCTTTTACATAATCAAAATAAAAAACAGTTAAAGGCATGACCTCGATTAAAAAAACAGAAGGTTTTCCATGTATTATTTCTGCAGGGTATCTGTGCAGAACATGTATCAGGTTGCTTCAATATGACCCTACTTTCTGCACACACTTCATAGTCAGTATTGTACAATGCATATGCAAGAATAGAAGATGTCTTTAACTACAGATTTAGAAGATACAGAGAATGATCCAATGTTATATGGCAATTAATAGCATAGGTCCAATTTGAATTAATTTATATGATAGTTGTACTCTTGTAGCAGTTGATATGTGTCGCATGTAACTGTCCCCAACTGGCTGAAATAAATAAAAGTATTATCTAAAAAAAATATTTATAAATTTTTATTAGTAATATTAGACAAAAGAATGAGTATGCAACGCCATAAATTTTCATCATCAATGTTAGATATACTGTTTGAAACATTTTGGGTTATCATTAACACCTTGTATTCAATTGTAAGCAAACCAATGTCGCTTGTGGCGCCTAGTTTAGTCTAGATGACCTAAATCATACATACAATCACAATAGAATAAAATGGCCGCAGATTTGTGGGTCTTGTACACGACCCGGTTAACATTGCGCGAGTTAAGATACTACAACACATCGTACGCACCAGTAATCGGCCCGTTTAATTAGACTCATCTTGTCGTGTGCAAGAGCCATTAATAATATTGCTATTTAATTTAAACTATTTAAGTAATTATTTTGTCTTAGTCTATACATAACGAAGATTATCGTAGGTATCATAGAAAACTATTATGGCCAACTTCAACTCATCCTAGTAATTAAATACCGATCTTACCTGATAAATACGTTATACCTACATATAACAAAAATATAAATCTATTTCTTTATTTTTAATATTTTATACCTAGTTGCTTTTGCACTGTGCTCTTGTCTTTATTCTAAAATTTTTCATATATTTTATATTTGTTATATATATGTGTTCGGTGTTTTCTTAAATGTATATCACTTGTTTCTATTGATATGCACTTCTGTGATTTTATTTTGTGATAGGGTTACGGTAAGTTATGACTGGGCTGTTTAGTACTAACTTAAATCGTGTATATTATTTAGTATAGTGTCTTGAATTATTATCTGCCAGGTTGGGTCAGTATTAGGCAAAATATTTCATATGTTGATATCATGTGGCTTAACTTAAAAGCTTAGATACCTTTAAGTTAATTTCGTTTAGTAGTATATTATCCGCAGCGAGATCTTAACTGATGATGAGGGTGAACTATAGGTACGCCATATAGTAAAATGTAGTAAGAAGTAGAAACTATAGTAAAAATATATATAATATTGTTGTCACCCTTTAATGTAAAAATTATTCTAATGTCTATTAAATATTTTTTCTAATATCAATACTGGTGGCCATAATTAGATTAGTTTGGGAATCCAAAGACACATTCTAGAAGAAGTATTTAAAACAAATAATAAAACTATTATATATTTATTCCGACGGCTATCACATTCAATTTGCCGGGTTAGTGGTAAATAAAAGTCTAATATCAAAACAAAACGCGATATACCTACTAAAGCTATTTAAATTGCAATATACATATATTATAATACGTGTATATGTACCATAATACTTGAGAAAATACTACAGAAAAACTATGTATAAATAAACATCCTTACTTTGTTGCAATTTATTGGATCTGATTGTGAATTAAATGCCGCTTCACCTTGCACGAAATCTGTATATATACATTATTTATACATATAATATGCTGTGTATAATTTTAGAAATAATATATTCATAATTAAAATAATTAGTTGTAAATGAAATTATTTTCATTTGACATTTTTAAATTAAATTAGGATTTATATTTGGTAATGGACTGTTTAAAATATTGAATTTGTGGGCTTGAATCGGAGATAAGAATCTAGTTGAACTTTATATAAATACTATTTAGTTGTCAGGGGACGGCAGTATCATCTTATCTTTGCTAATGAGGGTCATTAGATCCGGTCTGTATAGATTTAGAATTGTTTCTAGTATTATTGCTATAGATCATAGCATTAAATTCAGCTATACATATGTCACGAATGTAATCTCATTCTGAATGTCTATAATAATTTACTAATTTCTGCCTGAGGTTTTACCAGCATTAATCCCAAGGGAAGAGCAGATATAGCTCAGTGGGGAGACCAACAGACTGCAATGCAGAGGGTCTCGGGTTTGAACCCACGTCGCGTACCTCTGACTTTCGGAAGTTATGACTTTTCGAAATTATGTGCGTATTGATTGACAATTATCGCCTGCTCCGTGCCTCGGAGAGCACGTTACGCCGTCGGTCCCGGCTGCCATGAACATCTATGGCAGTCGTTATTGGGAGAGTGTGGACACAAAAGATCACACTGGGTCGAAGTGTCGCTGGTCTGCACCGAATGGCCCCCATATAAGATAAGATAAGATAATCCCAAGGGAACTTAGTATATCGGGTTAAAAATATGTTTAAATCCAGATCATAGTTTATCTGGTTGCCAAGGTTTATCGAAATCCGTTGAACAGTTTATACGCGATTTAGTAAATATCCAAAAATCTTTAGTAACGTTCATTTTTATAATATTAATAGGGTTTTATTTAATAGTGTATTTAATTAGATACTTTGTCATGTTGCTCATTCCTACGTACTCATTCCCGTAAATGTGATAATCTATACATATAATAAAATCGTAGGAAAGTCAAAACTGTACATTTAATATTTTTTAAAAAGAATACTTGGGGCGTGATCTACAATCGACATCGAAGCCAAAAATATAGTTTTTAGAATTTTTGTCTATTTGTCTGTTTGTCTGTCTGTATGTATGTCCGGGCTAAACTCAAAAAGTACTGCATGGATTTACTTCAAATTTTGCATGGATATTACTAACAGGTCGGGTCGACATATAGGCTACATATTATCACGCTATCACCTACGGGGGAGGAGCTGTGAATTTTTATTTTTCTTACGCATTCTATGACAGCGTGTAATCTAACGACGCATATTTAAATGTTGTTTTTGAGTAAGCCATGCTATTATCTAGCTTTACACTATAAAAACTACGCCATTTAGTAACTTGGGCAGAGAAATATAGTTGGGTTCCGCGGCGACAAACACTTTTTAGTTAAAATCTACGCGGACGAAGTCGCAGGTAACAGCTAGTATGTTCTACAACTAACTGCTAAATAACATAAATACATATGTATGCGTACAAACATACTAAACGCACTTTAATATTAAATTAGCTAGAGATAAACTAACAAAGTATTAATCAATATCTCTATCACTTCAGTAAAAACAATCTAAATTAATCCTTAGCTTCTACACAATAAAACATACAGTTTTTAACAGTAATACGATGATATTAAAAATAAATTCGTAATTGTTTATCTTAACTTTAATAGGATATGATAATTTGCATATACCTACATTAAATGTTACCGAGTTTATGACGTCCTTAAACTTTGATTATATCAGATGCCTCTTATAAAATATTCACTTTTAAATACACTTACACAAACTATACTACAAATAATAATGAACTCTATTCGCTACGCAATAAGGATCATTTATTTCATAGCGGGATGTCTTCGGTTTATTTATTGCACATTGCGTAGATTTCCCAGACGCTATTCTAATATATTTCGTATATCGAAATGCCGAACGATTTTAATAGAAATCATTGACATTGTTTATGTTGGAGTACTGTGGAGTGATGCTCAAACTTTGGTTTTGTTTTATTTTTAATTGGCTTTGTATTTCTTCTTCATTAAATTAGAAGAGTCTTGTCGGAGAAGCAATCGCCGTCCTCCTCTCTACACTACGGCTTCCCGTGACCTCTTGATGTGACCTTCGCCCTATTGTTGCATGAAATTCCTACGTTTTCATCTACCTCTCCAATTTTCCTGCAAGTATGGCCTTGAACAAATTGTCGGCTCTTATCAAGTGACAAATAAACTTTAGCTTTCAATTTTCTGTCGTTTTGAGTAACTGTTCTTTATTCACATATTTACATTTCTTTGTTTATTAATGAAATAACTTAGCGATATCAAATAATAAAGAACAGTTTAAAATAAGTATTATTGATTTAGATCCAATATTTCTTATTTAATTGTGTGGGTCTTTACCCACACGATTAAATAAGTTAGAAGAGGTTAGTTGTTTACTCGCAGAATTTAGAGAATAAGTAGTTTGGGATCTAGTTTAATGGCATAAATTGCTTTATTATTTCCTATTTCTAGTAAAGATGTGTCTGATCAGACATTGGACATCGGATCTGAAATTTTACAATCGGTGGTTGCATGAGTAGCATTTATGCAGACAGTTGGTAAATAAAACGAGAGTATTGATATCTGTGGGATTTATTCTAAATCTTTTCTTTTTACAAAATTAAATTGCGAGACAGGGGTTGCGTTCACGCCAGACAGGGCGGGACAACCGCGCCGAGCGGCAACGTCGCACAATAAGTGTATACGAATACATAATATATAGGTAAACAGTAAATCTAACGATGAAACGTCTGCATGATGCCAAACTGCTTTTAACGGGTAGACGATCTATTATAAACTTTGATATTTGCATATTTGTTTTTCTTTTTTACGATTTTTAATGTTTTTATTATAGATATTATAGATATAGTCGGAGAAAAACAAAAGACATAATTTAATTTCTGGTATATCACAAATGCTATCTAACAAAAGTTATACAATATCGTGTTGAACGGTGTCTAATATTTATATTTCTATGTAATTCATCACTTGAATATATTAAATAAATTTTGGGTGTCGTCATGCAAATAATATGAAGGCTACGGCTACGGTGTGCTACGCTGCTACGATGCAGTTGCTACACGCGTAGTGCACAAGTCGTAAAACAGTTTGAGAACCGCGGCCGCTCACCGACGCGTTTGTGTTTTATGGCGCATTATGCCATAATAATATTTTTTACTTAGCACATTTTTGTTTATACCTGCGCTATGGCGTGCGCGCATGTGTGAGTGGCCGCTCACTTAAAGGTGTCTGACCACTATACTGTATCGAACTTTAACTGTATTAGGCACAAAGTAGGTATAAAACGGAATGAAATATATCCGTTGTGACTTTGTTAGTACTCCAATCACAGTACGTGATTTTATACTTCTATAGTGGCAAAAAGCATGTTTGTTCTCCTAGTATTCATCAACATCAGTCGTCAGCCTGATGGCGATTTACCTAATTAGCGAACTCTCGTATACAAATGGTATCATACGCGTATTTTTAAAAAGCTGCTGCTTTGCTAACGCAAGTAACAAAGACCGTCAGTATACCTGCTGACAACAAAACACTTTTTAGTAACACAGTATTTCTAACACATGATTTGGTTTTTATCATCCATCACGATCGGTGGCACTTCCTCAGTGGAATTGCTATATCGACTGATTTCAGCTTTCAAATTACAGCTCTAATCCGTAACAAAAAATATGTCAATACTTGTCTTATATCTCGAACACAAAATAATATAACTAATTAAAGAATATACTTGCGAGTGCGGCTTAAGGCAAAGCACGCTACATCACAGTGAGTGGACACGTTTAAAATATAAAAATGTCGTTTGCTGGTCGTACGGCACGGCGCGGAATCTAATAGCCAACTGAGTTTTATGTTCTTTCGCGGTACGATATTCTGTTACACGGTGGGCTTGTGTTTTTTACTCTCTTTGTATGGAGAATTGAGTTTTGTTCCGATACCCCGGTCGGTTTATGGTGACGCCCAATTAGCGATGCCCTCGCAATCCATGTACCGTCTTTTGTTACCCATGATTTATGTCTATGCGCGAGGAGTATGGCAATTTAGTTTTCGAGTATTAATTATATGTTAAATATTAAGTTTCGAGGTTAGGATTGTAAAGAGTTTCGGCAACCGTCCTTTGTGAAGTCATGTTTCATCATATTTTTATTACCGGCTAGTATTTTGTTGAACAGGAATTGTATTATTGGTCCGCGATAATAGTTTTTCCTGTTATTTTAGTTTATGTATCTGCGTCAATAACACATGGCATTGTAAACTATACGAATAAATATTACTGTTCTGGCAATTTAACTGTTTTGTTGGTCAAGTGTCGTAAGCGTGAGTTTATGCGTAGCTCCCGATAGTCGACGTCGATAATCGCGATGTGAAGGCCAATATTTAGAACAAAGAATAAGTGCTTGGCGCCTTTTGTTCCGTGTTTTATTTTACAAATTTTATGCCATGCGCAAATCACGCCCTCAGACCTCACTGCACCCTCCATGCAGTAAAATATTAACGTAACATAGAAATTAAAAAGATAACGGCGAAGTAAATTTATGACGCAGTGAACAGCTGAAATATATTTTCAACAAAAGATTTGCGCCAAAAAGAATATAAAAAAGTTAACTCCCTACAAAAACTTGTTTAGAACTTTTGTAATTACAGTAAAATAGAATACACACATCTGTAAAGGGTAGGCAGAGGCGCTCCGCAACTTCATGTTACAAACGTTGTCAGGAGCAGGAGCCCACATAATAGGCGAGGCTATTGCTATCTTAAATCTACCTATTGAATTGCCTAACAGGCGACGACATGTATTGTTACCCCTACCGGGAATAAGTAGGTACGAATAATAAGCCTTAGGTACACTCAATATTTTATTACATATAATTTTGACTGTTATTACAGCGCGGGTGTAACTGTGGCGAGTGTTGGGAAAAATTGTATCCACAAGTAGTTGTTACGAGCTTAGATGTTCTTTATATGAATTGTTTGAATGGTTATAAACTTCAAACAACGAATTCCTGTAACGCCGGAATTACAAACAGTACAAGGGACGTAATTAGAAAAAAAAATTAGAAATTAAAAATAACAGCAAATATAACCCACTGTACCACTAGGCAGTAACTTTAGTAATTATACTAAAATAGGAAATGTACGACGCCAGTGATAGTGTACGTATACAGATAAATTATTTAGATATGGCATTTAACGGTCACACTCGTATATTAGAATAAGTTTTTAATTGGAGGACCACACGCCACGATCGGCATTGTACACGATCATTTCGATTCTATTTATCATTTAGAGTTATATTTGAACTGGTTAATGAACCGAAGTAGATGTTGATTATGTTTATCTTAAATGTAATGCGCTTGTGTAATAAACAAATGATGGCTTTTTAATTCTTAGTATTGAGGATTTTGAACATTCTTCTTGAGTACCTTTTGTTATATTGTTGCTTCGTTGGTAGCGTGATATAAGTTTGTGGTCAATCGTAAAGTATTGAGTCCGATTCTTTACCCGAGTAAAGAGATTATTGGTAGGTGAATTCAGTAAAGGAGTTTGAAATATAGAAAAGACTATAAGAAAATGCGGGGAATAGTGGGGAAATCTCGCTATCTCCCTCGGACATAAGCATTTAAATAGCGATTACTTCACAGTTTGTATCGTGCATTATTTTTCTATCATTTAACAATTACCAATTATGACGTGCTACTATTTTATTTAATTATGAGTAAAAATTCTAAACACCACGAAGGAATACTCCAACCTTTGTTAGATATATGTATTTCAATTAAATTTTAAAGCTCGTGTTTGTTACACAACCACGCGAAAATCAGAGAACAGATAGGTATTAATAAATTTGACAGTGGCAGACAGTTAGAATATACCTTACAGTAATGTATAGATTATTCAATTGTTATCCCGGCAATTTGTACTCGTGGGATAACATTCGAGCTAAGCCGTGTACAGAATATAGGTTTTTAATAAAATCTAGTTCATTACATTCAAAGGCATATCTTGTCTTGTCATCATTCCTTCCTATGTGATATATCCTGCGTAACATTCATCAATATAATTTCTCCCAAACATTGTCATAATTAATGCCTGTTTTCGATACGAGCCCACTGACGCATAACCTTAGTCATAAAATCGCGAATAGAGGCTGTAACATGGCCGACGATGTCGCCAACATTGTCATTAATAGATATACCTACTAAAAACTTTTTAATACAACCCCTAAAGTTTCACAGTTTACAATCAACAGGACGTTATCCAAGTCATTAAGTATTATTGTTTTAACATTTTACAGCAGAAGTTTCGCTCGCAGGTATTTCGCGACTACCCTCCTTTACAGCCTTATAAAAACTATAGTTATAAAACTTAGAACATATTGTATTTAGGTCGATATTAAACATTTATTTATGGTTACTTTATACGTTTTTTTTATTAAACTTTTAATGTGAAGTTTGGTTAATTAGTTGGCCCTATTAAATTTCGATGTTATAGGCACTTTGTTACATACTAGTGGTGTTTGAGAGGTCGTTAAAAGGAACGGTTGTTGATCTGTGTATCAGTTTATGTTCTTAGAGAGAGGATGAGTAATTAGGAGCTATAATTTTACGAGTTAGTAATTTTTGGTGTATATGGCCAACAACAGTTGTCGGGGGTATATGTTCGATGATAAGTTAAACACGTTTCGTTTTCTTTCACTAACTAATTGAGGCTTTTTGACTGACATATTTTTAATTTGGGGATAACACCTGTCTATAAAAGGTCCCGGAAGGTGCTCTCGGGCACTGGAAGGTACAGCGGCTGCACCTAATATAACCTTAACGGTTGGTGTAAGGGAACGCTATATCATAAACTGGAGTAGTTGTAGAGAGAGGGGATGACCATACAATTAAGCCACTAACTCCTCTCCCACTATGAACAAAAAAAGACATTCAAAAAGTAAAGCCTTCAGGGACAGCTATCAACTCTATTTAAGTCAACTTACGCAAATGCGTATTTGCGTACATTGATACCTATTATTCAAGAATATATGTATGCGTATGCATATATTCATGAATAACTAATAGTAAGATGAGTATTATATTTTTTTTAAACTTGTGCTGATTCCGGGAATATTTTTTTATATATCTGGTAATTTAAATGTTGTTAGAATTCAAATATCGTTTTGGTTATGGTGGTATAGTATTGTTATCACATTATTGCCTAAAAGATAAACTTATATTGAGAGGCAATGAAAGATTTTATCTGCGACTTATATATAATAAAAATAAATAGTTTTATAGGTAGTAGTAATAATAACAATTATCAGACTTTTTGTACTGGAGTTTCCATCCATTAATTATTATTTTCTATTCAATAATTAGAGTCAATCTGTTTTAGCAAATTCACACATACAGTTTGCCCTTGTGTTAATACTATGTGTTGGTATAGTAGTTCATAGAAACTGCGAGCATTGACAATTATTAATACATTATTTGCTACATTTTCCTATTTGATTCTTAAATATTAATTTACCTGATGAAATATGATATTTTTACATGTTGTTTACATTCCATATCACAGACAGGTGCCTCTATGTACATGTATCTCTCCCGTGAAAGTAGAGTTGTCCATCGTTATACGTAGTTATGTAGCCACATGCTAAACAAAGTGATACCGTTTACTTGATACCTATAATTAATGTTACATCCATATTCCTGAACATTACTTCCATTTAATGACTCCTGAAGAACTGCTCCAATAAAATCACCGATACTTCGGGGTAAACAATTTTTATTCCCGACTATGAGATCAGATTGTGTTGTGGTCCATCTCGTAAACAGCTCATCATTTTATTGTTGCTTAATAACAGATATAAAAGTACATTTTTATATGATTCTCATGCGATAGATGTTTATCTCTGAATAGTTGGTTTTACGGCCTCTGTGAGTGTATACGTGGTATTTAGTAATGGTATTGTTTTATAGCAGTGGCCTGCTTGATTCGGGGTTCAAAACAGATATTAAGGCGCACGAATAAATATTGTTACATTTTAATGTGAATTGCGGTATGTATGCGTTAGGGTTGTTCCGTTGTAGATATTTGATAGGCGATGCCGTTCAAAAGAGTTTAGGTTACAATAGTTGGACTGCTCGATAACCTAGTTCACAATCTCTAGGTGTCATTCATAATAAAGTAGAGAACAACTCGCAATGCTAAAACGTCATTGATATTAAAATAAAAAAGTTGATAGTTTAAAACGTTGAGGATAAAAACAACACATTCTAACAGTAATACTAGATGTATAAAAGTATTTCTAAACGTGAAGATAACTTAACTTTTAAAACAACATGTATTTCTTAATGTGTAACAGCCGCATAAAATTAAAAAGAATATAGGATTAACAAAAACTGTCACATCCGTGTAAGCATAAACACTGTGTTTTATTGTATATATGTATATACATGAGCAATAAACAAAACTGACTTTATAATAATTAAATATATAAAAAGAGTATAGAAATCTATGGAAATACGCTAAATATAAATATGATTCCAATTATTTTGTACGAACGTCAAAGTGATTTACATTAATAACTTTACTTGTACTCATTATAACTTGTTTTTGAACGATAATAAAATAATGTTACAAGTGTGGCTGTGTGCTTTTGTCGTTATTAATGGTTTCTTCTAATGTAGATAATGTTTATACTACCTACATTTACCTGTTTCTACGAACTGAGCAGTAATAACCTAGTGGGGAGATCCACACGTTTGTAGCGTCTAATGTATTAGTGGTAGGTATTTAATACATAGGTATGCATATAAAAATGTAACGCGCACCAACTTATAAGGAAACCTGCATGCTTAAAACTAGGCGCAATATTCTCAGGGGTTAATTTAGTCATGCGTCATGGACCCTTTTTATTTCAACTGAATTGTATTTTACACGTGATTCAATTATGTATGCTTTTACAAAGCTGATGTAATAAGCATGAGAACTGTAATATCTCTCTAGGACAACTACTACAAATTAATGTATCGTACGAAATGTTGTAGCCATGTAACCTCTTCTTGTGCTCCTATGGTGACTTGAGTAACTTGCTTACGCTGCTCTGCCAGCAGAGGGACCAATTTGTTAAGGAATTGCCAATCATGTTATGAAAGGATGAAAACGAACGATTTTATTTGCTGCTGGGGTTACTAACCTATGTAAGGATAGCTTTGCCTATAATTAGTACGATGCGCCAATTGAGTCGTTAAAATATATACCTATTTATTTTAAAAATTTAATATTTTTCCTTTTCTAATTGTTAGTGAATAACAACTACGTTTAAAGAACATAAAAAAATTGCAATATACAGCCAAGCTAGATTCTAATAATTCTTAATCATACTTAACCTTATACAAATTAAAAACGGAAATTAAACTTCTTTGATTTTAAATTAAAATTAAATTGGTTGGATTGCAATAAGCGGCAGACATTTTTCTATTCCAATTTCAAATCGCTGTCAAATTGAACTTTTACCGCGCGCAATTTTTTATAATCTTCATTTCTAGTATTTATTAGCTAACCTTGTGCTAGAATTGAACCACCCATAAGCTTTTGATTTAAATTAAAATATCTTGTTCCTGCCCACCTATCATAGACATTTTTTTGCTTCCAGTTTGTTATTGAGATTTTTATTGATTTATTTATTTACCGGAAAAGAAACACTTATGTGATTTAGAAATTAATAATTGCGCAAGTATTTAAGCTGACGGAAAGATGTGACATTATTATCTAATGAAAATGGCAATGACACCCAAATACCAGTCAGTCTATGCGATCGTTAACTGCGTAAATATATATGTATGTATGTCGGCTGGTTTGGGACATCTCGTTATTTCTGTTTTATTGTATGAATACGTAATGACGTCGCTAGGCCAGTTGCGACACACCAATTGCTGATCTTAGCGTTTAGTACGGTAAAATTTACATAGATTAAAAACGTTTTTCTGAGATATTATTAATTGAAAAGCAAGAAAAGTTACGATACGTAGATAATATTACTTTATTTACGTGTAGAGATAAGAGTAACGTATTATGGCAAGGTTAAGTTTTTAATTTGAGTCTGTTGTGGAATACTGTAAATATAAAAACTATTATATTAACGACTAGCTGTACCGCGCAACTTCGTCTACTTCACATAAGATAATTTTTTCCCCTGTTTTTGCAACATTTTTCATTAATGCTCCACTCCTATTGGTCGTAGCGCGATGTTTATAGCCTATAGCCTTTCTCGAATTTTTTACTTATACCAGTAGTTCCTGAGATTAGCGCGTTCAACCAAACAAATAAACTCTTCAGCTTTATAATACATACTAGATGTTCCCGCGGTGTCACCCGCGTTTATCGTTACTGCGCCGCCCCTGTGGGTCGTAGCGTGATGTTATATAGCCTATAGCCTTCCTTGATAAATAGGCTATCCAACACTAAAATAATTTTTCAAATCGAACCAGTAGTTCTTGAGATTAGCGCGTTCAAACAGACAAACAACTAAATAAACTCTTCAGCTTTATAATATTAGTATAGATTAGTATAGATTCGAATACTTACGTTATTTGTTATATTAGGGACTAAAGTATGAAATTGCCAATTTGTACTAAAAAATTTAAACTCGTTTTTTCTAAGATGTACCATATTTATAATTAATCGAAATATTTACCCTCATTATCTATACATTGCTGCCATCTAAACGAAAGTTCATTTATGCCTTTACTATAGAACTCCGGGGATCTAGATTCAACGAACTGTGTGAAAGCATTTTGTACTGCCTCCAGGGAAGAAAATTTTTTATCACGTAGAAAATTGTTCAAATCACGAAAAAAATGGTAGTCCGTTGGAGCACGGTCTGGTGAGTACGGAGGATGACGTATGGTTTTTAACTGCAGCTCCTGTAGAGTTACAACGGTTTCTCGTGCAGTGTGAGGTCTTGCGTTATCATGGAGCAATGATGGTGAAGATCAATTCAGGAGTCGGGGCTGTTTTACTGCCAGTTTCGCCATCTTTGTTCGAAGTTCGGTACAGTAAACATGTGCTGTAATTGCTTGACCAGACCTGAGAAAGCTGTAGTAAAGCTATAGTTAGTAACACCATGAAGAGAACACTAAACAGTTACTATTATCTTTTTATTGCTAAGCTTTGCTTTAGGGCACTGTTGTGGCGTTTGACCTGGGATCAGTCATTGCATTTTTCGCTTACGGTTATCGTAATGAATCGACATTTCGTCACACGTCACAATTCGATCCAATATTCCTTCATTTATGTACCGATTCAAAAAGGCAACAAGTTTACAGACGCATTTCTTTCTGCAGATCACTCAAGTCATGAGGCACCCATTTTTCATATTTTTTTATCTTATTGATTTGATGCAAATGAGCCAATATTGTTGGTAGGGTAACGTTAAACCATGGCGCTAATTCCTGGGTAGTTTGACTCGGATCGGCTTCCATCATCTCCTTCAATTCAGCGTTATTCACCTGTGTGGGCGGTCTTTCACATGGCTCGTTCTTCAAGTCGAAGTTTCCATTACGAAAGCGTTTAAACCAAAAACGCGCGGTGCGTTCATTAGCAGTCTCCTCTCCATACGCAACGTTGATATTGTGAGCCGTTTCTGCCGCGTTAGTTCCGCGTCGAAACTTGTATTAAAAAATTACTCGGCTTTTCGAAGTATCCATTTTTGCCGTCTAAGGTAAATAAAAAAAAACAATTGAAAGGCGAAAATCTTATAGATATCATGTGAAAAAGTTTCACTCGAAAATCTCACACCATGAAGATTTTATGTCAATTCAAAGTATCTATTACTATACAACGGCAACTTCATACTTTAACCCCTATTATATAGTATATTTTTCTAACTTGACTTAGACAATTAATATGGCGTACTAGTAGTTAAAGACGATACATACAGATCCATCTCTATATATATTATATTTTTCACCTCGATTGATTAGAGAACATATACAGTCTGAAAGCAGTAACTTTATTAAATTACTAAATGTGTTTAATGAGTTTATTAATTTTCGCAAATAATACAAGAAAAGGAAATAGTCTATCCACATAAAAGCCCCACGTGGCATTAAATTATATGGTATCGGTGCAAGATGAGTACAATGTTCGCTGTAAGAACAGCTCTGTGATATCAGGCTTAGAAAGTCACGTTTAAATTAGATACTAAATCCTTAAAGTATACAAAGGAAAATTAAAGTCATAGGACGCGTACATATTCCTTTTCATACATCCAATCTTCAAATCCTTTTTCCTAGGTACGGTAACTTATATTACGGTGGTATTACAAGCGACCACATACTACGGTGTTTACTTGTGTATTTTTATTTAAAGAATGGACGGGTAAACACTGACTAAGAAAGTTTATAGTGTAAATAGAACAGTCGCAAGGGAAAGAATTAGGCGGACGTTTCTTGGTCAGACCGGAGACGTTCTGGACAAGAGCCAGGTTAAGAGCACCTTAACCTTGCGAGCGTGTATGAGAAATGTGGTGAAAGCGAAAGAAGCCAAAGAAGTGTGTCAGGATAGTAGCAAATGGAAATCCGTAGTCTCTGCCTTCCTCTCTGGAAAACAGGCAAGAATCTATGTATGTATTCATGTATTCCATTATATTATGAGGCTAGTTTATACCTTAAGTAATGTTTAAGTATTACATTGTTTGTTTATAGTAACTAATAATATTAAGATCTAAAATTTTTTTTCATCCTTATTGATTGTAAGTTAAATTTAGTTTATTTTATAATGGAACTGGCATGAACTGTGTTCTTAAAAGTTCCTATCAAATAAAATATACTAAAATGAACTGCATCACAGAGGCTGTACAAGCGTATCTACAAAACTAGAAAGTTTACTCGGTCCACCGTTCTATCTCTCAGTATTGTCAAATCTCTATCGCCATTAGAATTGAAATTGATAAGTAGGTATGTGGCATATGCTTGTTTACGAGCACCCATATCTTTATTATTTAAATCTTGGAACCGGTCGCTTTAATTGCTTCGCTTGATACTTTTGTACCCACATTATGGTACAACGAGAATGTCTACTTGTATCAATATATTTTTAATTATTAAGTGCTACGTTGGTTTTGTGGTATATGAGGGTTTGTGATGCTGCTAGTCGAGAGGTTCAAGGTTTGGTTTTTAAGTTGGATTAACGGTTATTAGGGCTAGAGATATGTGGGTGTAGATTTAATGTATCGTAGAAGTGCAATTTAGCGATCACGAGAATTCGGATTCGATTCTTAGGTTATCGAAGCTATTATTGGAATTTGCTGTTAGGGGTTTCCTCGATAAGAGATTGTCTCTCATTGTGTCAAGCCTGATTATCTCTGCCTATCTCTTCAAATTTATTCGGGTGTGATGTTAATATTATGTATTTTAATTAGTAGGTTTGCCATGATGTTTTGTAATTATTGTTTCGTTTGATTGGATGGTGTTAGTTCGTTTATAGATACAAGTTGCTCGGTAGTATTAATTTAATTGCATAAACGTTTTACTGTGTTGTGTAAACCTATAAAATAAGACTTATTGCAGTTATAAAATATACTATCTCTATGCATTAACTTTAATTTGCTGAAATATGCATTAAATGTAATGAACAACGGACAAAATACACCGATTATAAATTTATATGATAACTGGTTTTAATTTGTGTGCTTTGTACGCGTTTGATACTGCCTACGATTTTGATTAAACCCTATAAAAGCATTCAGTTAATACGTACTACATACTAGTTGAGATAAACCAACTAGATTATTTGTAACACGCGTTAGAGTGCCTACACTCTTAACTCATTTAGTCTGAGCCATGGGTTGATGCGACGACAGGTTTCTTTGGCTTTTTGCAAATATTTATATTGGAAAAAAATTATATTATTAACGACTATTTTTGCAGCGAAATTTAAAAATGGGTATAGGTTTCTTGGGCTTGGCTAGCAATGCAAACTGGCAAAATATATCCTTTTAAATCGTAAATAGTTAAATACTATAGCGTTCAATACATAGTCGTACACTATGCCCGTAATCTTTTGCAAAATATCAGTAGATAGCCACTGAGTTGTAAAAAAATACATTTCCTGTTAGATATAAATATATAGTATGATTAAACTCACGGAAAAGTACAATAAAATAACACATCCTCAATTTATTTATTTAATTGTATACCATCTTACTATTACGATTCGCTTCGAAGGTACATTTTAACAAATTAATTTTAATCTGAATTTGTTTGACATGGTCAGGTAAATGTTTGTCCTGTAGAGTATAACTAAAAAAACTGATTAAGTAGAACTCGCCCTAACGGCTACTTTCGCACTTGTAAATTACAGATTCAGTCTTTATTAAAAATAATATAATTATATCAGTCCTGTTTATTATTATCCCACTGCTGGGAGCCGGCTTCTTCGCAATTTAAGTAGTATTATTAAGTCCACCATGCTGGCGCAGTGCGGGTTGACAGAATTCACACATCTTCGAAAACATTAAAGATATCTTCGATAACTCTTAGACATGCAGGTTCCATCACGATGGTTTCCTTTACCGTTAGAGCTAGTAATAATGAACTATTAATACGCATATAAATATGAACAGTCAGAAGTATGTGCCAGGGGATCGAACTCGAGACCCCGCTTGACAGTCCAACGGTCTCCCAATAGACTCATCATCATCATCATCAGGCTATAATAGTCCACTACTGGACATAGCCCTCCCCCAAAGAGCGCCATAGCGCCATGTCTGTCCCAATAGACTATCGTTGCTTTATTATAGAGAATAGCTACACCCATATATCGTGACGTGAAAGACTACATTTAAAGTTGTTTCGCATTTAGCATACGAATAATTACACCAATCATACATCCAATTTCTTAGTATTTTTCAACAAATAAATCCTCACTAAAATTGACGTACAAATAACTGTTTTTATTTCTTTATAAAAAATAATGACCATTGCTAGAACAAAATGTTGGAAACAGGAAATCGGTATAAGCAGGTTAAAGTACAGTGACCGTCGACTTTCACTGGATAATTGTTATTTATTGTAATTGCTGGTTGTTTTATTTCTCGTGGTAATTGACACTTAGGAGCAAGAGCTAGAGGAAGACTGAAGACCACGTGGATATATGTATCGAAACATAAAGGCATGCAATGCTTCTAAAGATGACGTCAATGATACGGGGCAGTCGAAGAATAAAATAAAGAAGGCTGACTCCACTACCATGTGGGATAAATTGCCAGAAGAGAGAGGGAGTTGAAGTAGTAGAGCCTCGCTGATTTCAGCATGAGTGGGCCGGCTCGACCAGGGAAGGACTACCCTCTCACAGAATATCGACGTGAAATAGCAGTATTCCTACTGTTGTGTTTCATTCGGTGATTAAGAGTGCCGGAGGCCCAATCACGCTCTTTCCCCCTTCCCGCTCCTTGACCTTCTCATTTCCTTTTTCCCTTCTTCCTTGCCTAAAGGGTCGGCAACGCGCAAGTGATGCTTCTGGTGTTGCAGGCGTCCATAGGCTACGGTGACCACTTACCATTAGGTGGGCCGTAAGCTTCTTTACCACCTTACTTGTATAAATAAAAGGGAAAGAGAGAGAGAGAGAGAGTAATTGCTACTTAGGGGATAAGCAAGCGTATCAATTTTAGCCCAAATGTAATGTGTAGGAGGCAAACGCCATGGATAATCATTGTGCCTGAAGCATGTATAATGGTAATACTATCATTACACATACTTCAGGCACATATTTTATCTCTATATAAATCACAATATACATCTTATAGACGTTAATAAGACAAGAATCTTTAAGAAGACGTTAATACTATACACCAGCACAAAAGCAGAATTTTATTCATTAATAAAAATATATGAATGAATATTATACCCATAGAGACTAATTCCCTGAGAGTATGAGAGAGAAAGAGACTTGTTTTCAAAGAATGTTAATGTTATGATTTCGAACCATAAATAATGTAGCAACAAAAACAGAAATATAGGTTAAGATATTCCAACACATATTTTTAGAAAAGTGCATTGATCAACGTTCTTAGTTCAATTAGGGGTGAAGAAGCTTTAGCTAGAGAACGAAAAAAAGTGTCTTTCTAATGCAAAGCCAATCTGTAATTTTTTGGAGAAAAGCTACGATAGTATAGAAACCAACAAGCCTACTTAATAATGTTGAATTCAAAGAGCATAACAATTCAGAAAAAGCATTGCAATAATGTTGTTGTGATTTTATAGTTTTAGTATGTTTTTCAGCAGCTAACATATAAAAACCCAATAATAAAAATATAACAAAGAAGTACCCAAGAATAAAAATATCTGCAAGTTCAATCGAATCGAAATGAACATTTAAATAATATCGTGGCTGTTTTAAACGATATTAATACTGTTAGGAACTAAGAACATAACCAATAAAACATAACTCTATTAAATGTTATTACTTAAACTTGTAGCTAGTCTATACAAATAAATAAAATTGAATTGTCTGTTTGTAATGTCAAAATAACAGCTTTTTATCTAATGCATATGAAAGTATGTAAGGTACCTATAAGAAAACATCTATTTTTTAAATTTTTGTCTGTCTGTCTGTTTGTTCCGGCTAATCTCCGAAACGGCTGAACCGATTTTGACGGGACGGAGACAAACACTTTTTAGTTAAAATCTACGCGGACGAAGTCGCAGGTAACAGCTAGTTTTTAATAAACGAAGTTTATTGAGAATATAAACGACATATAAACAGTGTGATTTGTGAATGGTTCCCATGATCGGTTACAGCGAAGCGCCTCGGTGCCCGCGAGCCATCTTTTAGCAATATATAATTACAGATTATGTGCCATTATGGCACATTAGATAACTAATATGCGGATCGCATTGGCGCATATTATTATAGTATCGATACTAATCTGTTCTTAAAAGAATTTACTTTCATTGTGAATGTTATTGAAATGTAGAATTGAAAATGGTAGAATAATTTAATTATATAAGTTGAAAGATTTGATCAATTTGCTACTAAGATGAATACAAGACTACTATACTACCTACAAAATATACCTACCGAAAAACTTAAACTAAATGAGAAGTAATTTCAAATTGGATGAAATGTAGGTGATCCTTCGGCACTCTTACTCACCGGGCGGAACACAGTGACTGTGATATCTTAATTATATTATAAAGGCGACGGTGAGTTGATTTGTTTGTTTATTTGTTTGTTTGTTACGATTTCACGCCTTAACTACTTGACCGATCATCATCAAATTTAGCATACACGTTGTCAGGGGAACAAAAAAGTCATAGGGTATCTTTTATCCCGAAAAAATAACCTACATTTACGCGAGCGAAACCGCAGGCAAAATTTAGTATATAAAAGTCATGTAAAAGGCTTTTAATTCCTTGGTGAGCCACCTTATACGTAGAGTCACTGAAATCGCAACGCCGCCGGGCGCCGTCTTCATCCACCCTAAAAACTTCAGTTCTTCGGTTTACAGGACTAATCTACTACTGCTTTAGTTTTCTGTGTCGAATAATATGGTTACATGTCGCGTAACTTCTTTTGAATACATAATATATATTATACTGAGAAGAAATGCCAAAGAGGACCTCAAGCCATCACAGCAAAATTTACGTAACATTCTGCCCCGAGCATACAGATCAACCTTGGTGTAATAAACTATGTGTTTATAATTTGTTCGTCGTAAATGCACTAATGATTCTTCTTCATTTTGACACGATGTTAATTAAAAACGAGCTTAATAAACGTCACTAAGTGATTTTTATTGCCCACTATAATGAACTGACGTTCAAGAAATATAATGATAAATTATTCATTACTATATAATTTTATAATTTCGAACGGTTTAAGTTCGACGTTAATGTGGCAACGAAACTAGGTATATGTTACTGTGAAACAGTGAAATTGGGAAGAACGTAGATTAATTTTTATACAAAGAGGTATTTATTAAAATTGTCTTCTGTTTACGCGAATGTTATTCATTGAAATTAAACTACTATATACGGATTTTATCGCGTTGTTTATTTGACACTATTGCAAAATTTTTTGAAAAACACTACTATAATCACTATTAAACTTTACAAATTTTTAAGCTAATTAAATTATTGAAACTATTAAAACTATTTATACTATTACTATATAAAAATTTTGTAATAGTGTCAAATAAACAACGCGATAAAATCCGTATATAGTACTTTAATTTCAAAGGTATTTATTAGTAATTGATCTGGTAACTCCTGTTTTGATTCTTATTTGCCAGGTCTTCCCGTGACTATGGCTGTTGAAAAGCGACCAAATTGTCAGGGTAAATGTAAATTAAATACCTACCTTATGTAGTAATCGCTTCAATTATATTACAGTAGAGTCTTTTTTAATAAGCCGCGAACAGTAGTTTAATTTTAATGTACCACATTCGCGTAAACGTAAGACAACATTATCAACATGATATTTGGGATAATTATATACAAATAGTGTTTAGTTCACTGAATATTGTAATCAAAACTGATTTTTTGCAATCCTTTAAATATGGTGACTTTAGATTGTCACGTATTCCGACTTTTAACTGTAACATATAATATATTAAGTAATATTTGAACTATACTCGGTGTCATCACGATTTGGTAACATTATAATTATGAAATATGTACGTTGTTTCTAATCTAAAACGAAAGTCCTACGTGATATAATGTTCTGTGGAGCATATTGCTTAGATTTGTCATTTACACTATTAATGGGACGCCATATTAGCTAATTTTATATATTTTATTACTAATTCATTATGTATGTTACTATATAACTGTATGTTTAAATAGTTTATGTTTTTGATACCAAGGCGTTTGCATAATGTGTCTATAATAATGATAAACGATTTATTTTTCTATCGTAATTTTGCATAATTGTTCTAGGAAAACAATCATATTTAATTGCTTCTTTGGTTTGTTTAAAAACTTTAATACAACTATTAATATACCGGTATAATATCTTTAGTATATTTAAAAATCTTTACAGTTAACACTACGCTTTATAGTTTTATATATAACTAGCTGTGCCCGCGGTCTCACCCGCGTCATTGGTATTTGTGGTTACTGCGCCGCTTCCGTGAGCCGTAGCGTGATGTTATATAGCTTATGTCCTTCCCAGGGTCTCAGGTTATCTTCATTCCAAATTTCAATTTAATCGGTTCAGCGGATTGAGCGTGAAAAGGTAACAGACAGACAGACAGACAGACCGACAGACATAGTTACTTTCGCATTTATAATATTAGTAAGGAAGTAAGGATTAGCTGACCCGCGCAAGTTCGTCTGCTTCACATAAGACGTTTCTGCAACATTTTTCATTGATGCTCCTATTGGTCTTAGCGTGATGTTATATAGCCTATAGCCTTCCTCGATAAATGGACTATACAACACTGAAAGAATTTTTCAATTTGAAGCAGTAGTTCCTGTGATTAGCGCGTGCAACCAACCAAACAAACAAACAAACTCTTCAGCTTTATAATATTAGTATAGATACGTACATAAGTCTTTAACTCATCAGAATTAAATGTGACAAAGCACATAAAAACTTAGTGTCAATGACATTAGATCCAGATTCATCTGAAAGTGTTTGTGTAAAATAACAAGTAAATGAATACTTAATTAATTGTTGTTTTTTTCAAAATTAAGAAAGAGGGTATGTTCATCGGTCAGAAAACTCAACTAAGACATAAATTAGACATATTGCCAAAAAACTGCATTAAATTTTATGACTAACTAGATGTTCTCGCGGTTTCACCCGCGTTTATCGTTACTGCGCCGCCCCCGTGGGTCGTAGCGTGATGTTGTATAGCCTATAGCCTTCCTCGATAAATAGGCTACAAATCGAATCAGTGGTTCCTGAGATTAACGCGTTCAAACAAACAAACAAACAAACTCTTCAGCTTTATAATATGAGTATAGATGTAAAGTTTGCGGGTAATTAAAAATCGATCCTCCATTACTTATGAAACAAAATCGTTCATTATCTAGCAATCCGTAATAAGATTTTACATGCGTACCTAAGAAGCTCTATTTGTTTGTTAAATATTCACGCATAAACCACGCCGCGTAAACCGCCGCGTCGCCGAGCCGATTTTGGTGATACATGATGGCAAGGAAAATCATCGACATTACAAAAATTTGATAAACGTGGACGAAGTCGCAGAACACACTTAGTAAGAAATAAAACACAAGAAACATCGCATATTAATGTCAATAATTAAGGAAATGATCTTAGATCCATGTGATGTGATATCGCAGAAGATACAGTATTCGTAATATCTAATAATGTACTTATGTAAATGTTTCAATAACGTTATGAGATCAAATACTTGATCTCTTGTCAATGGGTTACGATTATGTTATTGAGTTTCGCAACTACTCACAGTGTTATGTAAGGATGACGTTCAACTCGCACTAATAAATTTAATTCAACATTTATATATTTATGAAATTTCGTCTTCTCTATTGGTTACGCAGATTTAAAGTCAATATTCTTATTTGTTTACTAATATAAATTTAACGCCCGTTTTTAATTTATTACTTGAATGAAATCATTATAACTCTCCGATTTTTTGTAATAGCTTTTAGTGGGAAATGGAAAAGTAGAACTGCCGCTTAAAGAGAAGGATTGTATACCCGTCCTTTTGCTTGCTGAAGAAATGCGGCAGAAATGCCACGATAATGTTTTGCAGCTAGAATAAAAATCTGGTTAGGCGTTAAAACTGAGCGTGTGGCACCTTCAAGAGAAGGAGCCGGGGTAGTATATCCGAGTTACCTATACTGTATTAATTATTAATTATGTTTTAATTCTAGCAAATGTATCAAGAGAGATAACCCCAATTTAACCTCTTTATGTATAGTTAAAAATACAACAAATAGTAGAACATTATAGAATTTAATTCTAGTTTGTTCTACTGATAGACAATAGAACATTATGGAATGAAAATTTCAGTTTCTTCTATTGTTATAATCGATAGTAGAGCAATAAGGAAATTAAATTCCATTTTGTTCTATTAAAATTTTTGGTAGAACATTGTAGAACAAATATCTAATTTGTTTTATTAGTAGAACAAAAATCATAGAACATATTGCAATACTCGGCATCCGGACAGTGTTCAATCGAGACAAAAACATGTATGTAATTTTGGTCAAAATAATCAAATTAACATATGAATTTGAATAATTATTACATTGTGTCTCTGGCTTCTTTCGCGTTAATCCAGATTTTGTCAGTAAATTTCTATGCCGCAGGAACAGTACTTTTTTCTGGATGAAAGTCCTATGTCCTTTTCTGTACCTCTGACATCGTGTATGCAACACTTCATGATGATCGATCAAGAAGTTAAGGCGTGAAAGCGTAATAAAGAAACAAACTCACTTTCGCATTTATAATATTAGTTAGGATGTATGTGTTAATTAGTTACATTTAATAATTTTTTTTGCGCTAACTCACACTTGGTCAACGTGGGCTCAGCTTTTTATAAGGAGAGGAAGCCGTCATTCCTCAGTGGGCTAGGTTATACACAGACAACTATAGTCTATTATTTATCTGTCTAAACATGTGTCCTCCTACACTCAATCGTTACCTGTTACATTGCCTTTCAGTACTATTACAAATATATACACATATTATCCGAGTTATTCTAATATCGTTAAAGTATAGTAACACAACATAAATATGCAACAAGACAGCTTAAAAACTTGTGAAGATGTAACATACCTATTACGAAACTTCAACTGGAGCATCCGTGGGCAGCATTTATTTCTACGCTAATGTAAAATGTATCTTATATCCAGCATAATATTAGATACATAGTTTGTTATGAAATGTAATTTGTTATATGATCGTACAGTGTTCCAAGTATATATTTACGATATTTTCCTCGTTTTGAGGTAAGTTCTGCTCGCCTAAATGCACACAAGCATACGGTCCACCTGATGGTAAGTGGTTACCGTAGCCGATGGACGCCTGCAACACCAGAGGCATCACTAGGGCGTTGCCGATACTTTAGGAAAGGAAGTGGAAAGGAGAAGGAGCGGGAAGGGTGTAAAGGGGTGATTGGGCCTCCGGTACTCTCACTCACCGAACGAAACGCAACTGTGGGAATACTGGTATTTCACGTCGATATTCTGTGAGAGGGTAGTCCTTCCCCGGTCGAGCCGGTCCATTCATGCTGAAATTAGCGAGGTCTCTACTACTCTAGAAAGCCTCCAAGACGCATATGTTTTCTGAGCTTTATAAATACAGAGAACATCCAGGTTTAGATCAGCGATAGATGGGTTCAAACCGAGTTATTGTACTGTTTTTATTCGCATTAACGATATGACTATACGAGTACTTTACTATATGTGTGGTCAAACTATTTTGTAGTTGACAAGACTTCATTTTTCAATTCGGTTTTATCGCATTCGAATAAAATAGTGTTTATTTTTACAAAAAGAAAAATATATTATAGGAAAACTTAAGTGTATTATTAAATTAATTGCAATTGTAAAGATTTGAGTGTCCAATCTGCCTGATCTATTTACACAATATTAATAATAATATTTATAAAAATTTTTAATTATTATAATTAATTAAATACACCATCAATCTCTTTTAAAAATGTTGGCAGAAACAAGCTTTTATATTTGCTGCTAATTTGTTATAGGTACGGAGACCATCCTTCCAACTTCCGTATTCTGTGTAACATTTTGGTCATTGATTCTTCTTCTTAAAAATAATATGATATATTACTAGCTTTAAAAAAAGATAGTCATACCGCTAAATAAAAATTATAAAATTAGCTAAAATATAAGCCTTTACAAAAATTCACTAACTTACAGAAAATTATTGCAAACAGCAAAGGCTTGACAAATTTACAGGCTGCATGCCGACGATTTGTAACCAATATTATAAGCAGTCGGATTGTATGCTTGTTTATCATCTTAGCAGTATGGATTTTGTTTTCTATAATGCCTATTATGTTTCTTCATCAAACCTGTTTCCTAACACGATGTCTTGTGTTCCGTATGATACTTATCCAATCTCTATTACGCCACACATGCATTAAACCTGAACACTTGTAATTTACTGCTTTTTATCCGGATGTAACTCGTTGTAAACGTTAGGGAGCTTGCACACTGAGTAGCTGTTTTAGGATTGTGGCCGCAGTGGCTCAATGACAAGAACGATATTGTATGACTGCATGTATGCAATAAAGTTTGACGTTTAAACTCAGTGTGGTAAATAATATTTTCAAGGTGTTACATTACATCACCACCACCACCTCTTCGCCATACAGTGTTTGGTGTTAATTCGCCAATACCCCGCATGTGCAAACTTATAAACGAATACAGCGACCTGGCTGACGTCCATTCTGATACAATATCGACGTTTGTCAGACATGTCAAATGTATTAAAAAATGTGATAAATAAGTAGTAATTAAGTATATAATATCAAATCTAGAATTTAAGTACACAAAATATATAAGTATATTAAATTATATATGTAAGTAATAGATGTTGATACAGTAAACATGTTGCATGTGGTGTTTACCTATAATTGGTTGTGCAGTTAGATTTAAGACACAAATACTTGTATGTTCCTATCTGTATTATATCTGTAACAACTGTTGGTAAACCTTAATAAAATAAATAAAAATAAATATGCATACACGTGATTTTATACAAACTGTAACCAAATTTTTGGATTTAGGATTTATGTGCGTATTAATATTTAAAAGCGAATTATTCATCATTTAATAGTATTAAATATTATCTTACGTTTACGCGAATGTTATACATTGAAATTAAAACTACTTTATACGGATTTTGTCGCGTTGTTTATTTTAGAACACTTTTGTTACATAATTTTGAACTATAACACTACTATTATTGAACTCTACTACAATATAAGCTATTTAAATTAATTAAAACTATTTATATTTAAGTTTATACTTTTCCCCGACGTTTCGGTTGCTTTACAGCAGCCGTGGTACCCCGTGACATTTAAATAGCTTAAATTGTAGTAGCGTTCAATAATAATAATATTTGTCCCATTATTTAATAGTATTTTGGTTTGGAAAAGTTCCAATTTAATTATAATTACTGTCACAGACCGGGCCTTTAAGACATTTGTTAAATTCTAGATAATAGATAATAAAAAATATTGATTATATTATTTCAAATTTTACTATGAAGTAGCTGTCCCGACAGACGTTGTCCTGTACAAAAGAGAAAAAAAAAGCATATCTAAACCATCCTCGAATCCACTTGAACACACACAAAAAGTTTCATTCAAATCGGTACAGCCGTTCAGGAGGAGTTCACTGTCAACACACGTACAGAAGAATTATATATATAAAGATAATGACACGAACGCGCTAACGTACGTAGTAAATTTTTATTGGAACTGCTATTCCGTTGAACACATTTGTAAAGAATTAAAGAGTTACTGCGGCTACAAGTCGGTGTGGTATGGTGTGTAAAAGACCCCTTAGGGACCCGGTCTCAATTACAATTAATATCGTCGCAAGCTTACCATTTGTTGTAGGCTTGTAGCTTAAGGCCACTCTTAATTTATAGTTCAGTAATGAGGTCTTCTAGGTACGATTTGTTTTTACTGATTAATGCGGGGTGATAATTCCATGTATCGCCACAGTGTGAGATTAATAGCTAAGAAATATAGCAAAGCTAGTATGTCCGGTCAATCGCTGCCAAATATTTCTTTGATTTTTATTGTTTCGATGCCAATTATTAAATGCTTAATTGCGATATAATATAAACTTAATGCGAAGTTCTAAACTAACTTAAGCAATGCGTTTATAAGTCCAAGTTTAAAAGGAGGTAGAGCATGATATATAGCATATAATTTTTTGCAACATTGCACTGCAGATTAGATGCGGTAAGTTTTTATCATTACTTCCATCTAAAGGGTAAACTTAGATAAGCATAATTGCATGTAAGGAAAGGCAATATGAGGGACAAGGTATATTGCAACATATTGTAAAACAGTAACGAGAATCTAGGAGATACACAATTTGCAATATTCTTAACTGTGTGGCTGGCTTGAAAAAGAAAGCCGTTCGTTGTGTATTTTCTTTGAAATATTTGAGAACTACAGTTACCATTTTTATGAAAGTATATAGGTCGTCTCAGTATTATGAATTGAAAAGTATTATGGATTGTAGTAGATAGTTATACAGATTTCTTGCGTCGAAGATTATGGTTAATAGCATCATTTTATAATATAAATAAACATAATTAGAAGATTTCATTCATTAATTTCAAATGGTGGATAAAGAGTAGATAGATATAGTACACAAATATTTATTATATGTATATACGTATTTGTACTAATACAATTACCTAAAAACTTTTATGTGTATGTACTTTTCTTGCGTTTGTACGGAATCATTATTATGATTAGAAGGTAGTGTACAAATAATTTTTGTTGTACTTAGGCTATACCGCGCATATGCAAATTATAGAAGAAAAAAAACTAGTATCAATGTTATCCACTCCATAAAGGCTAACGTCATGTGCAATCTAAACTTGCGGATGCAGCTTCCCTTGTAAAGTTCTTGACATTAAGAATGGCATCGCCGGTGGCCGATTACCTTACAACACCGGAATAAAGAACACCCGAAATGGTAACACATTTAGCCTTTTGCCAACCATTTAATAATCAAATCGGATACCCACGGTTTTAGACTTGATTATATACAAATAAATTTTGTTACACAAAAACGAGACAATATATCTCTGCGACCTTTCACCAAACTTTCCTATTTTACTGTCTTGTACAGGCCCCATAACATGTCTATAAACTAAATCGTAAAATATCGAATCCAACCTAAACTGACCTCTATATCATAATAATGCAATCAATTCTTTACTTTATTACCGTCATAATAAGAACGGTTCCTTAAATGAGATGGTTGAACTGGTCGATCTATAAATTAATCACTTGGTCGCTGTGATTTATTCTTTTTTAACACTTCAATGGCTGCCGATGTCCATTTGGAGGCATTTTTCAGAATACTGACCTGTCAGCAATCATTTAGACACCTATTATACATTCATTGCCTAAACACCAACCTATGCCATCCTACCTTGAAATAAAGTTCAAATTTCTATACATGATATGTATATTGCTGCAAAATTAAGTTGGTATCAAGTTGTGTTGTTACTTAACTGTCACTGGAGCTTTCTTGAATATTCATCAGTCTTCTAAAATCGTTCTTACGGTGTTTTATGCCATCAAAATTACTGCAATTCATCATTGTAATTAAACATAGATATATGTCTACGCTCTAATTAATCCGTGGTTAACGAGTATACAATCCTTATTATGGCTGTTTTTCGATCGGTAGATTTATTTGTTCATGTTAATTCGGAAGCTATTTCGTTTTATTTGAATCCACTATGCATACAGGTGTTTTATTAATATGCGTTTAGGTTATTTCTCATGGCTTAAAATAACTCTCAGATTACTGGTTTTAAAAGAGGCATATCTGCACTCCTAGGATGGCTTCAACGCAGCGACTCAAATAAAAGAAATTGGCATGTATCCTAGACCAAAAACTCAGAAAACTCCTTGGTAGGAACATAGATTTGGGACGACTTATTATAGTGGTGTGATGCCACTTGCTCGTTTGCCAACAATAGCAAGAAAAAAAATAAAAAAAATGTACATGGTCTTTGCTCTTTGCGTCAGTAGTGCAGATATTTTGTTTTGACGGTTCAGCACGCGCACGTGATCATCTGGGAACACAAGTGGCCAGAATGTCTTTCAAATCTTTCGTTTTCGTAATAAGCTAGTTACATCTGTGTGAAACTAACCATTTTCTAGATTACATCCATCGCAGGATTTAATGGATCTCCTACAGTTTCATATAAATATATGCAACAATAAGGAGTCAGAGATGACGGACTTAAGATAGATGATTATAAAGGCCGAGTATACGAAGACGAACAAAGGAAAATCATCGATAGATTGGAATGCCACGCAGAAGTGTCTAGCTCTATCATACATCTCTAGTATTGTACTTATGTGTAATAAATTTTCCACTATCACTTGCTTTTGCCGTGACGGCTGAAATCGTGAGGAAACATGCATACGATTGGCAGACCGCAAGGAGCCAGCACGCTGGAAGATAACCTTATTCTTCTCATACTGAACAGAGGCCTGTGGGACAAATTCTATATGGGGTGCGGTTATTATTATTTATTTATACAAAAGTGACAGCTTATAAAGCTTATTTCAAACACGTTATTTATTTAATTGCCTTACAGCTGATTAGAGGCTCTATAATAAACACGCGTATCTATAAATATTTGTTTATATTTTCCGCTGTAAAACAAAGTAGCATATTTTAAACATTGTTAATGTCATTAAACTTCCCCGCCAGTCAAACGGGTTGGTGATATAGTCCATGCCCCGGATCTCATACCGCAGTTGATCAAACTCTGTTGATTGCCATATTTACTTTTAAAGCCTCCGAATGAGGTAATTAATATCTTTCATTAAGTTATGCATAAAGGGGCCGAACAATTTTGCTTAACATCGACGCTCGAGGCGAAATCCATAAAACACATTGCTCGTCAGCCATTCATTAATAGATATTAAACTAAAAAATCTTCTAATTGCGTAAATCAGTTGCTGGTATAAGATTCCGGTTGAATATGTGCTTTCGAATGTGAACGGGTTTATTATTATGTACATTTCATTTATATGGTGATTCGTTGATACCATTCGTTGACGGAAACACTTGGCCATTGCGACCACATTACTTGTATAACTAACATGTCGCAAGCGTGTTATATGGGTGAGGGCTTCGAGCGTCTGCGCAGCGGTTTTGTTTATTTATTTATATCATATACATAGGTGGTAAAATTGTACATTCTGTATGATGGTAAACAATTACCTTCGCATGGATATTTGTAATAATATCTGGCAATACTTAGCCATAATGATACTCCTCTTACGTCGGTATCCTGTAAGCTGATGGTATTCCCACAAGCTATTCAGTACATTTATAATGACGAGCACTACCTTATTACAAACATTGGTGATGCAGTCATCGTTTTCTAACATTATGTCAAATTGATTGGGGTTAACACATTATGTATTTAATTGCCATATATTTTTAATTAATCCGTGAATTAGGATCCATGATTATAGTTGAGGGTAAAAGGATTTAAAGCCCAATGGTTGTTAAATCAATCATATTATTATGAACTAATGAATCCCTTTCAGACCAATAAAATCTGTCTATTTAAAATATTACATAAATCGTAGTTGTATGATCCACTTTATTCAAGTATAAATGAACTTCAAAGTATTGACGTCGGTTGAATAAACTTGTATTGAATCGTCACTAACCAGTATCCACTGAATTAGATAGAGTTTATGAGAGTTTTGTTTTCAATAGAAGTACAAATAACATTTTATTTTTCTATATAAGGGATGTGTAGTTTTAAGATTTACCCAATCTTCTATTGGGTGCAATTTTGTTATTAAAATGCAAATTTAATACGTGCAGTTCGCATTGAATAATTAGTACAAACACGTCAAAATATACGTTGAGAGTGATATGTGTATTTTTATTCGGATTTTCATATTGATTAACTAGTCATTATGAACTACGCTTTGTATGAAATCATCATACAACCAGAGGCCAATGTATATCACAGAATCTATTAAGCCGATAATGAAATATATCTTAGATACTATGCCAGGATATTCGGCATTAGTGTGTCAAGTTTCCTCATAGTCATTATCACCGCCTTGCTTTTCGCGTGAAACGCGTTTAGAGAGTCAGCGACAACAACAGATATCACATTCCTTTTTTCACACACATATTATGTAGATTTTATTGATTACATCAGTAGACGCCTAAAACTAGTTTCTACCTAAACTGAAAACGAAGGTTTTACTGATACCGATTCACTTTCGTTTCTCAGATAGCTCTGACTTAGATCCTCCGTCGCAATAAAATGCAAATAAAAATGTTAAAGGGAAATTGAATTCTGGACGTGTTTCTATCTTCTTACAAATTACGTCATTCGCACGACGTCTCGTCAATTGATCGTCTGTGTTATGTAGCCTTTGTTCTTTAAAGTAATAGATCTTAAACGCAGCGTTATATTTGTGTATGATATTCGTGTACTCCGTCCACTAGAAAAGTAGGTATGTTTGCTTTGCAGAAGATCCTAGCCAACTAACATGGAGTTAAATACTTTCAGTATGAATTCATTAAAAAGCTTTCCTCAGAAGAGAGCAGGTTCGGAAAACCAGTGATATTTTGCCCTCTCGTGTACCTTGCAAAGTATCGACGCCTTTTTATGCATGTTTGATTGATGTCTCTCACGTGACAAGCGTGTATAGTCAATCGGAACCGCTTACTGTAAGAGGGATCGTATGCATTTTCACCACCTTAGTTGCATATTAAACAAAAAGCCGTAACTGTATCGTGTATTATAAACGTATACTTTAAAAGTCTCCTCAACGTTTTAGTTCCTAATAAACCACCGTATGTTTTTACACATTACAGTGCTTTATTGGCTCCGTGTTGCCATAATGTATTCCGATTGCAGATTAAATGATTTTAATTAAGCAACGCGAATAGATTTATATCATTTATATGCTTCTATTTTTATAAATCTTTTCTAACTGTACTTTTCCCTATAATTCTACGTTTGGGTCATGGGGCCGTACTCGTAGTTGACGGTTAATATATTTGCTAATTTATTAGTTGAATAGAATAAAATTATGTATTTGCTGGACATCTTAAAGACTTACTGGTACCGTTGACCGAGTTGAAATGATGATGATGATAATGATAATTTTTGCTGGTTATCATGTTATTTGATTACTTTTGAATCATATGATTAATGTTTTATTACAGTATCGTTTCATGCTTTAGGGTTATATTGGGTAGATAATGATTGAAAGTTATTTTGATGTCGACGATAGATTTCGGAGATTAGATGATAATGGTGAATTTTACAAGCTCAGTCAATTTAGAATGAATGTTTGTCTTATTAAACGGTATTTGTTGATATGTTTTTGGCTGTTGCATAAATTAATAGTAATAATAATAGATAAACAAGTTGTCTATGTGTAAACCCACAGTGACATATTATGAAGCTTTATATTTACATATTCAAAATAATCTAAGTATACAAAATGGAGAGGAATAAACTTTGATAGTTTTTTATTTATTTAGATATTTCGCTTACAATTTTTATAATTAAGTAACATATTATTTTGCAAGTCCGTAATTCATAATCATAGGCCAATGATTTGCCAATTGGTTGTTTGATATATGTTTAACCATTTCTCTTATATCTTACTATTCAGTAAAACTATAATTGTTAACTAAAAAGCAACAATCAAAATGACTTTGATAAATTTCTTTGCCATACTATCGGTGCTAAGGTGGTGTTTGAAAACTAAGTTATTTATTACATTCATGAGATATAATTTTTCTGTATAACATTATGATATATGAGATAAAAGACACATATCATCGTATTATATATTAGATACTATATTTTGTACCCCTGAAAACGTGTACACGAAATTTCATAATGATCTGTTGAGTCGTTAAGGCGTGAAAACGTAAAACAAACAAACTCATATTCGCATTTATACTTAATATTAGTTAGGATAATTCCTCATTCGTATGTGACTTTACAAATACAGAAATAATGTGTTGTCTCTATATCACACTGAGAGTATTTAAGTCACCTTAGGTTGAACCTGTTTCCGTATTCCATAGTCACTCACATTGGCAGTACACTTTCTTTATTTTGTAGGGTGTGTCATTCTAAATACCACAAAGACTCTTTACTATCATGAAGGCTGTATAATTATTTGCATAGTATAAAAAATACTAGCTAATGATACATACTCGCATACAACCTAAACACCATCTTACGATATCACCGGGCATAATAATACGACTAAATACATTTTATTAACAAATGCAAAAACTACGGAAACATTTAGATCTCTTTACTCCACACCCAAAGCGAGGTCACGGCAAGAACTAGTGTAACATGACACGACACATGGCACGCTCCGCACTTCCGAAAATTAAGAAAAAAAGGACGAAGCTTAAGACTGCAGCAAAAAATATAAGAAGTTGCGTATGCCACGAGACTTGTAGATAAAGGATCCGTATACTATTTTAAAACTATATGGAGAATGATTGCTACTCTTCGTTCCCTCTCTCCCGGAATAGGGCTTAACATCAATACTAGTCATTGTAGTTATGCTTTACAGCAATGCTTGTGTTTTTGATAGATGGATGGATTTCTTTTCCATTGGACTACTGCTTTAATTTTGATCTGCAGTCGCTGAAACTCTTGTCGTCATATTCGCCATGATATACATTGCGAAGTCTAGTCTTCACTTGGATTAGGCTGATCTTATTTAGGCTTTACAAGTTTCTACTGTTTATATTTGCACATAATTTTGTATTTTCACTGCTACATTTTTATTAACCTGTCAAATCTGCTGAAATGCCATACGTAATTGAAAGTCAATTGGCCACCGCGACGGCCAGCCGCTGTCACTTAAAAGGCTAAATAAAGTACAAAGTAATGTACTGAATTCAGTTCCAATTTCATAACGCCAATGATATTTATTTAGATAATTAAGAAGAGCACATTATAGAATTCGTTTGATAGTAAATGTTTACCTGTAACACCGGAGGTAGACCTTGACAAAGCTTTGAAGGAACGCTCTTCCTCCAGCGCTTCTTTAAGAAGCTATAAATACCTTTACTGGCAACGTACATAAAAGGTGATTAAAATCTTTTGTAGGATGTGCCTTGTGTCTTACCGCAATCTAATAGCAGCGATAGCTCAGTGTGGAGACCAACAGTCTGCAATGCAGAGGGTCTCGGATTCGAACCCACGTCGCGCACCTCTGACTTTCGGAAGTTATATGACTTTTCGAAATTATGTGCGTATTGATTGACAATTATCGCCTGCTCCGTGTCTCGGAGAGCACGTTAAGCCGTCGGTCCCGGCTGCCATGAACATGTATGGCAGTCGTTATTGGGAGAGTGTCGACACAAAAGATCCCACTGGGTCAAAGTGTCGCCGGTCTGCACTGACTGGCCCCCACATAAGATAAGATAAGATACCGCAATCCATGTAAAGCCGTTAACATCTAGATTGATTCTAACATAATATAAGTTGTACCTGTAAAAAACAGACTTGTTAATCGTCTAAAAATATACTACAGCGTAACCACACAGTAACAATTATTTATACACTAGCTTAACCAAAACATTATTTAGAAGCGTTTAACCGAAGGCCAATCTAAGCTGCAGGCCATGCCAAATTAATTACCTAGCAATCTACCGAATTCACAAAGTTCCATAATTTTTTAACGATTTAACGAAATATGCTAATTCTTATAATATGCGCACCACACATGTATGTATAAGTGGTATAAGTTTGATTTAAAATAATTACAGTAATTTGTTTTATTACTTCTAATTCTAAGTCTAATAAAAATCAGCTGTAATTGACAATTATTGCGGTAGTCATTCGCTTATTTTTTTGCAATACGTAATGCACAATTTAATTGCAAAATGGTGAATTGATTTTTCATAAAAAAACGTAACTATCGGTGAGCAGTGATTGCTTGAATATTTTACCAATCACATGTTGATGTACAAAAAATATAATCTCAAATTGTGTTAATCTCGATTTGCGAAATATTAAGACTATTATATCATTATAGAAGATATAGTTATAGTTATGTGTAACTTGAAATGATACAGCAGCGCAATGGGTCACAGTTTTATATACCAAACAAGAAAATGAAGGTCTCAGTTTTATATAATAAATAATTGATTTGTTATCGTTTGATCATATTCATAGCTAAACTCTTAAGATAAGGTCAATAAATTAGATCTTTCTATATTCAAATGAAATTATTTTTAGTTTTTATTTGAATAAAAAAGACCAAATGTATTTATTTGAATAAGTTCTTTTATTTATAGAATAATAGGTATATAATTGTATATATTAGCCTAAATTTAGATATAACTGTATTATGAATATTTTTACATATTTGGATTTTAGGTATAAATAAGTCAAAACAAAAAATGCAATTATTACAAACAAAAACATGATGCCGTAGTGTTAAGAAATCCAATAATATAACTACAATAATTATATAGACATAGACATAATTATATTTATTGCATAAAACTGTGTGTACAATGGTGTTACATAATATTAGAATCAACAGTTACCCATTCGGGTATTGCAACTTTACAGTAAACAGTAACTAGTAAACATCAAAAAATATTTCGTATTCGTATAAAGCATACACAACAGACTAATTTAACTTTATATTGTTCTACGGTATTCTAAAACAAATGGCGCATACGCACGAACTGCATGTGCGGAACATTTGTGCGCAAGACCATCACTTTGTGTACTGCATGGTGCACACATCTGTTGTCGCAAAAAATATTTACTACCTACTTATTTCATTAGAATTTACTAGAATTAAGTGAATTGTATTTATTCACTTGTAATATGACGTTATTATGACCTTTGGTGGAATACAATACTTGGGCAGTTTATTGTTTTTGAAGAGACTTGTGCGTTCTAATCGAAGGATCTAATGATATACTAATTTTACCTGTATAAACTTATAATTATCTAATGTAATGTTAGTATTTAGACATTACTGCCAAGACTGACAGGATATTTGAATGACACTTAAGCTATCTTGCGATTTATTATTATTATTATATAGAAAAAAAAGCTTATATTTAAACGATCTTGATCAATACTCGTATGTTACAGTTACAACACCAACGAGGTATTAAATTTTTTTTTCCTAATCGTATTAGATGGGCTTTCTAGACATTTGATTAGACTAACAAGCCCAACTGCCTGAATAACAGTTTTTTATCACAGCCACTAAACGGCTACACAAACCGCAAAAGAGGACGTTGTCTTAAGGTATAGAATTTTATCAGGATATTTGAGGATAAAGTGTCTGTATGAAGATTGTTTTTATTGTAATAAATTGATACCCATACTATTGAAATGAAAAAAAGAGAAAAAACATATCAGTATTAGCTTAGTTTGCCACTATTTTAACACTTAATTCCCGAATTATAGCAGGGCTATGAAAAGATAATAGTAGTTAACTTCTTTTTGAATCTTTTACAGTTACAACTAAAAGATCTCCTAATGATCTCCTTGATAAGTCACGATTTGCCTCAAGCGCCACACCGTTTGATCACATCTTCAAATACAAATATTAAATTAATAGCCTGTTCATACAAACTATGACGATACATCCAAAACAATCGGCAATAATATAACCTTTACCGCAGTAATAATTCTTTGATAATTGTTGCAAAAAACTAGCAACGAAACTTATACGAGTATAATAATTGCAGCCTCTATATGAGACTCTATAACAAACTTGAACTTTGAAGTGATTCACCCAGCTCGTAAACATACTTCTTTTTTTTTGATATCATGTTTTTACATAATATAATATATATATATATATATATATATATATATATATATATTTCTCTGCTATTAAGCATAGGCATTGCCCACACTAATATTGTCCGTCATAAACATTTCCAGATAGAAAAGCCTTGGCAAACTATATATCAATCCGAAGCATGACCGTAGAATTATATGTATGCGGACTGGCTTATGCCAACTCTGCTAAAGTAGTCAGGCAGTCTTGATTTAGTTTGAGGTAAAGTTGCGGGGCTTTTTAAATCAAATGTTTATAAACCGAAACTTTTTTGGTGATTTGGTTTATGACTTAGTTGAAGTAGACGTCTACTACTACCTTGTTACTACCTAGTTGAGATAGTGCTATAATATAGAATTATTAAATTAAATGTATTTCATAGAAAATTTGGTAAATAAATTGAAATTAAACTACTATATACGGATTTTATCGCGTTGTTTATTTAAAACTTTATTACAAAATTTTGAAAACTGTTACACTACTATTACTATTAAACTTTACTATTTTTTAAGCTAATTAAATTATTGAAACTATTAAAACTATTTATACTATTACTATACTATTATACTATTTATATTTGTGTTTACACTTTCCCCGACGATTCGGTTGCTTTTCAGCAGCCATGGTCACGGGGAGAACAACACGATAAAATCCGTATATAGTAGTTTAATTTCAATGAATAACATTCGCGTAAACAGGAGACAATACTTGGTAAATAAACTTTTAGGAGCAGTGAACTTTTTCTGTTGCTTTTAAAGAGTAGATGATTATTATACGCGTATCCTAAACATTACCGTTGTAAATTGTATCTCTACAACTCTTCGATGAGTTAGAGGCGTGATGCTGAAAAGTCATAATAAAAAGGTAAAGCACCGTAAAATCGCCGCTTAGACAAGTGATGCCGATCATATATGGAGCAGGAGATTATGCGTAGGAGTTTACGCGCTAGAAGATTATAGTCTTGTCTGTATTGCTAGTGCGTGTTAACTACAACATTAATGTTAAATAATATGAAGACATTTTCGCCAACACACAACCAAACCACACTGTTTATGGCTTACTTCAACTGACTTAACTATACGCCATCGTGCTAAGATTTTATTCGTTATTATTCTAATGTTTTTGTGTCATAAATAATATTTTTTACCATTTTGCCAAAAAAGCTTCATAGCAATTTACATAAAACAATTTTTCTACACATAAAGCGAAGGCATGTCGTATACAGCCATTAGCATTCATCGTTAAACACAATCACAGAGACTGGGCATCGCGGCGCGATTGTAAAATTTTACAATCCACGTCTGCACATAATTGTTCGGCTTACCCTATTGGAACAACTTTTTATTTCACATGTTATATTATATGTACGAACTTGTTATTTCGAGTTTTGGAGTCCGTAGTTACTTATTTTTTATTATAATAATTAGGTACCTATTATTAAAGGGCCTCTGACACTTTGGTTGAATGTAAACAGTTCGAATACATACATCTACTACATATGGAGCACGGGATATTCGAATCCATTCAAACACATGTGTCTATTAAGCATGATACAGTAGCAATTACTTTTGTAAGGTTGACCAAGCAGGAGTTATATACCTGGAAGAGTCTATATAATGATTACCATAATAATCGTTAGTCCATTAGTTGGCCTGTAGTTAGCTACCATATCGTATATGCAAAGAAGCAAAAATCCTCTTTTTAACAGTTTTGTTCAGCATATTTTTTCGACTGATCTTATTTTCGTGCATTTATGTAGAGCTGTAATTAAACGGAACCAAAGATATTTTTTTGTTGTTGGATGTCACAGTATGCCAGTTGCGGTGAAAATGTTTGGGTAGGCATGAGTAACCCATCTGTTTGTCAGTTAGGTGAAGTTCGTACGCCCCGCAATGAACACTACAGATAACATTTAGCTCGTCGGTAGTGTATCTAAGACTGACGTAAGTAATACGGAACCATAAACGTCTTCTTTTCTTTATTGTCATGTGCTTTAGAAGCTTTTTATGTCTGTATTTGTCCGCAATACCGCAATGCTGTTTTCAATCGTCAATTATTATAATTAAAGTTGATTGGCGGTCATCAACACATATCGCAACCCGGTTTTTTTACTAAAATCATATTTTTGTGATTGCAAAATGTAAATGGTTTTGCGGTCCTTTCGCACTGCGGATACTATGTTGATTTTTATTATTGGTTGCGTTTCTTCACGGGTTGTTAATTAAATTTTAAATTATTTTTTTATCATCTTGTTTGCCCAAATTCTTACGGAACGGTAGAACTATGATTGGAATTTGTTTATAGACTATAAAATATGGTCGTCGTTCTGTTTTCCATCCATCTATCAGCTGCGTAACGGCCGAAATTACTGCCCAATCTAAGCAAAATTCCATCATGAATATAGGATTTACATATAGAATTTTGTTATGTGTTGCAAATATAATCATTTTATTGTACCTATTTGGTGTATCACAAATAGTATTCTATCTATTTGTAGTAGATATTACTAAAGAAGAAGTCTGATCTATTACTGATTTCAAATAAACAATATTAGATTTCTAGTAAGTATACCATAATATATATACCACAATATAGTATATATATTAAATAATATTATTATAAATTCTATATAATCTCAATAGTAGGTATAGTAGAAATAAAACTGAAACTGTATACAATATTTTTAAATATATTATATTATTATATAATAATTTAATTTACCTAAACAGCCTTCATATTGCTATATTACTACTAGCATCGCAAAAACAGAAGCAAGAAGTTAGCAATTAATATAATCCCCATTAATGCTGGCATTTATGACTTTTTACAAAATAAAAATAATTATAAAAAAATATAGTAATGGCTATAAACGTTGGTTTCGTGCTTTCGCATTGTGACTAAAGGACAATAGCTAAAAAATCGCCAGTACGGAGTACCTGCGTTCAAATTATTTAATTTCCAACATCATTAATCATATTTTTTCTGTCGTCTCGGATACCAGAAAGACCAATGCTTTTAATTTTTTCTATTCCAAAGCTTTTATTGAAGATTTAGAAATTGAAAACTTTTCATTGTTGGTTCTTTGGTGTAAGAGTAAGGTCTGATCGAAGATATTGAGGTTCCAGGTTCGTGTATGTCTAAGGGTATTCTGTTTTCTTTAAATATTAAGACTTTGGTCCAATTCTGTCAATGTTAGACAACATTTTCCGTTAAAAGAACGCAGATTCAAAGATAACTAACTTTATAAAAAGTATAAGTGCAACTATTATTGTTGTCGGCCTCGATGGCGTAGTGGTTAGTGTAACCGACTACCACGCCTGAGGTCGCGGGTTCGATTCCCGCGCAAGTCAAACATTTGTGTGCATGAACATGGATGTTTGTCTTGGTCTGGGTGTTTCTATGTATAATATGTATGTATTTACAAACAAAAAGTATAGGTATATGTATGTTTATCAATTGTCTAGTACCTATAGTACAAGCTCTGCTTAGTTTGGGCTAGATGGTGTCGTGTGTATGTGGTATAATATTATATTATTCTATTATTATTAGACACGGTTGTTTAAGATTTCTGACTTACCTGGGTTATGAAGTTTAAAATAAATGTACATGCGCGCACCAATACCTATTGCTATCTACCGGTCACGGTTAGAAACACTAAGATAGAATATTTCTTAAAAACTTTCTTAAATACATAATATTCTATTCTTGAAGTGCTTTTCAACTCAAAAGATAAAGACCACACACCGTGAATATAAATTTAGAACTTTTGTGAAATCGATTTTAGTGTTCACTATATCTCCAGTATATGTTGAACTTTACTCGTTTCAAAGTATTGTTAGATGCACCTTACGATAGATACAGTTGGCATTTAATGCAACCCATAAGAAAAAAATTGTGAGAAACTAACTATATAATTTCAATAATATTTCTATCGGAATCCTTTATTTTTTATAATGTTTTTTAAATGCGTCGTGTGCACAATATTGGGTTACAATCTAAAGCGATTTACATCAAGGCACTGTTTGGTTTCATAAAGAAGTTGTTGTGTGAATATCGACCTTAAATCGTAGACTAAAAGAGCACAAATTATCACTATTCCCGAATTTACAATTGCATCTCACCTTTTGAAAATTCGAATAAATGCAGTATGCAATCTATTGCGGTTGTAATATCAACTTTACATACGTATAATAAAGTTCAAATTCATTTGTTAATTTTTTGCGGAATTGTATGTTCTAAGTTACAGGTAGTGATTTTTTATATTGTAGCACGGGTCGTTGCGACATGCCGGTATTATTCCAAATTCATAACACTATTTGAACAAAGCAGGTAGATATTATAGCTTTTTTATTTTATATGGCTATCATGTTGGGGATGAAAGAAGTTTTACTCTGTTTTTAGTTTTAAATATGCAGTATGTAATCGTAATATAATATTAAGATATAGGATTAAATTATTGTACCTTTGTTTAATCAATTAGTAATTTTAAAGGTGAATATAATGTTTTAATAAAGCTGAAGTTAGATCGAGGTCGAATGTAAACGAAATATTATATATGTACTCCTTTGATCAGACTTGTAAATGCAATTCTAAAATCGCGGGATTATGTTAAGAAAACAATGTTTATCCGAGTGTTTATTAACATTGCTTTTAATGTTGATTTGATTGACAGTGGCTCTATCTCTGCCACCAGATACGTGTTCTAAGATTGGAATAATTGTTCAGGATGCTGACCATATCGACACACAGACATAAAGACAAAATGATCACTGAAGCACCACTATATGTTATCTATTTATTAAGGAAACTCATAAAATTCGTGTCAATAACGTGTCTAGACATGATAAATAATATAAATAAATACAGTTATTTTTATGCTAATATTACTAGTAATTTTAGTGAAACTTAGTAGTAACTAAAAATAAAGCTTTTATCGAATAAGTATATGCCATTCTCTGCGAAATAGTGTCCTTCGGTCAACAGTAAACATCGACTTTCGCAATGTAATTTCTTATACAGTCATTATTTTTCTAGCAATAAAAGGTCTAAATTATTATTGTTGTCAAATACACGTAGTAATGTTGACATTACCAATAATTTTGAGAGGATTACACTCGGAAAACACTTTATTGTTAACAAAAGGAATGTTAGCGTACTACGAAACCAATTAATCATATTAAAATAAATAGTTTCCTTAAATAAGTACTCTATGGTTTTATTAAACTGTGTAAATGTGTTGACCTGCCAAAACTTCTAAAAAGGTTTTATATTCAGCTAGACTTGCAATGTGATTGAACTGCATTATGCAGGTGTTGACCACATAAATAATAATATAATTGCTGGCCTTTTAACCCTTGCCTGATATTATATAAATTTATTTAAAACTTCAACAATAGACTTTGTTTGAAAAAATCGATTTAGCATGTGAATAGGTTCATTTACGATTCATATAATTTAAATAAAGAATCCATTATAATCGAAGACAATTTAAATTAATTCGCTAAATATTAAATAAGTGTTTTTAAATGTAGAATATTGCAATTCCAGCCTGTCATAGAACCGCCGTGGGATTATAAAGTATTTAATCTAGCGATTACCTATAATCCTAGGAAAAAGATTATTAACATAGCTTTCTACATTTACGTAACATCATAGGTATATTTAAATAATTCAAGAAGTTCATTGGTCTTTTTATGTATCATAGATTATGAGTTCAAAAGATCAATATACTATTTATATTTTTAAAACTGGACACTGCCGATATAGACACACAAATGTTTGTATGTACTGGTGCTATAATGATAATATAGCGATACACCGTGTTAGAATATATGACTGTATGATAGAATTATTACCACGTCCATCTTTTAACGTTTTATTGTGTGTTTATTATTAAGATTTTATGTGTTAAATATCAATATTTTAAATATATTATGGACAAGTCTAAGAAGAAGTATAGTAAGATCCGATTCTTATTTTATAAAGTGTAATTCCGACTGCCAGACCAAGTGATGTAGTTGGCTAAAATAAAGGCGATTTAAAATTTATGATTGTCAAGAAAACCATTTTATAATAATTGTCATTACAATAATGATGGTTTAAAATAGTCATGGTTTAAAATACGGTCGTTATTCAACGATTGATTGTGTGTTTTAAATTTCCCATCAAAATATACTTATTTTGATTTCAATCAAACTATATTTTACAGACTATGGTATATTAAGTGTGAAGTAAGCAATCGTTCTTTGTGCAATTGTTTTGTTGTCCGTTTTCTCCCACGACTCACAGAAAACCGTGACAACATTAAAGTGAAAAAAACAACATTAAGAATTATACGTCAAAAATTCCTTTTACAATACCTCCAGAATTTATTACAAATACTATTACTTTATCATACAAACGATTGCGATTCTTACGCTACATAATTTTCTTGTTCTTTGAAAAACAACACAGTTGCAACATACGAATGCAGACCTTATTTTTGAAGCTATAGAGCTTAAATTGTTTATTTGTGTAACAAGGATGGTGACCTGCGAAGTCAGACGCGACAATGCGATTACGATTATGCCGCATTTATTTTTTTACGCGACAAAACGCGAGGGTGGACTACAGGTAGTTGCGTTGATGTTGCTGTGTTTGATGCTTTTGTTCGGTAATAGTTTTACGGACATTTAGATCGTTTTATTCAGCTACCTCTATTGTTTTATAGAACTTTAGGCTGTAAAGTACAGTAGCACGATATAAGTTGATATAATAAGTAATAGTAGAACCTGGAACAAGAAGGATCTTGGTGGATCTGTATTGGTGCCATTTTACAGCTTTTAAGTACCCCTGCTGAGCTTAAGTCCATTCTAGTTTTATAAAGGTTCGATATCCTATTATTAATACATGAAGTCACTATGTTTGCCAGAAATGTTAATGATGATGCATTCTTCGAGCACAGTTCGGTATAAGTCTTTTTTATTTAAAGTTTACCTCAGTTTTTATCGCAATCCCATTACCTTCTCCCACAAAATAATTAATAGAAAACGTTTTAAACTCTCCTTGATGAATTCGCATATTCGAGTTAAATGTGCAATTATCCAAGACTTTTCAACCGCCGCATTGCATCAAACGCGCTCTCATAAACGGGCACCCACCCTCTTTTGGCGATGCAAGTTGGACGGGGGTGGTTTCTACAAGTGCGGGGGTCGATCGTCATGTCGATAAATCACGTACGACTTTTTGTTGCGATTCGTCTCATACGTGAGAAGTCGACGCACTTGGTGATCGCATGTTGCACGTGCATACACATGGACATTGCAAATGTTTTTTTACCTTTTCTTAGTTCAAAAGTCGAGTTTTTGCTGGCTTTGATGGTGATTATTGGGTTCCGGGGTGTAAAACAAATACGTGGGAGATATATTGTTGATATAGCAGCAGTATTTTTTGTCAAGAAAGAATGAATGTTGGTGTTTTTTTTATTATACGATTTCTAATTTAGAAAAGAATATAATATAATAATGATAATTATAAAAATATATAATATAATAATGATTATTATAAAAAGGTTGTTTATTTATTTATATTAGTATCCAGTCTTTTTCGACTATATTTTTAATAAGTATCGACGGTCAAGCCAAAATTTCCATCAGTTGCCTCTAAGGTAACCGCAATTTTTTTGGAAATGCTTAGTACGGCATCAAGTCGACATTATTAGTATACTCTAGATGACCTTAAAAGAAAGTAAAGGCTTAGCTCCTGGGTGTTATAAAGTAAACAGAACACATTAAAAATGCATAACTATATAATAAAAGATTAGGTACTGTTCCTATATACAATTGTCTTAAGGTTTATTCGATTTGTAATGTGGATCAGTGTCCTCAAAATATACTCCCAATATGCCCATCAATCCAACTATCTAAGTCTTCGGTCACTACTTTGACATAAACTTAGCTCCGATTACACGAGACGAAGTGAATATTTTATACGCACCAAATAAGTAATTTACAAAATAATCACGTATCTAACACATCCTGAACACACGCAAATGTCTCTACGCAGGGTAGGTAGCCCCGTTGTTTGCTTAGGACGATCGGGCCAACGACATTTGGCATATTTACCCCAATTATATCCCCTTGTTACACTATTATGCGATAATGTATGGAGGCGGAAAAAACAATGTTTTTGTTAAAATAGAGGGTAAGTGCGACATTTGTTGGCTGTATGCGATTCTGGTAGGACTCTGTTTAAATTTAAGGAATTCGTGTCAATAACATAATGCATATAATATTTTTATGAGAGGTAGGGCATAGCATACATTTTCAACACTGTGGGGTACAGTAACTCCTTAGATCATATCCGAATTATTATTTGTATTGTATTGAATTTTAAAGAGTACTACGGCAACCCCACTGGTAGGTGCAGTTTGCTGCATCTGACATATCTAGTGATACGTCAACGCTGGTCTTCTTTACCAAAAGAAGTAATACGTTTTTGTTGGAGAGCTTGCCAATTCAATTCATTCGTTTCTTAAGAACTTTCTTTAATAGGCATTGGATACCAAACTATGTATGTACCTAAACTTTAAATTACTTTATACTTAAGTGGGTCTAGTACAGTATTAAATGGTGCAACAGTGGCCAGCTTGCAGCATATTACTGGTAGATTGTATCTAAAAATACTGCAACTTTGTTACTGCCGAGTTTGATCGTGGTTTTTTTATCAGCATTTTTCTAAAAAGGTCGCTAGCGTAAACTTGCCGGCAATTTATAGCTAAAGTACAGAATTCTTGTGTTACTTTGTTACATAAATAAATAGACAAAATCTCTAGATAAAAATGACATCACAGCTGTCGTGTAAGAGTATAATTGATTAAGCTGGACACGTTTTCTGCATATCAAGTATTCTTTGTTGACAATCTCTTATGAATAGCTCTGGGACATAGCAAATGGCCTTGGGGTTGAGCCAGATGAATAAGGGCAAGTTAGAAAACTCTTCATTTGTTAAAACGGGATAATTCTGAAACATTTTGAAGAAAGGACAGGTTAAGGAAACTATAGATGAACGTGCGTGAATGAAAATGTAATGAAAGTGGAGCTAGCATAAGAGATGTATTAACATTTTAGTAGGTGGCAATCCTTAAATATGTTTATCACTACGGGAAACAGGCATTGGTGCAAGTATGTGGAAATTCCCAAAAATACTGGTCATGCAACTTCAGACAACTGTTGAAAGCATTGACCTATAAAAACAATAGAAAATGATAGGCATCAATGACCTAGGACCCTTAGAGCCATACCATGTTAACTTAAATGTGACGCAAACGTGAAAATATATGTAGTCAAGAACTATTGCCGAGCATTTTCTAGTATACCGCTTTACATTGAAACCGTTAGAGACTGAAGCATTCACGTTGCTGACGTCATAGCTACATTGACGCTAGGCACACTAGCCTGAAGTGTGCTACGACCTATATACGGACAAAAGCGCCCACTGTGTCAGCGCAGTACTAAGTATTGATGTGTTGAAGACCGATGATCACTGGCTTTTAATTTTATACACATTAACTAGCTCTCAGTTGGATACAAGAGTATTTTTATAAAAGGAGGTATTTGGCGATAGAGAAGTACGCGTTAAGACTGCGCCGAGCGAAATGTGCCAAAACAGGCGGTCACAGTTGACTGAATAAAATCAACACTTTTTGTTTAATACAAAATATATAAAATATACATTTACCATAACAATTAATGTGTTTACAATTACTCCGTGTAAAAACTTAAAATAATCAATATATTCGCCTACAACGAAACACGAAAAATGCAAAGACGTAAGTAAGCTCGTGTTACGTGATTCTTAGATTATAACAGTATTTTACAGCTTAAATTAAACATAATGTCCGTCCCAAATATTTAAGTTATTGGTTGACAATAAAGATACATATTTATCAAAAAAGCACTTCAAATCCTCCACACAATTTTATTATAGCGGCTGCGCGCCGATTTGAATATGCGCCGCACGAGCTCTGTCATTATCTGTCTAACGCTCGGCACAGTCCTAATAAAGCTTACTTTTACTTAAACACGTGAAACGGAACTCAAAATCGACATTTCGAATCTTGGCTCCATTAGGATATAGCTATTTATTTATTACAAAAACAGTTATCAAATTAAAGCGTATGGTAAATATTAAAAATATAACATGGAAAATACTTTCATTCTATTATAATATTCATAATTATTATAATAGCTGCGAATCAGAAATATATTAACATGAAAATATGGTAGCTTGGCTTGGTATAAATTGGATTTTACATAAATCAAATGTCCAGATGCTGGGTCAATAAATGATTGATGAAACGCTTAAAGTAATTCGATTAAGATAACAATTGCAAAGAAAATACTATAAAATTAAGTTTTTAAAACGTTAGTATAAATATTTAAAAAAAGTAGATATGACGTCTCCATAACTAAAATATTTTATTTTATTTATTGAGAGACAGATTATTTATTTTATGCAACTATAAATACTAAAGATTTTCTTTACAGAAATTCTCCGAGGCCTGGAATTTAATTAAACTGACATTAATACGCTCGCACCGTATTACATGTGATCAAAGTGTATTATAGTTGTATGTGATATACCATTAACTGAATTGATACCTTGTGAACTGTAAAACTCTAAATTGTACGTATAAGGGAAATCATAGCGATTAATATTTATGTGATATCTCTGAGTGTTAACATCGTTCTAATTACAGATTTATAAAGATATAATATTGCAAATTACCCTCTACTCTAAGCACAGTTTGGCCAAAAAACGGATAAGCGATAGAAATAAGTAGAAATCGAATGCTTTAATATGTTATTTTTCTAGTCTAATTCGTACTGATTACAATACGATAAGGCTTTATTAACATAACTACCTACAGTAGAGACCAACTTCTAGAAATATCTGTAGACTGTTCGTACATGATGTTCATTGACCCCTGCATAGGTTTGATCTCGTGCTTTAGGTTAAATGAACCCGTCTATGTATTATGTAGTTATCTTAGTTCAATTCAAGGAGATTTTTAAAGGGGTTGATACATTGACTGGCAGAACAACTATTTGTACCTATAGTCTTTATTGTTTCTGCCTACGTAATGGATGTGTTCATATCATTATAACTACTTTGATACTTTAACAACAGATAAATAAATGTTTTATTACCTCTATGGGTATTCTCTAATCAATTAATTGAAATTGGGCACGCCACTTGGACTGGTATTTCTTTGTATCTGGACTTTCTTCTTCTGTTGTGATCTTTGATAATTTGTCATGAAGTAACTATAAATAGTAAAGTAATTATCGCTCGCTTTAATGGTGAAGGAAAACATTGTGAGGAAACGTCCATGTCTGAGAGTTCTACATAATGTTCGCTAAGATATGTGAAGTCTGCCAACCCGCACTGGGCCAGCGTAGTGGACTATGCCCTAAACCTTCTCACACTGAGAAGAGGCCCGTGCCCAGCAGTGGGACAGTTTAATACAGGGCTGATATTATTATTATTATTTAACTATAAATGTTGTTCTTATTATGTCATTTTGGGACTGCACATATATGATTAGTCGGTTTTCTTATAAGGAATTACCCGTTAATAGAATCGAACTGCTAAAATCTTTCTCATCCTGTTCAATAAAACACGTTCTTAAAAGGTTTTTATAGGGTTGGAAACGCGCAAGTGATGCCTCTGGTGTTGCAGGCGTCCATAGGCTACGGTGACCACTTACCATCAGGTGGGCCGTATGCTTGTTTGCCACCTTAGTAGTATAAAAAAACACGCATTATTATCGTTTATCTGCGTCATGGACATCTAATCAGTATGGAGAGAGTTTCTGTCTCTACTCCTCTGTAAAGACTAAAAGCTACTTTAATTAAGCATCAGATCACCTTTAGGCATGTGTACCTATACTACTTTTTGAATGTATATAAATGATTATTTATCTGTACTTACACAAACGATAGACATCGTATTTATAATAATATATCTTGTTATTGCCTCTGAAATAAATCCGCGGTGAACGTACCCGATACATTATAATTTACAATTATTTTATTTCAATACGTTGGACGACTGAGAATTGTAGATTTGTGAATTTATACAAAAAGGATTGACTGAATTGTAATGGAGAAGTTAGTTAGAATATTAAATATATGTTATTTTTGTCAGTTTCTTAGAATCTAATTTGGGTAAGAAATAACTGTGACAGTTTACTTAAGACATTAATACAAAACCACTTTACCTAGTGTTTACTATAAAGTAAACCAAATCAAATAATCATTCAGTTCTACTTATGGATGTAAAGATTATATTTAACAAATTTTTACTAGGTTTGTAAGAGAAAGAACTTTTATAAGAGAACGCCAACTAGAAACACACCCACGACCACACCAACCTATGTTTGTAAAAAGTCAGAACCCACTTCATTGGCTGACGGGTATGCAAAATAATAATAGACTGGAATAAACAGAACAGATGTTGAACAGCAGTTCTTTTCGTCTCTCTCCAGTATTGCAGTTCATCTTAAGTTTGCCTAGAACGGGTATTGTTTAAACCATTGAATAAAACGTTTCTATCTGTGACAAGAACCAGTCTTTTGTCAACTGCAATTATTTATCATCATAAGAATAATATTGTCTTTTGTTTACGCGAATGTTATTCATTGAAATTAAATTACTATATACGGATTTTATCGCGTTGTTACAACGCGAATATATAGTAGTTTCATTTCAATCAGAAGAATAATTTAATTTATATCACATTCACTGTAGATGACGATGAATTTCAAATTATTTGGCAGGATTGCCTTTAAAACCCACAACAACTGTAATGCATCAAATTGATAAGGGATTCATAACAAAGGTTACTAGAATACGGACGTTTACACATTGTACACAAAAATATCACAAAGGTATGCTTACAGACTACAAAGAATATACAATGAATGAAAACTTTTCACTTGATTGAACTGGATCCTATAAAAAGCATATCGATAAACACATTACACCGCAAGCTTTACAGTCGGTTAAACAGCTAAGCGCTTAAAACCTCCTCTTTTTGTATCTGTCTGTGCATTAACTGGCAGCTATAAAACCGCTGGAAACGTTCTCAACTTTTTTGTGATTTAAACGGTTCATTGGTATAGAATTAGATTTTTATTGTTTTAATTATGTTCATATAGTTAGAGTTACGTGCACGTTGTATCTATTTATCTATTTTTCTGTTAAGTAACTTTTGGACTTATCAACTGTATCTGTACCAAGATTTATAGAAAATGAGGCGCTTTTAGAGATTTTAAAATCCATAACAGCTTATTAAACCATAAAACACTTTAAATATACATAGACGTACTACATAGAAAGTACAGGCTAAGGTATATACACGCAGACAACCCGGTACAAAATGTGTTGTCAATGTATTTTGTAGTAGTTTCTGCATACCTAGGTAACTTAAGACAATTAGTAAATAGTATTGGAAGCAAAGAAAAAAAAACTAACAACAAATTGTTCCGAGAAAATAAATCATCCGTAAAGTTTGTAACACCATAACAGATTTTGCAGTAATCCGTATAGAAAGTAATGAAGGCTCAGCGCATTGAGACAGGATTAGGATACTTTGTGCAATACCCAACTATTCGTTACAAATACATACTGGCAGCTTTTGTAGTTTTTTTATTAGGATTAGAGGTTATGAATCATACACATTTTGACCGTATTTGATTTTTGCTAATACAAAGTAACTGCATGTATTGTAAATCCCCGTTATACAGCAGTTTTTGATCGCTAAGGTAAATCTTACTTTAGCTATAGCATAATAAATATATTATCACTATTGTCAACGGTTATAACACCAATTGCAGTAATTAATTAGTACTACGTTGGATACAACTTAAAGAGTAATTCAAAAATCTTTATAATAAACTGTCAAAATACAGACCATATATTAACAAAAATATCGCATTTAGATGCAGTATCTAGTAAGGTGTTGATTGCGTTGTCATGACTGTGACAAAATATTACCGTATCGTATTGCAATACTGCAGATATTATATCTATATACGAGTATATACGTGAAGCAAAAACTTTGTACTCCTTTTTACGAAAATTGCGCGGACGGAGGAGTACGAAATTTGCCACAGTTAAAGTTTATATGGAGAAGGAGAGGCGAATCTTAATATTAAAAAAAAATATGCATTAGAAATACATTAAATTAATGAAAAAAACTACACGTATTCGACCATGCATTTGACACACGCATTTCGGCATGGTTCGCTTGATGTCGTACAATTCTTCGTAACTTTGGTTCCATACCTTAAGTACCTATTGCAATTTAATTACGAACAAACTTAAAATTTAATTCAATTATGATTGAATTTCGACCACTTGGCGACCGCTAGTATGTATAAAACGACTGTGCTATTCTACAGTAAAATCTTTCATATCGGGTTTAATAAAATACTTATATTGGTTGTTTCTGGTTGTCATCGATATCCATTTGACAAGGATAGTCTAAGGGACTATTACTCTATGAAGACTGATAATTGTTTTAAGCATTCAATCCTTTATGTGTATACTACATTTCGTATAAATTATACAATGCACTTTCTGAAGTACATCATAGATGTATAAAACTACGATGCTATACTGCAGTACTGGGATACGAGAACTAAATTGTGCATCGACGTCAGGAGCGGCTACACACGTAACGATAGTTCGCACAAGTCGCTAGATTTTCCGCAGCGCTACACAGCCTGAACGTCTACACATCAAAGGATACTTCACCCAGATGCACTCCTTTTATGTTGCAATTTGCGCTCTCAATCCAATGCCTACTTTGATCGCGCTTTGTGAGATTATCTTTATTATTACCAATGCTTTTGTCTGTGGTTCCATTAGGATCTTCCATCTATTGTCTAAGTGTGAGTGCATAATCTAATTCAGCCATTGAAGCGTTCTTACTCATTGGTTCGCAGTAATACAACAGACTTGGCTATGTCTGATTTATTCGTTTCATTGTCTGCAAATCCATATTTAGACTAAGATGAAAGCCTTGAAGAAGTATGAAGTCGTTATATTCATATTACTTCATAATACATATTACTGAGAATTTAGAAATCTTGATGAAGTAATAATTTTTGTGTATCTAGGTTTTCCCAACACGTAATGACTAAGTAGCTCTGAGTAAATCGAATACGTGTTTACACGCACGCAAGCCTTCATAACCGGTAACAGATTCTCAATCAATTGCTATCGCCTCTGATTCATACTCATAAGGGCTAACTTTCTCACAGTCGCATAATTGGAGTAAAAATAAAATTTACAAGTCTTAAGTTTACTCGGAAACTTACTACCAACTAGTTGCATAAATTTAGCCAAACTACTAATTCTCACCAGTTGAAAATCAATCATAAAGCTTAGTATTTAATAACTAAATTTGAATTAACGTTTCTGGCTTTTATGATGTTATAGAATCGAGGGAAGATATGAAAGAGGAAAACTCGGTGGATGAATGGAGCGTTGCGCAGAAGCAACCAGTTCTGGTGATCGTAGGAATGCACGACCCACTGGCCGAATGACTCATTTGATGCAAATGTTTCGGACGTAAGGATGTCTGATGCTGGGCGTTCCGTATAATTTTATTAACATATTTTATATTTTATTAATAATATTTACATGCTTCGCGTCATTAGGATTAGCTTAGGTAAATAATTGCATTTTCACGTTGTTTTGATTGTGTTGTATCACAATCAAAACAATGTGAAAATGTAATTATTTACCATGTACATGTTTGTAATACTATACTAAGGGGTAACAAAATTGCATATGTGCTTGTGTGCGCATACGGTCATTCTGCACCTACTATGTGCATCCAAAATAATACCGTTGTAAGTCCTAAAGAAGAGCCATTACGCTACTCCAAGACAAGTCTAGAGTTTATAATAGTCGCCGCTATAAAATCCTTAACAAAATAATGAAGGACAATTAGTTAATAATTCAATGTAATCTAGAACGTTTCGATGATTCTACGACACTTTAAAGTTTCAAATGACATTTGATTTGAATAACATCGTCTATTTAGCTCGAATGCCGTCATTACCGCACGATTAAATATTATAGTCCATTTAAATTATTACATAATAAATCATATTATTTTAAAAGGGATCACAAGATTATTTGCAATATCATAATTTAAAATTTGATTGTGTCTGCAATAAAATAGCTGTAAATACTTATTGCAATTTATCGTTTTGGTGAAGATGTTATAATACTGAGAAATACAGCACTAAATTAATGTCTGTAATTTTAACGAGAGACAAGTAATTATTTAGTTTAGAGATATTACATCCTTGTTTCTTTTATTATATTGTTAAGATAAAATAATATTTTATAGACATATGTACCTACATATATCCTAGTCTATGTTACGATACAGGGGTTGGAATATCGCCTTGGCGTACACCATGACGTAATCAAACAGATTATAGCTTGAATTTAATCATTAATTATCTAGGACAACTTCCCTGTATTTGTTCCTAAAATATGCCAAAATCTAACGTTACTTTATTTAAAAATATAACGCTTGCAAAAATATCATAATTGTAAAAAGCAAGTATTTTATATTTAACTGTCAGATTAGCATAAATAAAGCTATAATTTTGTTGTAATACAAACAGTTATGAGTAACATTCCTTGAAACCATCCCTTCGAAACCTTAAAAATAAAATAAACCGTGAACCTAATTCGTAATAAGTACACACTTATTATGCAGGTATCTATGGTCCGAAATTAAACCTTGAGCCGGCGTTATTTGGACGTAAAATAACAAATAAAAGATGGACATTAATACTGGTCGGTTTCTTTACCCTTTTCAATCACTATTGCCCCTAATCGTGCTCGATTTAGTTTACAAGTGCGTTGTGGTACAAGTGCATGCGATTAGCGGGATTTAGATGTTTATGTACAAAATGATAGGATTCTCGAACCACTGAAGTAGATGAAGATAGGCAGATAAGAGAAAATAATATAGCTAGGAAAGGAATTAAAACTGCGAAAGAAAGTGCGAACAAAAATATCAGACAAAATATAATAAGTATAATAAATTAAGACTAATATTGTCTTATGTTATAAGTATATTGAAATTAAACACTTTATACGGATTTTGTCGCGTTGCTTATTTTACTTTAAACATTTTTATTACATAATTTTGAAACTTTAACACTACTGTTATTGAACTTTACTACTATTTAAGCTATTTAATTTAATTAAAACTATTTATATTTAGGTTTGCCCGACTACAAATAACATAGGAGAAATACAAGAACTTAAAATACTATATGTATAAGTAAGTAATACGTAAAATCTCTAGAAATAAATTAATAATGCCAACAGAATTTGTTCACAGTGTAGATATACATGTCAATGTCAGTGAAACATCATCTACAGAATAGTTGTGTTAAAAATATTTGTGTTAAAGACACATCCTCGTCTCATTATTTTTAATTAAAATGCACCGCCTTAGGCTATTATTGCATACATATTGATGACCGTGCGAAGTGATTTCGTATTATCCAATTAGTGATATTTAGTAAACCACTCGTTTTTTAGAATCTGTCGCAAGGATAACAGCAGTTTGTCTAGTAAAACATGTATGTACATATATTGCTTATATTGTGAGCTTCACATTTAAAAGAATTCGTGTTAACCTTCCAAATAAGCTTAGAGCTTATACTAGGAGGGTTCACGTCAATAGCAATACTTTGTGTAAGTTCTCCGCTAAACGCCCACACAAAAACCTATCCCATTAGATCGAGCGCCATATGTAAATGTACCGCCAGTCCTTCCGAGAACACGCCATCTTCGTTCCCTAATTATTTTTAATTGCCGCAAGCACAGACACGACGTGTACGGCCTTCTACAATTTAACTTTTTGAATTTTTTTCGCGTCTAGCGTTTGAATCATGTCGATTACACTATAAATGAGTCATGAGACTACACACGCAATAATTTAAAAACTTAAAACAAGTGTGATTTTTTTCGCGGCAACCTTTGTGTTGTTCTTAGAACATGTTCCCTCGTAAATCAGTAATGGCGCCCTATTATTTGTTGTTCGCATAAATTTGGAGGTCTGTAATTGGCTGTATCATCGGTTTGCGCCGCGGGTGGTGCAGTATTTGATGCTTGCGATTCTAATTCTTTTTGATGAGTTTTGGATCGAAGTGTTGTTATGCAATGGTAAATGATAGGTACTGTTATGAAAGAAGTTCGCACGTGCTCAGGATGTCGTTTCCAAGTTTATAGCTTTTAGTTTCGCATGATAGTCCATAGCTTAAGGCTATTGCAAATTAATCAATCAAATCTGTCGTATACTAACTCGAGTTTGATTGAGATTGAGTAAGTAGTAAAAAATAAAATAGCGCTATCTTCGTAAGTGTGATTATTTCCGAAAGAGGCCGTTATAAATTATTCTTGTTTATCTATACGTGTCTTCGCGTGTAAATCATTAGTTAACTCCAATTTTATTGCTCCATGAACTAAAAATGGCAATTTCCAATAACATGCGACTTCCGGTCTAAAACACCGTCTCTCGGTCGCCGGCGAGTAATTTTAAATATTCTGGCCACATGTCGCAAAACAATACATTTGCCTTTCCTTGTTTTTGTACTAGCAATTTAACCGAACATCCCTTGTATCAATGTAAGACAACGCACTGACTCATGCTTAGTAGGACTTCAGATTCGCGCCTGTTTATAATGGTAATTCAATCTGAGTCATTGGAAAAGGTTTATATAGTTACAGCAACATAATTATAATTGTATCTAGGTTCATTATTAGTTAAAGAGTATTTGAATTTGGCTTGAATTCGTAAACAATAGTGAAAATGGAAAAGTCTTCCTACGTCTTATTTACTGAATGCTTGATTTAGGTATTCTAAAATATGTATCAATTTATCAAGTTTTCTTCGCTATCAGCTGCAAAATTACTTATTTTCGTTACTTGTAAGGCATGCTTAGTCATATAACATTTACACATACTAGTAAAATTGCAACTCTAAAATTGCAGTATTAAGTGCATTAGTGATTAGAAGTAGGTAGTATTTTTTTATAATGTATCGTTTTTAATAGTTGTTGTTTACTGTTAGTATGTGCGTCGCTATCGCCATCTATACGTAATCTTGTACACTATCTCGTAAGTGTCGCGATGATGTAACATTTAAAAACTAATAATGGCTGTATATTGACAAATTAGTTAATAAAATTTTAATGAATATTTATTTTATAATGTATGCAAGATTCAAAGTAATAAAACAAAAGTTGATAGTTAAAATATTTATTTCGCCTAATATGATAGAAACATAGAAATGACGAGTTTTGTAGTTTGATGTTCGTAATAAACTGACACGTAAAAATTCTTTCGTATAATATATGTTTATTTTATCTTTGTAACAGAGAAACTTGTACTAGCGATAATCCCTGTATCAGTGAAGATTTTTAATCAGTTTTAAAGAAAAGCTAGTCTCAACTATATATTCGTCGATACACAATATTTTGGCCCGTATGATTATCGAACCTATAGCACTAGCGAGTTAACAAGCACTGTGCAGACATTACAAGCAAAGACACAAATTTCATCAAAATAAATGCACTAATCACTACACGAAATCGCTTCTGTGCATCAGACAAAGGTTCCTTTTCTAACTCGTAGTATTTTTTGCAACACAACTGTGTAGCCATTTTTTGCCACACATTGTGTTCAAGTGAGAGCACTTTCCTTCGGTCAATTCGTTCGGTATTTTTTTTGGAGATGGATTTCGTTTCTGTTTTTGATTTGGTATTGTGGTGGCGTTGAAGCGTGGTGCAATATTTATGGTGCATTTATTTCAAATTAGTGGATGTTACTATTTGTCATATAAAGTATGTTTTTTTTTATACGACTAAGGTGGCAAACAAGCATACGGCCCACCTGATGGTAAGTGGTCACCGTAGCCAATGGACGCCTGCAACACCAGAGGCATCATTTGCGCGTTACCGACCCTTTAGGAAAGGAAGTGGGAAGGAGAAGGAGCGGGAAGGGGGAAAGAGGGTGATTGGGCCTCCGGCACTCTTACTCACCGAACGAAATACAACAGTAAGAAAACTGCTATTTCACGTCGATATTCTGTCAGAGGGTAGTCCTTCCCCGGTCGAGCTGGCGCATTCATGCTGAAATCAGCGAGGCTCTACTACTATAGTGTTACTGCTGTAACCGAAAGGGTAGGCAGAGGTGTAATAGGCCCATATTTCGCAGCAATGGTTTGATGTTCCTCGTAAGTTATTACGGGGGGAGTCTATTACCTCTTACTGAACAGATTTCCAGATTCCGCGCTGTTACTGAGAACTTAAAAGTTTGCTCAACAAAAATTTATTTTTTCTTATAATGCAATCGCTTCTCTTTTCCATTCTTAGATCTCTAGATCTTTTTTATTACCAGTCTTTAAGTAGGTACCTATATTTAGGCGGCACTCATCACAAGAAAGAAGAATTGATTTAAGTATTAAGATATGTATCATAGAGAAAATGTTTGATTGTATCCAAATGTGCGTTACCAAACCACATCGTCAAACGGATCGTTATTTAGTACGTTTAAATTACCATAAAAGTAATAAAATAACGGAAGGAAAGTCTAGAAATGTCACTATTTAAACGATCAAGTCTCATCGCTATTATAATATAAATGACTAATTAAAAATGATACAGATTTTAATCCAATGTCTTTAATTTTATATATAAATCCTGCAATTCTCAAATCTGAATTAGCAAAATATTAGTATTTCTAGTAAATAACATGGTATTATAAAACAAGCGTTTCATTACGAACTTCTAGTTTACCGATGCATGAGTCAGAGATAATTATCAACATAAATCCAGATAAGAACTTTGAAAATATTTTCAACCCTGCATTAATCCCATTTTACTTTATTCGTTTTGTCGTTTAAACGCTTCAATTGCTCGCTTAGTATAATTTAAAAACAAAATGGAGTCGGACATAAATTTCGAATACCATTAAACTACACCGATTTATCTTTGGAACCCCGAGCACGACGTAAAGATGTGTTACACCCCCGTGTTTGCGCAAGTGTTGCACTTACACACGCACACACTTACACACACATGCTCACGTAACATGCGCGTGCGCACACCCACTCACACGAGCGCGTGAGCGCAGGTACCGAAAGTTAATTGCCTTCGTATGTTCAATGTTCATTTTTCTACCTGATTCGAGTTCAGAGTTAGGTCGGGTAAAGTACACTTACAAAAGGAATATTTTTGATACTTTGCGGGCATTGTTGATTTCTTTTGTTGATTTTTTACAGTTGCAATCTAAATAACTCTATCGTTGACATTTATTATTATTTTGATTTGGTTTAATTTCGCCACTTTTTTGAAAACATAATAATATTGGTGCGCTTACAGATCTTAGACAAAACACTTAAAGGAAGAAGAAGAGATTAAGATTTTATATAATGTTTCTACTACTCCAATCAAAACATTTTAATTACATTTACGAAATGACTGCCTACCTATTCAATTGCATTATACTGTAGTCCACAGGTACCAAGGTCAATAGAATTTCACACACATGAAACCTCTTTTAAAAACATTTTAATAGTGACAGTTCTCGTTTCATACCTTGGTACGGGGCCCACATTATCGAGTACCTGCGTTTAGCCCCGACTGTAATTTTTAATTGACAAAAAAACACGACCCGACCGAATTTATATGTGGAATATATTTTATTACGTATGATCGGTGTGTGCGTGGGTTACTGGTATTATTCTCGAATGGGCCCAAGTCGCTAAGTCTATGGATTTTGAGGTGTAAAAAGCGGTCGGTTATTGATGCGATACATATAAACATAGTTAAAGGTAATGCCGCCGCTTGATTTGTATTCGAGATTGAAATATTAAGTACCTACTTTTCGTAGTAAAGTAACAAAAAATATGTCATAAACTTTATCGGATTTTGTCTGTTTTATGTGCAGTCTACAAAAAGTATACGCTAAAATGCCTGTATAATAAAAGAAGGAAATAAGTAAAAATCCAATATATTTCGCATTTCTGACACCGAACTTTTAACTAAACAATGCATACAAAAATCATTACCGGCGATGTAACGATAGCAGCACAGGTAGAAGCCGAACAATGCGACGTACAGTCAGCAAAAACGGTAATGAGCGCACTGTCATGGATAATGGCGACCATTGTCTATGCGGCCGCTTCTGAAAAAGTACCGAATTTTTTGTACTCTGTGCAATAATGGTTCTTTTTTTAAATTGCGTTTTGGCGCCAATGAGTGTTTGAATTTTGGATATATTGTCAGTTACGCTTGATAATAAAAAGCGGTAGCGAGCTAGATGTTGACAGTTATTAATTTATGACTTAGAATGTTTTATCTTTAGCCTCGATGGCGTAGTGGTAGTGAATGCGACTGCAGTGCCTAAGATCTCGTGTTCGACTATATAGGGTTAAGCAAGGTGTTAGGTTATCCAGTTATCCTGCCAAGAATTCCTCAGTAGCAGCTAGGAGTCTCTTGCTGTGTCCTATATGCCTATACGTATATGCTTGCTGCATATTACGGGGACCTAGAACCAAATATGCCTTAAAATTTTGGTAACATGTAGTATATTAGGTATTATACAATTTTAGAAACCGATATGAGACCTCTAGATCCTGCAGGTAAATGAAATGCTGTATGATTAATTTCAGAACCTAAAAGTATAGTTTTGCTAGATTTCAAACCTTGGTTCACTATACTAAGCATGAAAAGTATCATATCAGGTTTCTAAATCGCCTATTTTAGAATGAGACGACAGTGGCACAAGCAATTACCTAAAACAGTGGAATCATTACATACTGTAGGCATAAATAGAACCATAAAAGGCTACATTCGTTGCGCCTTCTGATCCTTTATGTAATACTGAACTGTTTATACTGAGTGATACACTCAACCATTTTAGGATGACGCAATCAAACAATAACTTATCTATATGATAGTGTGTTAGAGGTTTGCTCATCACGAACGCCATTGAGAAACCAAACTATTGATTCACAAACCTTGTATAAAATATCACTTTAATCACCGTAACATTTAATAACGTTTTAGGTCTAATTTACATAAAATTAAAATTAACTGTAACAAGAATGACGCTGTTAATCAAAAACGTTTAGAAAATGATGAATGTTCGGCATTAAGTTCGGCCATGGAATTGATGTAAATATAATAATTAGTCGTGGCGTTTCGCGAACCGTTTGCGTTCAATGATTGTATAAATAGTACGAGGTGGTGTCTCATCTAGTATTACCTGTATATTTCTATTTTTATATGCCTCCCAAGTTTTGCGATCGCGTTTACATCTCATTGAAGCATGCTAATTTGTGATCCATGGATGATAGTTAAGATTTAAAACACGTTATCAAACGTTTTTTTGTTGTATATGTCGATAGTGTCGCGCTTAGAAAATAACTTAATGTGAAACGTGTTTTTAATGCACTTTTATGTAGGTAAGTCTGATGTGATCTCCATCAGGTATCTACTAGCTACCTAATCATTTACCTAAATTGATTAGCTCTCTTTAGAAAGCAATTTACTTGAAACATTATCTTAAAACTTAAGAGAAGAAACATGATTAGTGAAAAATGAACTGTATTTCAGTGAACGTAGCCTTTTGAAGATCCTCCTCGATTATAAAAAGAAGAATCTTAAGTAAATTGATTGTGCGATTCAGTCTGCCGATTAGTTATGTTTTAGTAATTAAATAAATTATTATCTATGACTACCATAATCTTCCTGCTGCTGGGTTTGCAAGTACCATAATACTATAAAAAATAGTTAATTATTAAAAGATAAAATTTAAAAAGACAACAGCAAGGCCTTAATTGCAAGATGTGACTTGTAACATGCTGGTTGGTTGGTTGGCAAAATTCTTAAAAAGCTGATCTCAATTTTGTCAAATAAGATCTAACAAGTTTTGTTACATATTATGTCATTAAAGTTTCTTCAAGAATTGAGTCTCGATTAGAAATAGATAAACTCATCACTTCCTGCAGCTGTTGTAAGATATGACTATTAAGTAGAAGACACAAATGTGGGTGGGCCGGATTTTGATCAGCCATTTACCAGTTTGTGAATGAACCATTTCACACGTTTGACTCGTTCCAAATCTGAAATGCTCATATACAAAGCACTTACAGATCAGTATTATAATATGGTTTATGAGGTTATTAATCTTCGCATATTCCTGTTACCTTCTAGCATTTTAGTTGGGCCAGTTAGCAACACCGATCTATCGTTTGCCACCTAAAACGTAAAACTAATCCTCAGTTTAGACCAGTTGAATATTTGTAAATACTATTGGCCTACATCAAAAGCACATGTAGAGAAGCATCGATTGGTGTTACAAGTCCTATGGAGTATGTATGAATGTGTATTATCCTTTATCATACATGTAGACTGGTCTATGACAACGTACCTTGATCCTTCGTCAATGAAAAAGGATAACTATTCTTTTTTAGAGTTTTACTTATCAGTCATCATAGTAACATAAACACCAGGTAACCAAAAAAGAAGAATGAAACAATTCCACACATAAACCACTTTTCTTTAAGATATTTCCAAAATGGCATCGCATATACAACACCGCTTTAATTAAAGAGACAAAACCAGTCATTTATTTCTTTGTCTAAACTAGGCAAATCAAAAACCATTAACCGCAATCAGAACTGGTCATGTAATCAATAAAAAACATTGATTAAAAATCCGATATTGCTCTGCGTACGAAATTAGGATATCTATAAAGCACAGAAACTCGTTCATCGAACTGCGGCTTACGTAAAGTGCACTCAATATTGTACGGACGGGTATGCTAATTTAGCCGCTTAGGGATTTTGATTCACAAATCATGAGTAGCGATTTGGTGACATCGAGCTAGCGGTTAGTGACAACCAAATATATCCTATGTTTCTTTTACTTTAATGTGGTTGTCTAACAAATACCTCCAAAGTTTCTCATGGATTAATCCCACGTAATACATTACAAGGAAGTTCCTTGTGATATAAATCAGTCTAATTCATGTATACCGTTGTTTCTAAAAAATACTCCGAATCGTAGTATAAGTAAATGTATAATTTAAATAAAAATAAAACAAGTATTATTGTATATCTTACGGCAAAAATACATCTTTTCCGTGGCCTGTGGCGAAGTATACTTCGATAACATAAAATATATTTTTCAAACGATCCTTAAATGATGGCATATCATGTGATGAGAATCGCATTAATGTTAAATAGAATAGATTATTCTTTCGACTAAGCTTCACAATTTTTTCACTACGTTACAATAATTGCTAAGTTTATTACGTTTTGGCGTTTGCAGTACGTAAACCGTTTGTAGAAGATTATCTTTCGTGATATTATAGATTTTATATAGATCAATATGAAAATCTTGCATAAGATTCTTGGCTTTCATAAATGTAATGTAATGCAAGTACCAATGTTTTTCGAATATGTTGACAAAACGTTCAGAATTTTATAAGTCTTAAAACAAAGTCAAGTTTATATCGCTTGCTCGCCTGCAGTGGCACTTCTGCCGAAAACTGATACATTTAATTAAAGCGACGATTCACCGGAAACTAGACAGCATAGATTTATTAAATGACATAAACGTCTCGCATTGAGGTGAAACTCGCGTTATGATCGTAGATAAGTCGCTTGATAACGCATGGCGTGGGCGAACGCAAATGCTTGCGCGCACGCGAACAGAAAATAACTTAAGTGTAGCTTCTTCGTATGACATTCTTATACATGAATAACTACGAGGCTATAAACAAATGCGTGTAAGGGCGCGATGCGTGCAAAATGACATAATTACACTGACGAATCGCGTTGCGTTCGTCCTGATGGGGCGTTTTTCCACGCATTGCGGTGCTTTGCAAATGCATTGTAATATGAATTATTCATTAAGAGCTGTTATAGCCTATTTTAGTCTTTTCACTGTTGGTAAAGCAATGAGTTATTGTGTACTTCTATCTGGCAAATCTCAGTCGCGAATATTGAGTCATAAACATCAATAATAATTTTATTAAAGTGGGACCTAAACATAGGTTGGGGAATGATACACTTTTGTGTAACCTTTCGGGGCTATATTATGCTTAGGTATATTATGAATGTTCAGTTTATTATTGATACGTCCGACCACCATTGCTTTTTCAATCGGTCACACGCAATCAATTTACCTACTTTAATGTAATCAATATAATATATTCTGTTCTATTATGATATGTAAATTGTTTATCGTATAATCTAAAATATTTGACTAAGATTACGTACTGACACTTAATTTTATATATAATACATTACCTATTAGATAGATATAGTAAATGGTGAGTCTTATAATAAAAAATAATGAACTTTTTATATATACGATTTACATAGTTCGTATAACATTAACGGTATACTTTAGTATCGCTAATTTAATTTGTCCAATAATTTACATATTACTGCAAAAGCAATAAAATCATATAAAAAACGTAATGTCTTCTAAAGTATTCCTTTACTAATCAAGTTTTCAATTCCGAGTTTTATTATTCGAGAAACATCTCTATTTATTATTATATGTTGTACTAGAATGTTGATCTATCTGAATATCATTAACTTAATACAGTATTACACGTGTATCGTGTATCTGTGAAGGGCTACAAGCAGAGGTGTAAGTATTATACCTACTCATACATATATCATCAGCTTTAAGGCCCAGGTAATACAGATTAGCTTTTATAGTATACTATTTTTTGCCGGTGGATTCGCTCGTTTAAGGACAATACCTAATTATTTTCTGAATAAAAGCTATATGCAAAATATCGAAGAGGCGTGAAGACGTTACAAACTGACAAATTAACATTCGCATTTATAATATTAGTTAGGATTTGTAGCAAGCAAGTTTATGGCGCGCTTATTGGTATTGGTATAATTGGTAATCTACTGTAATCTCAGGAAGCGTGAAACACCAAGAGAATCACTTGCGAGCTGCTGACTTTTGAAAAGCAGCACAATGGCTAACCATACGCTAAGCTAAGCTGTTATGGTAAGAAACTTAAGCTTATTACCATAATAAGTATTCATTGCATAAACACGTCACGAGGTCGCTGCGTACTCCTCCTCTCCTGAGTGGAGGCTTCCATAGACGGACTGCAGGATTGGGCTATCCCTTACCTGCCAACTTTAGAGTGAAGAGGGAATTCTTAGCAGTAAATCCCAATAACACTGTCTGGAGACGAGAATTAAAGTCAAACTACCGCTGGATAAACAGAGTGTTTAATATATATATATAAATATATATATTTAAAACTCGTTTGGATTCTCTCTAGATCTCTCACAGGCAGACTGACAGGTGCCAGCACGGATATTAAAAATATTTCTAAGCCGTGAATAATAAAGAAACTTGAAATACCTGAGACTATCTACTTATAGAAAATTAATATGAATTCACACAGTCTTGTATTGCATAAATTGGCGGCAGGCAGTTAGTAAAATAACGGTGACATACAATAAATTTAACAAAAATATTTATCATATTGTCTCTGATTCATTGACGATAGACAAAATATTCACTATTTAATTTTTAATGTTCTGAATTTAAACTAGGTAGGTTTTATTAAACAATAATACAATTGATTTATATGTTTATCGATTTAGTTTAATAAAGAATACAGAAGAACAGTTAGTTTTAGAACGTTTATATTTTCAGAAAATGTATGTTTATATTTGAAAGTATTTTAAAATAAAAGTAGGTACCTACGTCTGTTTTATTTATAACTTACTTTACTAAAATATTGTTTACTAGGGCATAATTTCGGTACTGATTAGCGGACATAAAGTCTTTTAACACAGACATTTATATATATTTTCATTATTATGTAAGAGTCAGCTTCCCAACTATTATCGCAAAATATTCACCGCAAAATTTCTACTCGTGTCGCAAAACGATTTACACTTACGGTCACATTTATTAAATGCGACTGGATCAACGAGATAGTTAATAGCTAAATAATGTTGATTAGAAACAAAGATAAAAGTTTTTATGCAAGTAAAGATCTTAAACAACAAAATTCCTCCCGCCACATTTACAAAAATAAGTGATTAAATCGGTTTTAAAGCGATGACATCAGTAGATTTCATATCCGTTACACAATTATTTATAATCAAAACCCGTATAAAGTTCTATGAACAAATAATATGTATTGGGCAAAATTTCCATACGTGGACGTTTTGATTGCGTTGTCGCAGCAATTGTACGGATATTATATTTATTTTATGCTAATTTCAACATTTCAACGTTCATTATAAATTATATTTGTGTCGCGGGCAGATTTAGTATTATTTCACTCAAAAATTTAATCTTTTACGGTGTTGGGTTATGAGTGCGTACCTATACTTTTTAGTGTCTTGATATGGCCGTGGATTGAAGTCACATGCTTTTATAGCGGTTTGTACTAGATGAGGTTTATAACGCCATCTATCGCAATATCATTGAAGCTTTCTTTTGGTATGTACCTACTGGATTATTTATTTAGAACAATAAAAAATATTTGTGTTATTCTTAGAGTACATATACCTAATATGAATGTATTCCTTATTAAATTTGTAAACCTTGCAAAAGATTATTATAATATTAATTAAATATCGTAAACGTAATGTTAAACCAACAATTTTTACGACGACCAACGATTTATTGCGCTTAATTTATACAATCGTCATGATCATGTAGACAACCATATATGCCTAAAATTACCGTTGAGTTATATTATCCATTATAGGCTGTAGGTAAATATATGTACCTAGCAAATAAACGACGATTTAATAAAAGAACCTAGGTACATACTTATACCTATTATTGTTTTACCTTAAATTCGTTGCCTATTCATGTCTTATAATCCTAACAACAACAGTACCTATACATAAACATATTTTTATTATGTTGTTTATACATAGTGTATCTAGTGTTTATCTACTAAGACTTCTTAAAATCTATTTTTAATATCTACTTTACTAACAATAATACCTAAATGCTTTTTGCAATAAGACACTAACAACTACCGACGTCAGCCGTGGGCGTTATTCCTAATTCAAATTCCGAACCAAGACAATGAGGCATACAGCCTCATCTGTCAAATCTGTTCAATGTTTTTAAAAGGTTTTTAAAATCGACCCGACCCGACTTGTTATTGTTATTTATATTAAGTTAAGAATTGCCGGGCCCTTCGCACTTGGTGTTTGAAAAAATTAAAACATGTATTTACGTTCGTATTCATTCTTATTGTGATAGAATTAGGAGCGATTATTGCATATTTCGTTCAAAATTTTGGTGTAATGGCGAAGGGTATGGAATGCAACGGATTGCGCTCAGTATTAGGTACTTATTTTTTGTTGGTGTGTGAAAGAGACAGATATACAAGGATCTTTCGCGAAGTGCACTAATGGGGATTATATGGGATTGCTTGCACCATCACATCGTTCCTTATGCTACATTAGATTCGACGCTTTATTTTTTTCTATTTCTTGTCTATGTTTACCAAAAGGTGGAACGCTTAAGGCATTGTTGAGAGAGCTGTGAAAGTCAACAATTAAGTTTATGGCGCAATTTTGCAAAATGGCGGCCTTGATTTTTGGGTCAATTGATGGTCACTTGATTGAATTAAATGAATTCCGGTCAATTATAATTAGTTAAGTTGTTATTTTATTTTCGATATTTGTTTGATTGAACGCGAAAAAGGATATAATGCGGCTACGCTTGAACTGATCTTTAGTAATTATTATCATAATTTACATTACTTACCGAATCGTGTGTTGTTTTCCTTTATCCTTTTAGATAAAACCTTTATTGTAAATTAATTACAATCGTTTTATAAAAATAAACAATTGTATACCAATATTTATAAGGAGCGATCTTATCACTTGAAGCAATTTAACAAAAATTCTCATTTGTTCCATCGTTATCTTTTCAACCGTATTTTTATTTTTATTTCCTAAAAATATATTCAGAGAATATATCTTCCTATTTACAATATTATATTACATTCAAGTAGCATTGTATGCCATTATGTAGCAATAAAGAAACATTTACTTCTTTCTTTCTAATCAGAAACATTCATAAACGTTCTTTTCCAATGTGGGTAGTCATAAAATTGAAACTAATCAAAATTCACAAACACCTTTGTTTTAGCTATTTCGCGCTCTCACAAGGCCTTGAAAACAATTCCCAAAGCATTTCAATAGCGCTTCAATCCCGGTTCTCGATGGCATGGCACAAAAAGTGCACAGTGTATCATAACCTCTCACGATATAGCACAACGGGTCACATTGAGCACCGGGTGTCCTTGCACGCCGCTACTACGACTTATGATCGAACGTAGCCTTGCAACCAACACTTTTTTGATGTACCAAATTAGAATATGAGCTTTTTTAGACCAGTAATACGTTTCATATACATTGTTCATTTCTTTATAATGTAGTATACAATCAAGGAATAATAATTATAGGGTACTAGCTGTTACCTGCGACTTCGTCCGCGTAGATTTTAACTAAAAAGTGTTGGTCTCCGCGGTACCCTATTTTTTCTAAAATCAATGTAGCCTGAGTTACTCCTTATAACATCAGCTATCTGCCAGTGAAAGTCCCGTCAAAATCGGTTCAGCCGTTTCGGAGATTAGCCGGAACAAACAGACAGACAGACAAAAATTGAAAATTTTATTTTGACATTACAAACAGACACTTCAATTTTATTTATTTGTATAGATGTATAGATAAGTGGAATAATTTGATTAAGAGAAATTAAACATGTAAATCAAAATAAAGATTATTTCTTTCTCGACGTATCATGAAATCGAACAAAAATACGCTTACTTACATGAATTTATGCCTATTAACACCTACCGAGAACATAAAAGTAAGTTACAACCACACGAATTTCTCACATTTTCACGCAATAAAAACGCCATACAGTTTTAACACGTAACTACAGTACTATCTACCCCAAAGTTCGAATATGTAACAAAAAAATTTAGTGTTTGATAATAAAATATACAGCATTACGCGTGTGGGTATAATATATATTTGTATCACCTCGAAAACGTCACCTAGAGATACAGAAATGTATCATTTCATACTTCTTGTCACCTTGTTATGCATTATGATGACCTTATTGCCACCCTCGTTTACCTTTCAAGTGTCTTAGGACTACCTAACCCTTCGAAATGTCGTTTTTATACTACTAAGGTGGGCAAATATACAGCCTCCTGATAGCAAGCGGTCACTGTAGAAGTATAATTATGTTATTAAATATATCATTTTCGTCTTGCTACCCAGTCATAAGAGGTAGGATTATACTGTTCTTCCATGCAAGTACTACAGAGCCTTTTTAAGGAGCCTGGAACCCTATTCACTACAAGAACACAATTCTAGATTGTTTCGTTACGAAATACTGTAAGGTGGTGGGACTCACTTAGAGGATCTGCCCAGGTCTAAGCGAAATGCCAGGTTTAAGCTATTAGCCAGTTATAAGCTTAGTACAGTAGACATTACTATTACCTGGATCTAAATAAATCCAATTTTCACAAATTAATGATATTGGTAGACAATCTGCGTAGCTGGAAAAATTGGTACAATGTATACAGTTATTCGTGAGTTATATTTGGATTCAAGTAATACCCAAGACTACTGCGTCTAGCTTACAACTTACACTCAAGCTTACGCCATTGAATTTTCGGCGTAGTCAAAGTTTTATAATATCATATCTTTATAAAGTAACAAAAACAGTTTTTATCGCCATCGCCGCTTGGTGCGAGGTGAGCGGTGCCGCTCGACTTTTAGAAGGCTGTAAACATTTAATGGGGTAGGTTTACGATTCATGGCCGAGAGGGAGGGAGAGGACACAAATTGTTTTAAAGGCACGATTTATTCGGTGTTAGTGGCCAGTGTCGGGGTATTCTCGAAATAGGTTTTGGCTTTGATTTGAATTGGACTTCAAATTCTTTAAAGGATTTTGGAGGGGTTTATTCTGCTTCAACTTTTTGAAGGTATAGAATTATTACTTAGACTACCTTGTTCGTTCCGTGGCAAACATTTGAAGTTTTGTTTGTAGCTAGATCTCGAGTCGGGCTTACTGACATTTGATATTTTCCAGGAAATTCTCAGTAGCAGGCCTTGATCTTGAAATATAGCGACTTATGGCTACACAAATTCCAATATTATATACTACAATCACGGTATAGCACAAAGGTAGCTGGTAAAATGAGCAGGGTCGGGCACTACTACATAACTAAATATGAAGATACTTACATATCTAGCTTTTATACAAATGTGAGTTAAGAGTTAGGTTATTTTGAAAACCCTTTTATAATGGGTTATATCTACGCTTTATAAGGATCTTTCCGCACAGGCTTTCAAAGTTCGAGATACTGTTTTGAGCTATGTAATTGGTAAGGTTAGTCAATCGGTCAATCTTTTTGTAGTTTTATAGATGAATCAATTAACCTTGATGGCGCAGCGGTATTGTGTGAGAATGCTGAGCATTCGGTCTCGAGTTCGATATCTGGGCAGTATTATTGGGTTTCTGTCAAGAAATTATCAGAAGCAGTATAGAGTCTGGATTGAGCCCGGTAAACGACAATATAGGTATCGTAAAACTTAAAAACATAACTGGCTATAAGTAGGTTTAATAGACCTCCGCCTATCACTTCGGGAATGTTCTAAACTTATGACGCTAGGGGCAGGAACTAACAAATAATATATGAAGATACAACTTACATACTTTACATAATATAAACATTATTACAAATGTTAGTTTAGAGGTCGGATGTAATTGGCAGGTGCGCGCCGCAACGTCGGTTTTTTGTCTAAAAAGTGTAATATTTATGTACATGATCCGTCTGTGTGTAATGAATACTTATAGTTTTTGTATTATATAATAAAACGTGATTATTAAACCAGTCATATTTGTTTACCCAGTGAAAAACTATTTGTTCTTAACGAACGTACAACCTAATGCCGCGACGGGCATTTCATGTAAATACGTTTATTTATTGTACATACATACCTATTCATATATATGTATATTATGTATAAATGAAATAGAAAATAAAAATAAATGTTCTTAAAATGATGATGATGAAAATCACCTATTAAAAATAATTATATCCTATAGTCAAGTACAGTATAAGTAAACTATATTCAGGAATCAGGATATAGGGATACTTTGGGTGCGAGTATAGACTCATATTTTCTTCTTTACACACTTCTCCACAAAACTCGTAAAGTAGTCAATAGATTGACTTCAAATTCTATAGGCGTACCAAGATACACATGATCCATTTGAATGCAAAATTTCATACAAATCTCTTCAATGATTTACGCGTGATTGAGAAACAAAATGGAATCATCACAATCTTTCACATTTATAATAATAGTATAAACTATGATAAGTGCAATCGTCAAAATGTATTTTTGGGCTTTAAATGTAACTCTAATCACCACAGAACATACTTAAGTCTAGTTTAATTAGTTGTGTATTTCTGTAGGTTGTTGGTCATTCTTGCATTCTTTCGAGCAGTAACTCTAATCCCATTCCCATCTCGCTTAAATTCGTTCACGTACCCTTTAAAGCTGACGTGAACGTCAAAAAATATTTGTTTATGATGGCTCATTTTAAATATGCAAGAAGCAGCTGATACATTCTATGTTTTTGTTCCGATAACATTGTATTGACTGCAAAAAAATAATATTAAAACACGGCAATATGACCACCTGCCATGCTGACCGTACGTTTGGCATGTGCTGACTTAATTTTAGGCTATTATGCTGTTATTAGGTACCTATAAATTGGCTGAATCAATGTGCGGATATAATTATAGATGTTCATATTATCGGATTACATATAAGGTATAACGGATGCTTATCTTTGGATTAGGTACTTCGTTTTGTGTTCTTTGTTTGTAACTGTCTCAGTGTCTGACATTTTCAAGTCGCTTGTAGGCGTCTGACAGATCTTAGCAGTGTGACTAGTTATCGAGATATTTTAAGGCTCCTATCTCATTACAAAGTCAGTTTAAGGCTTTTTTGGCTATTGTTGGCTATTTTGTTTATTGGCTATTTGGATTTATTTATGTTCTTTGTCATACACGGTTTAATTTTTTTCTACTTAGACTAGCCGAAACCTTTCGAAAAATTAAGCACATTTGTATTAATACCTAATTTCCTGTACCATGTGCTGTATTTAGAATTTTGTAATAGTATATTTATTTCCTAACTTAAAATATCACACTGCCGTTTATAAGCATTACTTTAAATTAGGCTAACGTGACCAATCCACTTAAACACCGTATTATTTTAACACATCACAACTTAATAATGATGGCTTTTAAAGCTTTTAGTACTTATCGAGTTTTAAAATTAGATTTGTATTTTAACGTGGTATGATTTTAAAGAATGATAATTGTTGCCAATTCTATGTTCAGTTATTGCTTACGAACTGTGTTTATTACATGTACCCGTTAGGATGCTCTTTGTCTCTGCTATTTCAGTGTTTGTAAAGCCCCTTGCGGTTAAGAAATTATTTCTACGAACTGTTTTCTTAATTTTGATGAGATGCACATAATAATTGACTGTCTACTAAGCCACCGAATTTCACGTGCTGCTTCAGTTATATTGCCAGGGGAAAGTGTAAAAAAGCACTAGTGTTCTGTTGACTACCTTCTCAAGGAACCTAAAAGGTACGATAATGCAGCAAATGTTGTTTGTCTACGATCTTCTGAGTGTAGGGTAAGTACTTCCCCAATTGGGTTTACCCCGTTTGAAGTTAACCCTAGGTTTACTTGGGAAGTATCCTTATGCCCTTAACTCTCTGCAAAAGCTTCAAGTATCACATAGTTTGTTTGTTCTTAATATAATGTATTCGAATACAAAATCAAAACAAAGCCTATATTTTTAAAACTAATAGAGTATTGCAGGCGCAGCAATTTAAATTACTCTGTCGTTGGTTTTCAGTAGTTTTAGCGTTGAGTGAAGGGCGGCCGGAAGCAGGCTTCGAAACTGGGTCAGTAGCGCTGTCAGAGCCTCCAACCTCCCCTCTCCCCCTCTGTTCCCTATAGGGGTGGGAGAACACCCTCTTTCACACTTGTCACTTCAACATACCCCATTAGGTCGGTTAATAGTGAAAAATTAAATGTATTCAGACTTGTTTTATGAAAGTTTCCCGGTGTTTTGATGATTTATCTTCAGGGGAATAGGGGGACCGTCTTTCTTAGAGTGAAATGATAGATATAGGCATAGTTTTATATTCAATCTTTTGTTTGTTTTATTAGTTGGTATTTTATACTGTAGGTCTGTACGATTGTGACATATTAATAAGTAATACATATAAGACGAGTATATCTGTATCCCGCGACTGAATTTGAATATGATGAACTGATAACATCTGTCTTTTACATAGAAAAAGCGTGTACAAATTTCTAATATGCGTTCATCCTATATTACGTGAAATTAAACTGGTAGTTTTTTTCTTTCTTCCTTTCTTTTCAAAACGGCTACTCCTCCAGTAGGAATAATTCCTGTATCGTGTGGGACAAGACAAACAACAGACAAAAAGAACATCCAGACTCAGAACAACCATTTGTGGATAACACCATTTTTTGTCCTGTTTGGGATTCGAACTCGCAACACTCAGCGCAGTGGCAGTGTCGAGGCAACCACTTAAACACCACGCGATCCATCCCCGCAGTTTATAATGCCACTAAAGGATAGGAATTGGTTGTGAACAATCCCTACTACCCAATATACATAGTGGCATTACAATAACCAGCTTTTGTCTTGGTATGCCAAGGGGAAAAGTAAAGGTAGCTCTTACTATTTGGCATGATCACGTTATGCTACTTACTGTAGTGATATTTCAGTTTCTTTTGGCATGCAACACTTAACGCTTTGGCACATGTGGCTACATGCCAGAAAATATTCATGTGTCCCTGTCATAGTAACTCTATCTACCGTTTTCGTGTTAACAACTTAATAATTATAAGAGGTGTATACGATATTGTTATGGTACGATTCTGCTGAAGCAGAAATGTGCAGAAATATGTCTGTCAGATTATTCGAAATCGTTCATTGGTGACAGTGTTAGCGGAGAGGAGAATATTAGTTAACAAAAAGAAATAAGCAGAGCCGGAACGATACTGTGCTTTGCTACTAGTATAGTAAAGCACAGTACGTAGCGTAGTTAGTAAGTTTGTAAGAAACGGTATGCACTCCACCCCATACAATATATGGTTTCTCACCGAAATTACACGTATTAAACTCATTTTATTGATAGGCGATACAATACAGCTTATCCTTGCCCTGTTCTTGTCTACTTCACTCCACTTCACTTCAGTGAAAATACTCTTTTTTTAAATATCTGTTCTTTTTCTCCCTGCTTGTCCTCACTTAAGTGGGAACACTTACTTAGCGGCATATTTTATTCCTAACAAGCTGCTGTCATCTCCCACTTATATGAGGTCTTACTCCTATACGATTTATTCATACAAGACGCTACGTTACTACTGACGCCATCTAGCGGTACAATGCAGTAGAACTATAAAATATGAGAACTTTAAGCCACCTGATAGATAGCACATTCTAATGAAGGAAAGGAATAGACCAATTCATATCTAAACTATATCCTTATAGCATAGTTTTGTCAGTCACTTGCACTTCTCAAAAGATTTCCAGTAAATCTTTGGTGAGGTCAAGGTTGCTTACCTGGTTAAAAAAATTGGCAAGAGGGCTTATTTACTGATACGTACTGTAAATGCTTCTACCTTCTTGCCAAGTTATTTAAAACTGATGCAGTACGCGTATAATTCTTAGACCATTTACCTTGTAATCGTGCTTCTTGTGTGTGGCATATTAGCTCAACCGACTTATTTTTTTGCATTTATCGGTAACCTATAGACATAAACATTTAATGTAAATCATAACAATACGATAACTTCTAAACTATTTAGTCACAGAGTCCAAGTAATTTTTATTAAATAAATGGTAATAACATAGAAATAAAAAAAGAAAGATTTACAGTGCAAGCAATTTTGAGCAGGATACGAAAACGGCATTATGCAAAAATGACATGTGAAGAGATATATACTCTACTTCTGCTGGGTACAAGCCTCTTTTCAGTGTGAGTAGGATTGGGCCCAGTGTAAGTTGGCAGACCATATATCTTCGACAACATTATGCAGAACTCTGAGATATGCAGATTTCTTTAGAATGATTATCTTCACTGTGTCAAAAGCATAGTAGTGGCACTTCCCCTACTCGGCTGGTAAACATACATTCCTAAACAACATTGTAGAATGAGCAATTCAAATGACGTCAATAATCTAGAATTTTCCAAATATCGTTTAAACCGCAAAAATATTGCACAAGATAATATGAATATATTGTTTATGAATCATATCAGAATCTTTTAATTTGCGTACCATACTTATTATAGATTGCCGTATTTCTTTAGATTTCCTTTGTAATAAAATTACTTCAAAATTACAGTTTTTTTAGGAATACACCCACGTTTTTCAACTGAGAGGCTAGGAGAGTGATATGACCTCAGCACATGTTGTACGAGTAGTTATAGCATTTGTTTAAGTAATCTGTGTTACAAGCAGAATACTGCGTTGAGTACTTGAGTACCCTTTTCATATATATATATATCAAATATATATACGTGTTATTCAATCGAAAGTATACTTAAAGTGCGACGAGATAGATTGCATTTTTGTATATTACACACTCTTTGTATTACGACTAGGTTTCTAAAAGTATTATTCAATTGTTTTCGACTGTAAGATTTCTTGAAATAAATATACTGCAAAACAAAATAAATTTGCACCTCCATAGCATAACTTTCTAACTCTACTGTATCAGTTGTTTTTATTTACACCTCGATACAAGGATTTGCCTAACGGTTCGACAATTTAAAAATATTGCAAAAAAGTATTAAGTAATATTATACTCATTCAGATTTACACATGTATGTACCTACAGGTAGGCTGAGCTGTACATTCACAATTCGCTAACTAATGTTTTATATCCCATGTTACTAAGGAAGTAGTAATTTGCTCTCTATGGATAGCGATATTTATAGATTACGTGTGGTACATTTGAAATATTCAACAGAAAATTCCAATCACATTATGCCTGATCCGAAAATCGAATCTAGGACTTCATGACCGCCAATGTCACCGCAAACTTTTGCAAACAGATAAACAAGGCAGCTAATATATAAAAGAAATAACAATTATCTTACTTTGAGTATGCCTGATACATTAAACTGTGTCCATATAATCATTGGAACAGGAAAATACCAAAATGCCGCTCATTATCATTATGTGTGTGAAGTTAATTCGGTAAGATTCGCGTACGTTTGGCGTCGCGTCGCGTCTGCCTCAACACCTGTCGCTGCGAGCTCTGTTTGTCTGGCGAAAGCTTTGCGATAGTGATGGGACACTGGGCTCTACGACTATCGAAAGAAAATATGTTACCATATTAACTTGATATTCGATTCTGATATTCTTAAATCATGTTGTTTTAGATATGAATAGTCGCAAGTGATCAAAGTTTGTTATTTTAAGCAGACGACTACTCTACTTAAATGCACATTATTAGTAAAGTGTATTCAAGGCATCATCCAATGGAATAAAAATACTCAGGTCTGTATGTGACAAGGAACGGTTTGAGAAAAATCGTTTAACACAATTTTCTTAGGTTACATGTATCCCGTAGACGTTACAAAAACATTGAAAAAATGAACACAAAGCATGCATATAGAGTTAGAAAATTGTCTGTCGAATAGTTTTAATCCTGTAAGAAGATCGAAAAACTCAAGACATATTATACCCTATCCGGCGCTGAATGGTTACCAATGAATCCAGTCTGTTACGGCAGAGATTTAAAAAATATATTATTCTACTTCTAGGGTCATACAATGTGCGGAAGTATAAAACAAATCTAAGTATCTTCAACAATCAAATGTTTTATGCAGAAGCTCTATGAAGCCGCAGTGCATTTCATGCCACCGATATAAAAAACACAACAAATTAATGACTACAAAAAATCTAGACCATTTATACCTAAATTACTCTTGACCCAATGCCGTAAGTAATCAGAGCTTGCGTGTATTTGTCCATAAGCCACAGCGCCAGTTATTAAAATAAATTGAAATAGATCAAATTAATGTTGATCTGGTGCCGTAAGCGTTGTCCGCCAAAATTAGACCAATTTCAAAGTTCAATGACATACCTACTTGTCATTGTTTTCGCAATTACTGATTGCAATCTTGATACTGAGAATGCTCAAATAAAACTGTTGTGCGATTTTAATTTTGTTGTTATCTATTTTAAAACCATCACACAGACGCAAAATACATATGAAATATGTAAATAAGTGTCGACAAAGAAGAATTCATACCATGATCATTTTAATTATTTTTGGTGTGCCTAATGCTGCCTTGAATAGTGGGTGAATCGCTGAAACTCCGTCAGCGACTTATCCAGCAGTGCCCCATGCAGGTCCATATGCCTGCGGGCGACGACTCCTGGGCGACGCCTGACACGACGACGACGTGGTCGTCACACCGACTCACCATGGGCATCCTATGCCAAAAATCATTCCCATATTTGCTGTGAAAGAAATATTGGATTGTTGTTTTTTACTTAGCAGCTTTAGCCATCTCTGCCAGTTAGCTGATACCCTAGTCTCCATCGAAACAGCTATTTACTGCTGACTTAATCTGGCTTTCGCATGAGTAACCCGTACTCAGCAAGGTTTAATGCTTTCCACTGTTCTTTGCACAGTAAGACACAGTCAATCGATCGTAATAGATCTTGGCAGTTCAATGTGATTCCAAATTTTCCTTATACATTTATTAACTTGACTTACTCTATAGCCGTAATAAGTATTCTTGCCATCCTTATTAGTTTCGCATCCCTATTCTCCCATAATGGTCATTTCAGTAATGGCGTGTCGGAGCCCGCGGGACCGCCGGGAGGGGGCCGCGGGCTGCCCTTGCTTAGCCCGTGCCCTTGCGCAGGTCACCTTGCGCAGACGCAGGTACCGCGCATGCACCGCGTCGTGCGTCTATTGTGCGCGCAACCTGACACTCACAATATAACCTGATTCTAAAATTTAAACTGATCCATACTTTAATATGACGCAGTAAAGTCCAAATTCGTGTGGTAATAATAGGTCTTAGGGCTAACACACACGGTTCCGGTACATTGTTACAATGTTAAAAAATATAAATCTAGAAATATCATGTTTCTACGCAGATATATTGATTTTTGTTTTGATTAATTGATTTGGGATTATAACTTTCTATTAAAAAACGTATATAATCAATATTTTATTGGCTATGCCTAGTTTCAAGACTAGATGTGATGGCCATTTATCATAAGCCATTAGTAGAAGCGCGTAGCTTAAATAAAACCCGTTTTAAATGAATTAATCTGTATAATAGAGTGTACCTATTCATGCCGAAATACATGGTCACATATTAAATTGTTTTTGGACACAATTCAGAGACAATCTATAAATAATTTATTTATTAACAACATAAACTAAGAAACTTAATCGTTTGCAGAATGCAACTTATTAATAAATTTATCATCTACGCAACAATCCTAATTTAAATTTAAATGTGACAACGCATAGAACTGTCACTATAGCTTTTTTCAAACAGCGTATATCGTCAGTTAATATTACTATATTAAAACGAATAATTTAAATATTTTAACTTAAAACTTTAAGTTATGATATTTTACATTACAAAAATGTGATTATGTCTATCATCAAAACGCAACCTATTAATAACTTGTCTTATGGATAGATTTTAACAGAAACGATATTGCTGTAGGTCGTAACAAAAGCTATTCATTTTTAAAATATAGAAACCGGACATTAAAATGGCCGCATATTTTCGCATAGAATCATCTAATTTCGTGTTACACATTCATAACACGACACAAGTGTAAACGTACCTTATTCTAACGAGTTCTGATTTCGGTTTTTTAAACCAATTGCATTTTATAGGCAAGCGTGACAGGATAATTTAGGGAACAGTGGGTTTAGCTTTTTTGTTCATTGCTCGTCTTGCATGCGATTCCCAAGTGTCGGTCATTTTTTTGCACATTTTTTACGGACCATTGTCTTACTACATGTTTAATAGGTATCGAAGTAATAAATATGAACGTTTAACATTCGTTTCTGGTATAATTACGCACGCCAAGTTTTTATACAAGTTCGCTAGGAATCTTTTTAGATCGACGTGCAATGATTTGTTTAGTCTATGGTTTTTTTACTTTAGTAAGGATAAAACCTTGTAATCATATTGGTACACCAGTACGTGTAATTATACTCGTGTACGTTATAAAAACTAAATCGCTTACATAGTAATAAACATTGCAATTAAATTTTATTATTCGTATCAATAAAACACAAAACAATTTCGTAAAAAATGTTTAACTACAAAATGGCGGGAATAGATGGTAATTTTCTAACAGATTAAAACACCAACAGTTTCAAAATCAAAGTTTGTTTTTCTTTTGACGTTTAGACGAAATAGTTCTTATCAATAAAAAGTTTTATTTCAGAGTGTGCGTTGTTTGGATGTCTTCTTAAATTTTGCTCACGAATTGGTTCGCCTTATTATGCAGTAAGAAATAAAAAGGCTGTGGTACTGGGAATCAGATCATGACGTGTCCAGGAGTCGATTTTCCTTCTGTTTATAATTTCTAAAGCTTTTTCTTAGAAATAATGTTGATAAATGCGTGAGTCATGAAAGTTTATGTGAAGTACCGAGCTAATTACTTCGCGTTAAAAGTTCATTCGTTTAATTTCTTATAATATGCTATATCAATCTGCATTGCGTCTCTCTTTATGAGGAAATAAGGGTTTTTAGTCTAAGTTTCCATTCTATTCTATCATAACAAAAAATATTCATCTTAATTGTCACTTATAAGTAAGTATTACATAACGCTTGCATTTAAATATATCTTAGAGTTTGCGTGTACAACAAAGGTTTAATAACACCCACATTTCGCGCGTCTATTTTTACGAAAGATAACAGAGGACGAAAACATTGCTGATTACTATAGTTCCAAACTACATATTGTCTCTGAAAATTTCCTGACAGAAAAATGCACTTACTAGCATTTCGCCAATTAGGGAATGAAACCTCTGACGTTAGAATAAATTGTTAACTACTTAAGTACTTACACTAAAGTCACTGAACAAAGTAGGCAGCCAATTCATAGAAGAATATATGGATTCCTACATACATTTCCAATAAGATAGAACGATCCTTGCTCATTGTATTTAATACTTACATAATTATATCGTTTTAGATTTCTACACAATATTTATCTTTACCACCATAGACTTAGTTATATAAGAATTTTTACTATTTCAGATATTACAATTAATTTAACATGGATATGTGTTATAATATATACGATGTTTTAAACTTAAACTTTTATCAAAATTGTTTTTAATTATTTTCTTTTTATTTTTGTAAAAAAAAATTGGGCAATTAAAGCAGGATATGTATTGTTTGTTTCACAGGAATCATCGCCCACATTGACGCTTATATCGTCAAAGGTAAGTATTTAAAAACAAAACATTGGCATCATTCATTGTCATTGCTTGACCAGTGAAACAAATAATATCCTGCGTTTTTTTAATTTTTGTGTTTCTGTTGTATTATTTTTGTTTTGGTTTTATTTTTGTGTGTTTATTTGGGGGGTAATGTTGCATGGTCGTAGTAGCGATTTCATCATCATCCCTGTGTATGTGCTATTTTGATGTATTAAGTGTGTGTTAGTCGATTATTATTGGTGTATTTTAATTGATGTGATTAGAAAGTACTATTGTAAAATTACAAAATTCGCTGTACCTACTTTTTAGTAGGAATAATTATTAGAATATATTAACCTGTGTCTTACTAAACGTAATTAGTTATAGAAAGTATTTTAGTAGTAGAGTTATTTTATTATAACTGACTGTTTTTACTTTCTATGGTAATTTTGTTTTAGAGTATAAAAGTCTGATAACTCGAGTGGTATGGCCTACATACACTTCCTGTTAGTTTAACCTCTGACTCAAATGGATATATATTATGTATAATTAATCGTAAAAACCACACTTTCAATGTAAACAGACAGATTTTGACATAAAAAACGTTTAAATCAAAAGTTTTATTGTTTTTAATAAATTAATTAGGAAGTATCTGTACCGTTGTCAAGCAGTTTTTAACCAATAAAATATAAATAATCACAAAATTTATTGGTCGTAACACGTTGACAAGAATGTTGCATATTTTAAATAGGGCCTATTTATCAGAGAGTAAAGCATAGAGAGCATTGGCGTAGAATTTATTTTTTATAAAATCATTAAAAGATACGATTGATTTTTAAAAATGGTATGCAATACGTTGTTTCAAATATAATACTAATATTAAAAAATTGAGAAATTTATTTATAGGACTTATTTAATATACCATAGAAGAAATCGGTTTTGAATAAAATAGAAAATTAAAATATTCTTTACAGATCGAGTTTGTTGTAGATTTAGTGCGACGTGAAATACATTTATTATTTGTGTTTGCTGTATCTGGTTTATTAATAATTAGATACAGACTCCTTTTAATAAGTTAAACAAAATATTATGTATTCAAATAACTGGTTTTATTTTTAAATAGATTGGAAATTAGAATAGCATTATGATAAAATTGCCCTTACTATTGACAAACGGAAGCTGTTTATTGGCCAATTCTTACTCTTCTTTTATTTAGGCTTGAGCCATTACTGGTGTCAAACTATAGCTACCTACGTAAATACATGAAATGTTTATTATTCTGTTTATGTAATGAAGATGTAAAAGTTGGAGATGCTAAGCGCAGAATGTAAAGCAGCTTTAATATATCTCTCCGAGTTGATTTAAAGGCAGCTTAGTCTAAAATAAAATCCGAGAATAATACCTATTTTTATATTATCAAAGTCAAATGTAATATAGTAGAAACTTGATGAAAGTTACGGTCGTTCTTAAACTTAAAACGCTAAAATCAAGATATTTGGAATTTGTGATATATAATTGAAAAGTTTCCATAGTATGGAGTTTCGTTAGTGCACCAGTCATTTATTATAAATGGCTTTTCATGTAGTTCAAAAGAAAATGTATGTTATTAATTAAGATCAACATAAAAATATAATATTTAAATTTCGAACGTCAAATTTAATAGTATTCCTCGGTACCTGTATTTTTTGTAAATACTTATTTAATAAAGTACAATATTCAACAAAGCTTACTTACTTAATAAATTCACAGTAGGAACTTCTCAGTTAATATTTAATTTATATAGTCACTCGCAACAAATTAAAATGAAGAGCTTTTTTAATTTCTGTTTCCCATAGTATCAGGTAACATAAATTGTCTACATTCTAATCCAAGAAACAGATACATAATTATAATCAATTTATTATAAATGTTCGTATATTTAGAGTAGGCTGTCAGCTTAATACGCGAGTTGTGCTATACTGTTATATTGTGTTTATATAACTGTTATAGAGGGGATGCAGTAATACAACTACGAGATGTCTTTGAGATAGCTTTTATTTTCAACTTTCACGTTTTGTCGTATAGTGAGATAGCGTTAAATAAATTGAGTTGATTATTATACATTATTTTATCTAACTGGTTTTCGACGCACTATTTAAATTAGCAAGTAAACAAAACTATGAAGTTCTTGTTGGCAAATGTATCCAATTCTGTAGTTTAACAATGTTAAAGTACACAAGATAAAGAAGACCAAATACAGATGAATACAGTATGGCCTGTATTTTTATATTACCATGATTGAGACGCACAAATCAAGAAAAAAAAGGTCGTGACTCACGCTATGTAAATATAAAAAAATATTTTTAAATCATAGGCTTACTGAAAAAAGTATATTCTTTGGATATTGTTTCAAGTTTGAATTTTCTCTTAATTGTGAATCAGATAGGTTATTCTAGACATCATGCATTGGTATTTTTGAACATATGGCTAACGGTAAATTTTACATACCCTACTTTAGTAAAACGTTTGCATAGTGTATCATACCTTCGTTAAAATAAAACTTATCTTACTGATTTTTCTCTACTAGACAAAAGATCTCACGTCAATCTCCTTTAAATATATTTTAATTAAAACAACTTATACGTAGACCATTTAATCGCGGCGGGGCTCCTTACGGATACATAATTATTTTGCTAAGCAACATTTTAAATATTAATTAGTGAGAGTATGAAACCAGGTGACACTGTTCAATAAAGTTGATACATTTTTTATAACAAGGCTATTAAACTGGCAACACACGCGTCTATGATCCAACACATCAACTATAGACACCTTTGCCGCCCATTTTGTTAACAAATATTTTTTTATGACCACGGCCCCTTAGAAAGTCCGCCACGCCGAAAAATTATGAATATATATTTAAATATCGAAGTTTTATAAGGTTTAAATGACTGTTATGTTGCCATAAAAACTCTATGGAATTAATAAATGCCTATTTAAAGCGTATTAACACGCTTAAGTATTTGCTGCATAGAGTAATACGGCGGAAGCACCGCCGCTATTAAAAAAAATATAATATTTATATATTGAACACTGGCTATTCATATACTAATTTATGGCATTCAGTAACGATCGATTGAAAATTAAACAGAATTCATTATGGTTGATTTACATCGGTGCCTTTAATAAAGAAGTCGATTCAACCCCTTTATGTTATTTAGAGTATCGAATGTCAAGAACATCTACAACAGTCGAAATAGTACCTACGTCGCTATTCTCACATGTACTGAAAAGTCGTTTGGTTGTATAGATTGGTAGTCTCTTGGTAAAAAGCTGATATTTACCTGTAATTGATTAAGCTTAAATACGGCTTGGGAGTTACATCATAGAAAGACTAAGAAACTTTACCAAAACAATGTGTAATACCTGAAGGATGAAATAAATCCTAAGACTCACCTAAAAATCTGAGACATCACCCGAAATGTATTGATTTACCGAGTCTTCAAGATGAAACCTAAAAAATACAAAACAGTGAAATAAATTAATATATTTTTAAAGATGATTTGCTATTACTAATGTTCTTGTCTCTCCAGCTTAAGTCAATGTTTCTGGTGCGTAGGTAGATAGTACAATAGGTTATTACATTTTTTGCAAGAGGCTAGGCCATAATATACCCTGTGCATGTTGGAAGACTTCATATCTTCGAGAGTATTATGTTGACCTCTCAAAGGTACGGGTGTTTTTTTTCACCATAAATGAGAGCGATTAAATAACTTTGAAAGCCACTAGTCGTATGCGTGCCTTAGGGTCGAATTTGAGGCTTCTCCGTAGTTGTAGTACAACGGGCTCTCAAGCAAACGATCGCTCTTTTGAAACGTATTATGCCAGTAATTCACTAAGTATTACTTACTTTACTTTCACTATAAGTTGTTAAATTGAAAGTGAAAAATGACAGACACTCGTTGTGCTTTAAATCGCGGCCCTAGATCTTTAATATGTCTCAAGTAAATCATTTTGATGGCCACTGTTTTGGTATAACTAGTGTTATTATTTTTAGTTGGAATAGGCAGTACTTATATCTAGTAATCCTTTAAATAAATTATTACTCCGCATTATTTTATGCCACCAGAATAAAGCTTATTAAAAATTTCGTTGCAATTTAAACTTCGATAAATTGTTGATGAACCAACTATATATAGCGTATTTTGAATTATTGGTGACAGTAATTTTATAGTGATAAATATTTATCCACGACACGCACCTTTGACTTTTCTAAGCTATGCACGTTAATCTCACTTTAACGGTGGATATCGTGACAAAGTGGAGTTATCTAAAATGTTTTCGAAGAGGTGCAAGTGTGCCAATCTGTATTTGGTAGGTACTGCAGGAGACGAAACATTCTTTTAGGAGAAGAGACACGTGTCTACCAGTGGGATGATTCATAAACAGGGCTGACATGTTTCAACTACTATTTTTAAATTTAATGTGTAAAGGAGAATGGGCAGTCGTAATATCACCCTTGAAAGAGAACTAGGCATAGTGTACCTATGTTCCGGAAAACCACGTTCAATTTTTTAAATGTTCATGATTTGTCCTGTAGTGTTAAGTTCTAAAAGCTATACGTTTTGTTTTCAATAAACTAAGGTTTGAAACGATTCATGTAGTTTTATTTTGACTTCACAACTGTTTATAAAACAGTTGCGAAGGATTATCAGGGTTACCAGCAATAAAGACATTGTTATTTAATTATCCCACTCACAAATATTAGAAACGTATTATAGTTGCAGAAAATATACCTAATTATACTTTTTAATATCAACTATCGTCTTATTAATTATTTGCAAAACATTTAGAGCAGTTAATATATATTTTCTAAAATCGATATATTAATGTTATTAATATGGCAACAAGTGCAACAACATATTTACGGGTGTAAGATTAAAAAAAAAGTAAAACAAAATGGAGGCCATATCAATCCCTTTAATGTATTATGACTTTCCACATGAGCAACACTGCGAGTGGAAACTTGATTTGGTATTATTATTAACTTATAATGTTATAAAATATAACTCAATTTTGCAATTCTTGCTCTTAAATGTATAGTCGTATTAAAAATATGACTTTTGTTACACATAACTGATGATTTTTTAACATCTTAGATAAAGTTAAAAGTAAGGGTAACTATTTTTAAAGAGCATTTTCAAAAAATCTCGATGCTTTTCGTAAATCATATTTATTTTTCTACCCTATTTATTATACCCTATATAATGACTAATGAGGTAACTTTCATCTCGACTCAAAAAATATTTATACCAATATAAACCAATACTGGAATCCATACAAGCCAGAGCATTCTCCTTTAGATGTTTGTTGTTTGGGTACGCTCAAACTATGCTCTGTAGACATGATATGTTGTATTTCATTACAAACAATCATTAATTATTTAGAACAATATATTAAAAACTTGTCGTCATAACAGCATCACTAACGCTATGCTATTGTTTTTGTCTCGATTCATTCATGACATTCAGCTGAGAAATAGCCTTCGGGACGAAATCTAGTAATGATAATTTCAAAATCAATATGGAAGTGGCGAGAAACTAACACCGCAATTAAATAGTATCCATAACTCTACTTTTATCGAGTGATAACATGACAATCCGTAGTCGGTTTGTTTACATAATTTCTACATAGTTTGGTGGGAGTAAAATCAGTGGTATGGCCAACGTAATGGCCTATTTTCTTCTGTTGAATTTTACAACTTTCTTTCGTAACAGAAACATAAACAGCTCGTAAAATTGTTTATGGTTTATATTATTACAAGTGACATGTTAAATTAATAACCGCGTATAAAATAACATATCATTACGCTTGTATAACGCTAAGTTGTTAAGCAGAGTAATTGTAATAGACAGTATCACATCCACAATTTGCGATCATACTACAATTCGAATTGTTTGCATTGCCATCTTTGTGTATAAAATTTGTTTTTTCTTTTTTGTAATTGGAGTAATTACGGCGGCATCCTTGAGTAATATTTTGTGATTCATGATTATTTAACATATAAGATTTTGAACTGGTCAACTGATGATGACACTGCAATTATTTGGAACAATATCAACTATTGTTTATATAGATCGCATTATATTTTGTTCTGTGCAAAAATCGAGCCGACTTTACTATATAAGGCAGTACCGACGTTGTCACTTAAATCGCTGTAATATCAATGAGACTTCATTACAAGCAACTGCTCGTCAACCTTACAAGGAGAAGTAGAACAGGTCAGAACAGGAGCTCGAAATATCAGCAAGAAGGCCTGTACCTTTTAGCTGACAGCACACCGCTTACTTAATTAAAAAGCTTTGAGAAACGAACAATTGTATTATGTAGTTCCACTTTTAAGATTTTATATTATCACAAAGTCTAACGGCCATACTTTAAAGCTAAAAATATACGCGTAGGTCTTAGCTATCCTATTACAATTTGAAAAAGCGTACGCCACATGCATCGGCATACCAACATCTTGAATATCTAAGTAAAAGATATTATTCACAAGTTATATTAATGTGCCACGTATCCAGGATGACCGTACTCGTGTGCGCAGTAACAGAATTATTCACAGTCGTCTTACATACAGGAAATTGCAGCACTATGAGTAAGGAGTACTGCTTTAAAAAGTTTGTAGTGACATATGTGTGAGCTAATTTATTTTATAAAAAAGACAATTCATTCATTCATTCCTGTATCGCGGGGAACTTACAAGTATTTAAAAGGATACAATCAACAGCAAACTCGGAACAATATTTTCGGTCATGCAAATTTTTGCTCTAAACGAGATTCAAACCCACAACACTTGACGTTGATGGCAGTGACGAGGCTACCGCTGTGACCACTTCGCCATCCGTGCAGCCAAATAAAGCTCAGAAGCTGCAGATACGTCGCAGTGATCAAATCATCGCCTAGTACTGCCAGTACTGCCAGTGCGCTAGGTGTCATGTGTTTGATCCTCATACAGAACAAATATTTGTGAGATCTACAAATACGTTCCGAGTCTAGATCTTAGTGACCGTAGTTTTAATGTTTGTAACGATACAAGGATTATATCTAGCGCGGAACTTGTACAAAAGTTGACAAATACTTTGTAAATTGTTTAAGTGTAAAATCATGTCAATGACATTAAAATTACCCAGTGTCCATTTCCTATAAAAAAATTAACATCACCATCTTAAAACGGGCATTTATTAAAACTATTTCTCCGAAAAACACCAAACTAACATTCCTACGTCAGACTTGACCTTTAGATTCTAATCGCAATTATTATAAACCTCCATTACTCATCGGGTACCGAGATTTCTCTTAAGACGAACGTTTCGACAGTACATCCGGATGCTATTACTCATAGCAATTGGCGCGCTTGCGCAGTGACTAAGTACCGTATTGTTACATCTTATTGCGATGTATAAATAAAGGCGTGGAAGTGAAATTGGCAAACACTAATTACTTAGATGACGTGACGATTTGTAATTATGACTACAAGGCTTTTGCAAGTTATGTGCGTATCAAATAGAGAGATGACGTGGGAGAAACTGCTTATCTGAGAGTACTTCACAATGTTTTGAGTGGTAAACTATAATTTCATCATTATGTGTGTACATAAGTTAAAAAGGACAAATATTATTATTGAAATATTTGCTATATTACTCATATCGAATGTTGAGGAATATAAAAGTACAATGTTCTAAAACTATAGGACGTTAATTGTTACGCAATCAGCTGCTAAAATTCAAAATACATCGGGGATGTTTGCTACATGTCAGTAAGGCTAAAATTATCTAAGAATAGCAACCAGAAGTTGCCAAGAGGATTCGTAAGATCAACGGACATAGTACAATAAGAGGGAGAGAGGTAGATAAATAACAAATCCCATCCTGGAAACAGCCTCTCACTCGTAGGGAGGTTCAGGCTTCAAAGGTGGCAAATCTGACATCATAAACGAAACAATATCTGTAACATACATATTTATGTACTATTCAATATTTTATTACTAGATCAATTTATGAGTAGGCGTATACGTATTGAACTACCTATACAATTTCACAAAACGTAGCATAACGGTTGTAATAAAATAAAATAAATAATTTTGTTATTATAATAAGCAAATCATCATATCAGACTCTAAAGTAACGTTCAATAAAAAACCAACATAAATCCTATAAACAGATGTACAAAGCTGTTCGCGTGGCCGCTGAGTCACTGAGGTGCGCACGCGACGCGTTGTTTTCGTACGCCACCGCGCGCCGCTCCGGATGCGACGCACGCGCATACCTACATGGTATAGAGATAAAATATTATAGACCTGACAGATATTATAGTAGGCACCAATAAATTCTGCCCCACACCTTTTAATGATGTTTAACTTCCTTAGACTGGTTTCTTTCTAAATAATTAGCTTTTATTTCCGTTGATGTCTGATAAGCCAGCGGTTAACCTGATGATAATCGGTAATCGCCGCACGCATGACTGTGTTTTCTTGGTATCACAGGAGCAATCTCAAGGATAAACATACATATAAACCGCTGCTATACACGGCATAGGTGGCAAATAAGCAAATTACCCACCTAATGGCAAGCGGAGAGTCTAACCAAGGACTTTACTGGCGTCTTGCCACCTAAGATGAAAGGGATGGATGGGGTAAATAGAGTTGATTGAACTTCCAAAGCTCTTACGTACCAAACGATACAAAATAATACTTTTTTTCACATTGAGGTAAACAAACAATGACACAATGACACAATATATGGTTTTCAGTCATTTGTACCAAATAAATATAGCATAACTGTGATACCAGTGACATTTACCACACTAATACTACTTCACGCCGATATTTTCACCTTACACTTGATGAAGCCTAGAACTCAGACATCATAAAATACATATATATATATATATATATATATATATATATATATATATATATATATATATATATAAATAGACTGTCCTAACACATCTGTCTCGGACCTGATAGACAAGTCAAGTTTTGAACGAAATAATATGACCTACAAAGGGAAGGTCGGATATAATTAAAATTTGCGCTGCACTGGAATAACCTCATATGCAGAGAGTATTTTAAATATTGAATAGAGTAAAGATATGTATGTAGAATCGTGGCAAATGAAAATCCGTAGTCTCGGTTTAACACTCCAGGAAACAGAGTTTATGTATGAGTATGAATAAGTGCCAAGAATACGCATATAAAACGTAAATTAATCATTGAATTACCTATTTGTATATGATATCGTGAAAACATAAGTCACCGGTTCTATACTGTAATAACTTAAATATTACATGTCAACTCTACATTAGTTATACGCTCTATGTCAAAGAAAAGTCACATCAAAACATTCAGTAAAGTACAAGTGAAGTGTCTCTGGTGTCGCTACTAGAAATAGCTGCTACTACAGAGAGAGGCGGGGGAAGGACGATGTACTCCGTGTCTTCGAGGAGCAAGGGGGGATATATTATACTATTATACGTTTATAACATTTCCGTCCCTCGAGCACGTGGCGATCGCGGTTTTTTTCTACCTTTTATATTTTGTTTCAACGAATGGGTATAAGTAATAATATTGAGCAAGCTATTTCCTTTTTTGAATGATGAGTTTAGTTATGAATGACTTATTGATTATCATGTTATTAGGTGATTAGGTATGATATGGCTTCCTTTGAAAATGAAGAGCTTTGGAATACTATATACGTCTAGGGTGAATAAAAGTCATCTATTCAAATAAATTGCGAATTAAGATGCATAAATAACAAGTATACATGTGTTAAGTTACAATCGTTTCATGTGTAAAGGATGGAGAATAAACTAATAAAATGAAAACTGGCAGTAAATGATGGGCACTCTAGTTAAATGGAGAGAAAATTAATACTGTAGTATTTTTATACTGCTAAAGTGACTAACAAACTTGTAACTATAGGACACGGCTACTGTAGCTTATACATACATGTAACACCTGAAATACCAGAATATAACCGCTACGATGCCAACGCATTCAACAAAAATGTAAAGAAATTGTTAGCCTACTGACAATACGGCGTATGTTTAAGAAATCAGGCAACACGATACACATTGCAGATGATCGCAACCATGACCCATGGCAATGATGGCGGATGTTGTTCCCCAATCATATTGCTACCTTTTGAGGATAATTCATAGGATTAAGCTAAGATACTGTGCTCTCCGTTTCTTTTAATAATCATACTAATAGTCTAGTCAACAGTAAGCGCTTGTTTGGTCAACTTTTCCCAGTAGTCTCGGAAAAATATGAACGAGGTGTCATTCGATTCGGAATGGCATTTAGAAGATTTTTGCATATGAAATTTAAGAAACAAAAAAATTCAGAGGCCTACTTGATGATAAATGAACAATAATCCGCCGAAAGTTTTTTTTTTATCACAATTTTTAATTAGTTATGCAATAGTTAATTAATAATTTTTTGCTGCTTGAACATGAACATTGCAAGTGTGATAATTGTTAAATTATAAATTTGAGACCTTTCGTATCTATTCTTGAAAGGCTTCAGAATAGATACCCGTTGGAAAATTAAAAAAATAAATTTGTTTTCGATGTTTAATTTTAGTTTAACATTTTGCAACTACGAAAATTGTTAATAAAAAACTAATAAATATTATTTTTTTAATTTTTCCAACGGGAATCTATTCTGAAGCCTTTCAAGAATAGCTCCAAAAAAGGAAAAATATCTCAAAGTTATAGTTTAACAATTTGGTTACAAAATACTTTTCAAAACAATTTGCTTCTATACATAGTTTAGACACTGGCCTGTAATTAGTTACATAAGATTTGGATTCCTTTTTATGAATCGGGATAGTAAATGCCCTCTTCCATAATCTTGGTACAGTACATTCTGAGAGCGACTTATTAAAAAAATGTATAGAGTGGAATAGCAATGGTATCTACGCATTTATGTAGAAAAGAAGGATGTATTAAGTCGAGTCCAGCTGATTTATCGAGGTCGAGCGATTTTAGAAGTCTGCGATTTTAGTATCTATACGCACACGATTACGCTCCAGAATACATTTGGAACTTCTACTTGTTTATACATAACTGCCTGTTTTTCGGTAAGAAACGCTGTGACCCTAGACTTCCAATTGCTACGATCCAGGCATAATATCTATTTTCTTCATTCACTGTCACTCTTATAACGTTTTTATTTATACTCGTATGGTTAAGGTACTTCTGACCTAACCTGTCTTCATAACATTTTCTGCTAGGTATTCACACATGAGGACAGGCGAAGAGAAGACACCAAAACCTAAACTATAATTAAAAACATCGGCTCATCACGTTTTTGAGCTTAGTCCAAAGCTTTTATTTCAAACCTTAGTTCAAACACATAATTTATGACTGTATTAATTTTATTTAACGGTCTTTGCGTGGATGACGCTTTCGTTTAAGTGGTCAGTGGTTACAAAGACGCAATAGCGTAGTTTTAAAATTTGCAATAGATTTTTATATACACAGTCTCACATCCATATCCCTGAAGGAGAACGTAGAGGTACATTACACCCTTATTTGACACCTATGTTTTTTAAGTTTATCGTAATACATTTTCATGCAGAACAACCCTGATAAAACTAAAATTAGATTGCTTTTTTTATATCATGGGTGGCCAACAAGCATAATGCTTGATTGAATGATTACCGTCAGATGGGCCGTGTGCAATAACAGCCACCTGTAGATTCTTTAAACATTGAAACTATCACTTGCGCGTTCACGACCTCTCCAAATGTAGCCTGTACACCAACCGAACAGGATAATATATAGTTTAGGTGCGATCTTCGATAAAGAATTCGGTTAAAGATATTTCCCAGACCTGTTGATGCAGTTTAAGCGAGCTTTTATGCTCAAGTGAGAATCTTGTTGTGCCCGAACTCTTTTAGGAGTTAGTATCTAAAATAAAGTTGATATTTAAAGTATCAGTTGGACATTAAGTAAATTCTTAATAGCTCTGCGGCACTCTGCCAAGAATATATTGATAGGTTCGCCCTCTATCACGTAAATTTAATTAATGACATTGATTATTCTTTCCGGTATCTATAAACGTGAAGCTCTATTATTAAGGTTTTCATTTATAATTTTTTTTTTATTTATGTAGAAATAAAAATATTAAGGTGTGTTTTATAAAGGTCGTATAGTCACATACGATAATTACAAATTACATTTTTCATAGAAACGTCTTCTACTAATTTACAATGTGGTTTTGAAATTGCCGATTTAAAAATGGAACATCTGACATTTATTCATAACTCGGTCGCACAGCGGTAGTATATGTGACTACTATGCATGAGGTCACGGTTTCAAGTACCGGGTCGCCCAAAGTGTGTTCTGTAAAAAATATTACCACATACTCAGTACAAAATTATGCCTGGTAAGCGGCAATAAGCCCTATTGCGTGGAACTTAAAATCGTAAATGGTGTAAATGAGATAAACGTTTGCCTACCCCTTCGGGGATATAGCCGTGTGACTATTTATGTATTCAAATAACTTGTAGATAATTCATGACAACTAATTGCATAGACGAGAACAATTGTTTTTCGAATATGACAAGAATAATAATAACAACATTAAGTATTTATTAAGATTTGAAATATCTCTGGATCGGTTGGCTACAATAATACAACAAATTGAACACCGCAGGAAATCTAAATCAATTTTATTATATCCTCAAATTGCGGATGACTATGAATAACGACCCAGGGGATTGCGTGTGCGCATACCATACAGTTATTCGAATAATGACTTCAGGCTGGTTACCACTACTAATAAAGTACTTTGTTATTTACTTACTAAAGCCGAGGTAGCTATAACCGTCTAAATATACAGACCGACTGTCTTTTATTGTTAAGTTGATTGTCTGGCAAAAACAAGTCATTATTGTTAGACTTAATAAAGATTAATTGTCGATGTTGCAAGCACGGGTTTGATATTGTGGATACCGATTCAGTGGTAATTAGGCGCAATTGTCTTACTGTATTGTATCAAAATTCAGAATTCTAGTCAGTGATAAAAATGCCTTAGCTGCTTATTAATAGTATACTAGGTTTTGGCCGCGGCTTCGCTCGCTCGGGCATAGTACTTTTTCCTGGATGAAAGGTATGTTATGTCCTTTTCCTGAAAACGTATATGCGAAATTCCACGATGATCGGTCGAGTACTTAAGGCGTGACAGCGTAACAAACGAACTTGAATATATGTTTATTTCTTTGTTTGTTGCGATAGTTAGGTAAAGTTATTTAAACAAATTAGCTTATGAATATCAAACGTTATATTTACGGAACTTATGATAATAATGTATATGAAATGTAGTTTTCATATTCTTGTTAACTTCGAGCCAATAAATTTATTCGATGTGCTGTTAAAGTTAATTTAGAGATCATTGTTATCAAATAGCCTGCAATTTACTGGCTGCTGTATTTTCCCTTGCCTGGAAAGTATGATGCTGCAACTGCTTACTACTACAACGTAATCGTACAACAACTTATCACCATATGATCACGCATACGATCAATGGAAAGACTAGAATTTTGTAAGGCTACAGTATAAACATCCTCATTGGAGTATTGTCCCTATTAATCCCTATAAATAAGATGAAGACGATTCCTATATCATTGATAAAACGGTACAAGAAAACCAACGGAACTCGACACCCAAGCATTCTTCCAAAAGTAATGCACATGTCTCATCTTTCACAAGAATAATCTCAGTGATATTCCCATAAAAGTACATAACACTTTGCATACGAAAATCCCTTGGATTTATCGTTGACATTACTAGTAACATAAACCAGTAAATCCAGTACTGGTGAAGCAATAGTTTATATATACGTAATCTTTATAAATTCTAACTGTCCGGCAAGTAGTGAGGCATATTTCACGGCGGTGTGGCAATGGCGTCGCCAACGAAAATAATACAGAAGTGTGTGGGTGGGATGCACTCGGTACACGTAGATGTTAGAAGAATAGTATTGTAGGCTGGGTGTGGATGAGAAAAGATCGTCGGCCTCAATGGCGTAGTAGTTAGTGTAACTGACTGCCACGCCTGAGGTCGCGGGTTCAATTCCCGCACAAGTCAAACATTTGTGTGCATGAACATGGATGTTTGTCCTGGTCTGGGTGTTTCTATGTATAATATGTATGTATTTACAAAAAAAAAATTATATATGTATGTTTATCCATTGTCTAGTACCCATAGTACAAGCTCTGCTTAGTTTGGGCTAGATGGTGTTGTGTGTATGTGATAGAATATTATTAAAAAAGAAAAAAGGGTATTAGGAAAGTGTAGTGGCTAATGCTAGAGTACTGTTGCGACTGCAGAACTTTTGCGGAAAATTCTAAAGCCAAAAACAAAACAATGAGGCTGTGCTTCGACGGGTCGAGTTGACATTAGCAATTTAATTTTTGTAGTGATAGACGTACATATAGGAAACAAATATATAGTTTAGACCTGGATGTATGTTTATCGTTATTCATATTATGCATGTTGCCACATTTCTTCAAATACCGCTTTGTCAAAGCTATTAGTAGGTATAGTTGGATGGTTCTCGTTATATTATTAAGACAGTAAATATAAAAACATCACCATGTTCTCGCCTTACCCTGATTGCAAAACTAAGCTTAGTTCTCTAACTCTCTTAATTCCAATCTAAGAACTTTGTGGTAAGTCTTAGTAAAATAACGGTGTAAAGAAAAATTACTTGTAAATAATGCATCCATCCAATAATATATTGCTGCCAAATTCTGCTATATTCCTTAAGGTAAGAAATAGTTGCCAGAGCGTATTAAGGACGATTTTTAATACCAGGTATCTAATCTGTGCTCCTTGTGCTGATAGCACAGCGACTTATTGTTTGTAAGTTAAACAATATAAACGTTGCTCTCTTGGTACGTAACACACGTGTCACAATTTTTTATGCTAACATAAGAAATATTGTTACTTATTCTTCCATAATGATAGCGACAAATAACTTCATAAACATAGTTTAATATCACTTAATTACCTGTATAAATAAACCATTTATAATATCACCTTAAAACTACCGCATCTACAGCTAGCCCTACGTGTTCTCACCTCTGCGCATTTCTATAATGTCTCTGTAAGTTTAATCTGGTCCCAGCATTATTCACAAGTCCGTTGAACGATATATACACTCCACTCGGCTCCGCTCTCTATTGAACACCGCTTCGCCACACTTTGATTTACTAGTGGCGCCTCGGTTTAGTTTCTAATAAAAATGAGTTTTCCACACAGAGTTTTATTAATGGCACTGATGTAACTAAGGATGTGTTATGACATTTTATAATATTTGCGGTATTCTCTTTAGTTTTTGTAACAGATTCTTGAGGTGTATGATTGATTTATTAAAGTTGGTTGTTTGTAAATTCTTTGAATTTCTTTGTAGATGAATACCGAGTGCATTTTTTCGGGATCTGTAAGCGTATGATGTGGACATTTTTCATTATAATGAAGGGATAAGAAGTAGATAAGTACGGGAATTTTATATTATCAACATAATTTCAATTAAAGAATTCATTGAGATTATTGATGCATTAATTTGCATCTTTGCCATATAACAGTAGTTAGAACGGCACTTGCTTGTCAGTTCTACAGAAATATACTAATTATTCGATTACCATTTAACGATTTTAATAATAAAATTCCAAGTGGATATTGAATGTTGTAAATGCATGCATTTTTTAAATGTCCTAAGTGAAGATCGGTCATACATATAGAAATATAGAGCTTTTTAGTAATAAACTTTCTAGAAAGTTAACCATGCTCGTTCTAATACTGAACTACTGTAATATGCTACTATAAACCGGGATCTGAAAACTTGTGGTATTCGCATGTAGTTGCTATGAGGTTGAATAGAATTAATGACTTGACTTCATGGCTTTAAGACTTCTCGTGGCGAGATATGGTAAAGAGTAGAAGTTATAAATAAAGTGGAGAGGATTTCATGGCAAAAATTTACTTAAATCATTGTTAATTAAACATTTTCCAGTTACACCAAGTCTTAAAGCCCATCTTTATAATAATTATTATAAAGGTAGCAATCTTAATGGTATCAAAATACTTTTAAGAACCTATAAAATACAGAGAAAATAATCCGCTGATCGTATACTTATACTCTACCCATGTTAGAGACAGAGGCAATACCTTCTTTATTTCTATATATAACAAGAAACTTTGAACGGAAAATTAATAGTTAATTAAGGAGATCATAATTGGTTACATTGTCTGAGTAACTAATAATTATGTCTTGAATTACTAATGTATTCATTCTTGAAAATTCTTATGAATATAGCTTTTATAAAAGTAAACAACTGTCCCTAGAGTAGGAGTACCTGAAAATAATTCAACTACGTGATTCTCGTCGCCGTAGGTAGATTACAAGGTACAGACAGAAATAAACGGCGGTACTACGCAATTGTAAAAATAAAATGTTTGTTTTGACGACGAGGCAAAGTGCTTGTCGCAGTCGCAAGTCTGATGACTTCCTTTTGTCGTGTTTGTTATATTAAACTTAATGTAAATGTACTCGCATTGAAATGAAGATCTAAGAAGAAATGCTTTTCTCCATTTTTTTGGAAAATTGACACTTTCATTTTACAATGCTAGACGTAAAAGAAATGCACCTGTAGTTGCCATAGCCTTATGGAGGCCTTGTACTGACATCATAAAGCTGCCAAATCAGTAATTGCTTTTTGGCACAGTTGATATCTTATTATACTTCTGGTGTCGCGAACGTCTATAGGCGATTGTACGGTAGCCACCAAGCAGACTGTATCAAACCTTAGTAATATAACTAAATACAGATTCATTAAAATTTGGGTCTGTTTTATAGAGTATAATTGCTAGATGTAGGACGCATTATTAAGTTCTAGTACATTTGTAAACAGTACCTATTGACGGTCTATTCGATAATTTATTATTAACTAGTTTTCACCCGCGGCTTCGCTCGCGTAAATGTAGGTTAGGTTAGGTTGGGTTTGCAACAGTTATTTTTTCTGGATGAAAGGTACCCTATGTCCTATTCTGTACCTCTGACAATGTGTATGCAAAATTTCATGTTGATCGATTGAGTAGTTAAGGCGTGAAAGCGTAACAAACAAACTCACTTTCGCATTTATAATATTAGTTAGGATTAGCTAACAATCTTGCAGTATTACTGTCAATGATATTTTACTCTACAATCACATTAAGGAACATTGCTTTAAATAAAATGTATATTTTTACAGAACATGTTTCTATCAACAGATGGTACACAAAAAGCACAAAATAATAAATATCAAATGAGAGAATTATATTTGTAAGAATATTCATTTAAAACATTCAATCATAACAGAATTCAATACAGCGACTGGTACAAACATATGTGTGCGCGCGCAATGCGAATTAAAATGTGACAAATGTGTGAATTACAGGAAAAAGTGCGCAAGAGCAGTATTTATAGATCGTTTCTTACACACGTTGCTTATAACTCATGCTATAAAAATTACTGTAAATTATGTTTGTAGTCACTTTAACGTCTTGTTAATGGAAACAACTTTATAATGAACTAAAAATATAAATTTGTTTTTCGTGGACATTTGTAACTACAGACTAAAGTACTCGCGAACTCAAGTGTTTATAAACTACAGTTTGTACTTTTATGTTTGTTGTTGGAAAATAAGGACATGATTTATATGATTCTTATTGTACTTAACTAATCTATGACGGTTGGAAGGTTGCTACTTGCCATTTATATAATTATTCGTAAAAATGTAAATGACGATATAAGTTGTATATTTAAATGTTCTAAGTTTCTGTATGTTACTTTTTGGGTTCTCTACCTCAAATAAACAGATAGAGATAGGGCACAGAGGGTAAACATAAAGTCACATAATATTTTCTTAGACATGCAAGTTGAAGTCTACATTAGGTATGCCTGTCTGACAACATGCGGTTACCTCACCTTGGACTTCGCAAGCTTACTACAGACTAATTACGCTGCCAGCGCAACTTGCTTTACTTACCTTCGAGAACATTACAAAAAGCTCTCAGATACACAAGCTACTCCCGGGGCGTTTTCCTTCATCGTTAAAGCGAGCGATACTTAAAGTTTTTATACTACATCGACTACATATATTTATGTACTATTTCGCACAGAACATTTAGTCTAACGTTCATATTCATTAAACTTTCGATCAATTAAAAATATCTTTTATAGTGCGCAAATTGCACAATAGTGTTTATAATTGCGGTAACGCCGTGTTTGTTGGAGGTACAGCCATCAGGAATCCTAATAAACGCCGGCAAACGTTCTCTTCCTTGACTATCAATCAAGTTTTTGTTTTATAGACGCAATTAACTTGGTAACTGTACTCGCACTAAAAGTAACGATAAATGTACAATGTTATATTATTATTGCGATGCTAGTTTTTGCGTGCTAGTTTGCTCGCTGATTTTCTTTGATTTTTTATTGTTAACCTGGTACGGCCTGTCTAATAATGTAAGCGGACAGCGTAGCCTTCGAGTGTTTGTATTATCAGGAGTACGTACTCGACCCTCAATAACCTTATGTCCTTTTTGCTACATTATAATTACGTTATGTATGTAAATTGGGCCGAATTCCTATCGAGTACGTATTTTTCTGGTTCGCGACGAAGTGCCACCAATCATTGCATGGAATAAGAACAATCGAGAGGTCGTAGTTTTGAATCCCACTTTTAACAGTACCGACGTGAACCCATTCCTAAAACAAGCTCTTTCTATCCAAGCAATAGCTTAGCTAGAGACGTTTATAGGAATACTAGGATTTTGTAAACATTTATAAGTAGCATAGCGAGCTGCTACTGCAGAAAAGAAATTGCCTTGAAGCTTACTCAACACCATTTCCTTTGCTGCAGAGAATCTTCTAAAAGAACCTTAGAATTGCTCCTCACCACAAACACACGACACAATGCTGATCTTCTATAAAAGTACTTCGCTGCATCTTGATAGGAAAGTCCTCCACTCTACCTTTCATATAACATTGTTAAAATCATCTCTCATAACAAACGAACAAAACTATCGCCATATATATACATAACAAAATATTTAGCGAAATTTCAACAATTAGTTTCGGTAATTCGCAAAGTGCTACATTGAAGCAAAGATCAATCAACACATAGAATAGCCGGTACACACGTCGGGTGTGGAACCGTTACACGACTATTATACTTTTAGTTTAATACGTTAACTTTAATGGGTATTGTTGGAAAAAACGCAAATACGTTGCGATGATTGGTTTGTTGTTGTTGATGGGTAACCGCCAATAGTTATTATTTACGGATTATAGTGTCAAGAGGACTTGCAGGAGTTAGGTTTTCTAATATTGGTAATAATAGGCATCATTACTATTATGCTCATTTTTATGCCTGAGGACTAACCAGGAAGCTGAGCGCAGTTTCTGTATACTAGTACTTATAATGTTTATCCCCAGCTGTAGGTCCCACGTAGTGAGCGAACCTACTGACATCTACCGGACCTAGTCTTCGCGCAGTTACAGACAACTGAAATAGTACCTACTGCATATGACGCGAGCAATCAAGAGTGCGACTGCTGTACTGCTGTGAAGTCTCAGGTTCGATGATATAGTTAGCATAGTGGTAGTAAGTACTACCGCTGTGGCATCGAGGCTCTAACAAAATAACACTACTTAATCTATGTAATTATGTTGTTCAGCCTTCCAATCGGCTATTATGCTTACAATATTAGGCTATTTATACGTCTGGACTCTCTGAAAGGTATCCGATAAGGCATCGCAAATTACACTCCAAAAAACACGTAAAAGAAATCCGTGCATTTTCACTTATAGTGTGGAAAGAGCCATAAACACCATAAACATTAATGAAGGCTCCCCCGCCGACACTCGGTGGCACGTGTGTTGCCCCGCGACATGGCGCGACGTCGCCGCCTTGCGTGCGCGTCTAATTGCCAAACTTCGTACCCAACTTACGCAGTGCTGCGTTTAGGCCGGTAAGTGCGAATGCGTGGCTAACACTTTAATTTGTAAGAATATTTTTAAACTTGTACACATATTTCTATAATTATGGTATACGGGTTTCAGTCGCGGTCAATTTCAAGGTGAAATACCTTTGATTTCGTTTATATTATTATTATTAGTAATAGATATTTACAGCAGCTAAGTTAAATACCTCTGTTAGTGATAATGATAGTACGGATCAAACTGACGTCTTAGTTGCAATTGCAATGGTTTTATCATTGGGCTCGTTAAATTGCACAGACCATGGTAATGGATTGCTTAAATAATTTAAGCATATTGTCACAGCTTTAATATACCATGTCCAATCCTTGAGTATAGTTTTCTTCACTATATAACCACCAAAAAACCTCCATTCTAGCGTTCCACATTTACTTATATTCATATAATGCCGGTTAGTAGGTATATTGTAAAGGTATCAAGGGCATGATACCAGCTTTTTAAATGGATTACGATGAAATAAACGAAGCAGACATTTTTTGACGTGTATGTTCACTTTATATCTATATTTATTTATATGTAGAGTATGGTCTACGACACTAAATTTCTATTAAAACTTTAAGATGACAAAATACTACTTCATAAAATTTTAATATTTGATACCATATAATTGCAACATATTTTCTGCAAGGCAGCTTTCTTCCTCTTTACAGCGAGATGCTACTTGCCCTAGTTTTTGATATATCCAACTTTCGTTACAGCTGTAGTTATTTGATACGCGTACTTATAGTAAAGGGCGTTATGAAAATCTTTTTCAATTGTTTCCACATCGTATCGTACGGTTTACGAGTACGGATTAAATTGTCGACGCGTTTATTTCGAGCTTTTTGTCGACGTTGTTTCGGCGGAACTTTATTCGTGTTACATATTATCTGTTGAACGCTTATTGTATTTTTAACGTTTCTCGGTAAAATATTTGTCACTCTTACTACTCATACTGTTGTCACCGTTTTATTTAGTCTAGTTACAATACGATAGATGGCATAGTGCGAACATCTAAATTAGCTATTATTATATCATGCAATATAAGTGCTAGTAGAAAATGTTAGATGACTGTCGAATTGAGGCAGGATATGGACATAAGTGATAAAATCTTTGGCAAATATAGTCAAAAAACTTATAACTTAAGTTTGTTTCAAACGTTTGTACTATTTTAATTAAAACTTCTACGCTTTACTCACAAACGTAAGTCTTTTCTAGTGTCACAAATTTAAGTCCTTTAATTAGTAGGTAATGAAACTTATGTTTGCAATCTACTTTAATAAGACTTCAACTCAATTATTCTTGTGTTTATACCAATAAGAACAACTTCAAATAAATAGACTATGCGGATATTTTTCCAGACAATAAAAAATATTAAAGTAGCAAATCCCATCGTTTAATAGTTGGCAACTCCATTCATTCCTGAGTAAACAAACAAATGATTTCAAATGTTCTAACTATGTAGGCCAAAGGAAAATTCTTTCATAAGTTTACGCCATGAGATAAATCGGGCTTTCTCTTTGAATAATTCACATTTTAAATTCATCAGGACTGATCGCTGGAGACTTGTTTTTTATTGGTAGTCACATGAGGTGCTAAAGATATTCAATTTTAAGGTAAATATAATATGGCAATCTTTAGGTTTAGCTATTTATATTGTTACCGTTAAGATTTATAAATTAATGTGAAAGCGTATTCGCGAATATTTGAATTTGTACTACAATATCAATACTAATTTATAGTCAGGACACCAAATTCTGGCGATAACTAGTATAGCAGTGGTTTAAAAATAGTTATTTTTCTTCTTCGTGCTATCTCACAAAGGATTACGTACTTCATGGGTATTTAGTTTGAGTACGTTTTCAATTATTGTTTTGTGTTATTATTGGAATTGCATGAATAAACTATTTATCACATGTAGTATATACTTTGTGTATATTTTGTATAGTACTTTGTGTATTTTGTTACAAAATGCTGATCAAATTCTCTGTACAAAACCCATGCTGCCCAGCTTTCTATGTATTCAGATCGATTGACTCATTTATAAGGAGCATTGATCTTCTATGAAATAAACCTTCTAAGTTTGTTTCGTAATTAATATATGTATTTGGCATTATAGAGAGTTTAGTAATATTAGATAACACAGGAGCAGGTTTAACAGCAGTTTAGTTAAATCACAAAAATACTTATAAATGAATCTGTAAGCCAGTGACTATGCAAGTAACTAGTACGTTCTAAACGGATCTAGTGCAAGTGCGTGTGCCCAATGCTTACTGTCTTAGTTCACAGAACGTTTGCTTGTGTGAAATAGACAACCGCATCGCTTTACTAACTAAAGGCTGTATATTAATGGTAAACATGATATAATGGTTAATACTATGGTTATTTTGGAAGGTTATTATGCCTATTGCCTTGTTTCACTGATTGAAGGCGGCTCAAATTGCTTGCTGGGGTTGTAACGAGGACAAAAATTTTCGCCGGATCTTTATGATATAATTTGGAATTGTCGTGAGCTGATACTGTTTTCAAGGTATCTAATCATGGTTGGCGAAATAACAATGTTGTGTACCACCGATTTGCTCTCGAAGGAGACAGAAGAATACCTATATTTGACTATCGTCAGTGTAGATATATACATACATATTTACCATTGTATGTTGTGCATGACGAATATTCTAGGATATCCTTCTAGCTTAGTTTTGAAGTAAACTATGGAATAAATAGTTAAAATAGCTACCTAAGTACCTACCTATGAATACACAGTCTAATGCCATAACAAGGTCAGCTCATTGATAGAATAGAAGCATGTTGCATACATTAACTGAACGAATACGGTTTATACAACTACGATACTACCGTTTCAATTAGAGTAAATGTTGTATTGAACTGAAATGAATTTAATTATTTTGATTATATTCCAAAATGTTTGATTATTTTGTTTTTGTATTGATCTTTATTATTTGATTATTATTATTTTTTTTTTTTTATTCATAATTTCAATTTCTACTTTAAAATTGTTTTGAATATCTGAACTTGTTTATATTGATGCATGAATATTAAATAAAACACAGGTATAATGTACCATTTGCATACCAGTGAGGTAGATCAAGGAGAACGATTAAATTCCATATTAACACCACTGTATACCCCTGATCAGCAAATAAATGATTTGATTTGATTTGATTTGATTTGTAAGTGTGTAAGAGACCAATATGGTTATTTAAAATTTTAATAATAATATAGCGATTGAGATATTTTATTAACCCATTACCTGTATTACGCTAGTGTTGGTTTTAATCGTCTAAAAGTAAGATGGCGTCTTAATCGTTTAAATAGTACAACGAAAGATGTCCTGGTTGACGTTGTGCCCCAAATCTGATGCAGAAGCAAACCTAGTGAACAAACAAAATTTTATATAACAGTAACAATATAACGCATCCATACAGCCATCACCCCTACCAAACATAGAAACATTACAAGCAATCGTAACGCCGAAAACAGTTGGAAAACTCTTGATGACTGGCAATTATTTAGCGGAAATAACTTCTGCGAGGTGCGGTTGCCACCGTACCACTTGCGTGCCTACCCTCCACGCGATGGAACGACAGCAACGAACGAAAACCACAACATTGATTATTCACTTTTACACTACAGTGCGGTGCTATTAACAAAAGTGGTAATGTATGTTGCGATGCCCAATGTGACGGTGCCCGCAGCAATAAAGAAAGGATATAGTAGTGTAGGATAATAAAGAATAGTTTTGACAGGGAGACAGGTGTTAAATTTATAAGTCAGGCAAGTTGTGGCGTGTTTATGTCTTCGTGTGATTGTATCGCCTAAGTATCGTGGAAGCGCCTTTCGCCTGTTTAGTGCTGTTCACCGTTTTATTGCGCTCATAAATGTTAATTTTATGTAAAATTTGGGGATGCTTTTCTTTCGTTTTGTTTTTTAGTGTCACTGTTCGCATATCTGCGGTGATTTAGACGTCATTTGTACAAGCTATCTTTGATTTTCACACTTGTCTGTTTGTTTAATTGAATTAATATAGTACTTAATACTAAAAACTTATATAGTCGATTGCACAGATGGTGCAGCAGCGGTCGCCTTGCTGCTGCCACCGCCCTGAGTCTTGAGGTTCGAAGCGTATGGCTTTCGGGACAATAAATTAACAGTATGGTCAAAGTGGGTTCTGAATCTGGGTGTACTATGTGTCCGTTAATTGTATGTTTGTAAGTCCCCTCCCCCACCCCAACCCCTGATACCCGGCTTGATCCTTCTTACGGACGTTTTAAAAAAGACCGTAGTTCATTTCTCATCCTTCTTTAAAAGAGAGTACTATCAAAATTCTGAACTTTTGAGAACGCTTACTCGTACAAGTGAAACCTAAGTAAAATATCCTAACATTAATTTGGCTAGAAATATACTAAACTTATATTTATCGCACTGTCCAGGTATATTAATATCACTCCACGGCAAAGGAGAAAATACCAGATTATCCATGTCTTCCTGTTTTTTGCTATGCGAGACCAATCGGTTTCATGCACATCTAGCTCATTTCATCATCTGTTTCTGCACCAACCACGTTTAGAGTAATTTAGTATGTACGCTGGCATAGGACTGACCTAGCTAATCCTGAGCATATTATTACTAAGACTACTAATAATTTTGATATCTCTGAGTACAAATGTCTGTCTACCTAATGCATCTAAACACTCTGAACAAGTCGCCAAAATTACTATGGTAGGTATTTTATAAATCGTAAGTGCAATGAAACGCTACGCCATTGAGGACTGAAGATATGTACCTATACATTTAAATAATAACACATTTCCATTTATTTAAAAAAGTCAAAATTATACTCAGCTCTATTTTCATTTTTAAGTCCAAATTAATTATGTTACAAGATCTGCTATACCAAATAGTATATGTAATTAAATTCATATTAAATATTCTTATGTAAATGCTTACAGTGTAACTGCTAAATAAAAAAATTAAAGCATACTGGACATACCGCCGCTATTTCATTAAGCTGCTGAAATCTAAATACTCTCCGAAAACCGTCTATCTATCCGCCAAACAAAAACAAAAACGCTCCTTATCCGTTTCTCGTTACGTATCTATTAAGATTTCCACACGACAAGTGTCCGACTCCATGTTCGAAGGGGACGGACGCCATGACACCTCTATTTCGAGACACTACTGCAATAACAGTACCAATGGTATTTTTATTGCTCACTCCAGTTTATTTCAGTTACAATTTGACAAAATAAAAATAAGAAGGGCCGCCGTAGGCGGGCGTAATGCGACACTCTGTTTCGTTTACATCGACGACTTTATTCTCTACAGTTGGAATTTTCCTGAACATAATTAGTAGTGGATGGTGAAATGTGTTTAAAATCAGTGGCCCTTTAATGAGAGTGCATTCACCTCAAGTGGTGTAAATGCAGTGCTTTTTTGGAAACGGAACGCGACGTTTCCGTGTTACGGGTTTTCTTTCATACTTATGGAACATTTCAATTTTATTTTTGTTTACTTTTAAGTGAACTTATTTATATATGTTTGTGTCGAGCTGTCCCCGATGTAAATGGATTATGTCGTCCGTAAGCGAGCCAGATTCTTATGCTCTATTTGGTCTATAACTATGTATGTATTAATATACAAGGGAGTAAATAGGTTATGTCTATTTATTATTTGCCGATGTGTCATGGTGATTAGATATGTAGGTGAATTAAATATAAGGCACACAAGTGCGTGTAGTGATTAACAATTAATGGTATTTATATCTATACCTATAGATAACTATATTATGCCCACCTCCTCAAAATCTCGTTTTGTCTCTTAGGGGATAATAGGAATCTGTGTAAACTTCGCAGTCTAAAATAGCAAACATAATTTTTTTGAGCGCACATTTCTCAATTATAATTACTACATATAATATCTAATTTTTTATACACCATCATATATCACCTAGGTATTAATTTAATAAGTTCAATAATTTTCATTTTGATATGTACTCAAAATGTGTAAATAAGGAGTATGGTAATTGTGTGTTACAAATATTTGAAACTGTCGACATTTTTCCCGAAGAACAAACCATCAAATATTT